>JAGWCC010001078.1:0-64395 GCA_022651775.1 Drusus annulatus | reverse complement strand
AATCTAAAAAATTTAAGTTCGAATTCTAACCTTTTTTCGCTCTGCCAAGAAGTCGTCGAACTTCGACTTATATATACTTCGCAAACTACATAATGTTATCAAGGACACTGGTGGAAAGATAACATAAGAGATAATAGTAACGTGATATCCGCTGGGACAATTAATATTGGTAAGTATTAGTGCAGTACAGTGCACTTGGAAATACCGAGAACTTCAACAATAAATTAATATTTATATTCTAGTCGACCGTCCACATTGTACACGACGACGTCCGTTGCATAGTAGTCTACGCAATTTGACTGTGAATCAGGAAGCATGGGATTGATTCCCTCTAGTGCGAAAACATATTAACATTTTATTGTGATACATGCGCACTGCCTATTTTGGTTTTGATTAAATAGAATCGATCTACAAAAATGAGTCTAGAGCTGTTGTAAGAACCATACATACATAAATTGTCCCCTGAAAGCGTTGCGGGTGTCTGCACTGGTCAAACAATATTTTAATTAATTTAAACAAAATCTTTTGGTTTCAATATACACATTTTGAATAAAATAAAATTCCGTTTTTATTAGAAGAGTATTATCGACAGAAGAATCAACAGACTCGCCTCACAACGTTGCCCAACCGGGTGGCGATATAGTTCCCCTCTCTGCACACTGCACACCGTACAGACAGGGGCGCTCTTGTGAGGTATCACACAAGAAATATAATTAGATAAAAATATCTCCGCGAACACCTTATACTTTGCTTCCGATTCGGCCGCTTTTCCAATCACGTGCTGGGGTAGTAAAATAGATCTCACGCTTTGGCTTATCGCGAAAATGTTACTAATGATCTCATAAACAGGAGCGCATTCTACGTTCATAAATAATATGCTGCGGGTAACACATCGCTTTTGGAGGTAATCTTCTTTTACGTACAGACCCATTCGCCTGAAGAACTGAAGATACGTACCGGTATCTACAGAGACACCTGTTGTTTTAGCTATTTATAACAAGTCCCAGCAAGAGATTGTCTCTGCTTTAAATGTCAAGAACGCAAGGATACATATTTAATTTGCATATTTCGACGGACTAAGACAACTTCAATACAGTATTATTAATGTTTATCAAGCGAAGGATGTCATATGTGCCGATACACTATGACGGCACTAAACTTTGAATATTCAAATAACTTAAGCTGAATAAATTCGTTTCTGAAAAATGCTTAATGTTTATCAAATAATTATGCTGAGTGTTTATCTTTATATCTAACTTTTATCTTTCACATCGCACATTTTCTCACGCGTCAGTACTCCAAACAAAGCATTGACATTGTTAATTGTGATTGAGAAATGTTTTTAATGAATGGCTTTAAGATAGATATTGTTTTCTAAGCCAAATAATTTCACACACATAGAATTTTAACTGTAGGCATATCAATTTCTTCTTTTTTTCTCTTTGCTTATTATGCATTTAATAATGAAAGAAAGGCTGTTATGGAATATATGCTCACGTATTTAATCTACGTCGTTATAAGGTATTGTCCAATTTAAATCTAATTTGTAAAGCGTCCTACTTTCCTTTATGGCAGATCAATTTATTTTTGTGTGGGATTAAGTATTTGATTATGATGTGAGCTCTTTATATTCAATAATGAATAAGCCAGCCCACTACGTTGTGCCATCAATTAACTGCTTGCAATTCACTGACCACAATCTGTATTTACATAATATTAAATGCATTATAAAAACTGACCTATGAAATAGCTTTTAGCTGTCGAATAAATATTATTCGTATTATGGAATTCCAAGATTTTTTAAAATTAGTATACGCCATCTCACTTAAGTACCTTTTAACAGTCAAATTAAAAAAAAATCCCAATTGATTGATTGATGTGGTAGGTAGAAGGAATGCGTTGAATCACGTGTATCCACAGTTGTCACTCTAACTATCGCAGCTAGTGACTCAAAATCCGATGACGATTGATAATTTTGGAAAAATGACTTAAAAATTCTATATCGGTACACATTAAAACCACTGAACTAAAAATCACTAGAATTGTGATCTGTGCCGATTTGAAAGAAAACCAATTTGCATAAATACGCTTGAACTTCTAGGCTGTTCAAGAAATAATTTCGATACTCGTAAAAGCTTGAACAATGGCATCCAAACTATATGAAAATTGACCTTACCTCAGACACAACAGACACGCACACAACGCACTTATATCAATGTATGGTATCTCTTCGGTGAGCAGAACGCATTGAGTATATACTTTCAGAATCTATGTTCGTTGATAAATATTATATATTTCACTTGAGTTCCTTACAGCGCCATATAAATATGATATGAATGTGTTGTATTTAGGTACAGAATTTATTTTCGTAAAGCGCTAATGTTTCATTCCCTCTCGTGTCATAAAGCACAGATAATGCGCTGACAGAGATCTATGCACTTATTTGTTCGAATCGCCGTCGTAAATCTGCTACAATCAAGAACAATGCGAATGTAATGCACAAGTGAAGAATGCACTATGAACGAATATTGTTATCCCTACAGATTAATTATATTGTTTTACTACCTATAGGTACTTAGAGCGGTTTTTTTAATGTTACTTATTTATGATATTTAATAAAATAAAATTGTACTCTTGCTTTAATTGCACTATATTGTGACTAATGTTCACTCACCATCCATTGAGTGACCTGTCGTTAAAGTTTTTTTCTATTTTTATAACTAATACCTTTGTTTTATTTTCTATTATGAATAAAAAAAATTAAACATGTTTTTAAGTGTTTTAATAATTGTATTCAATTAGGTCAAAAGCAACCGGTGTCTTTAGATCATCAACGAATTTAAAAAAAATATAAAGTAAAACTAATAATTCGTCTTTTCTTATCTCATCTGCATCCCCTTGTCCTATCCGGGTCGGGGACTTATTGCCTTTACAAGGCGCTTCGAGGCGCCCCTCACTGCGCTACTTTGGCGACTTCCGTCCACAGTAGGTCAAGTCTCTCCTGCACAGTCTCTGCAGTTGCTTCTCCCAACTTTGTATGGAGCGGCCTACTGTACGTATTCCCCTGATATCGCGCGCAGTATTTTCAGTAAAAGTCGGTTTTTTGGCATTCTTAGTAAGTGGCCAAGCCACTTAAATCGCGACATTTCTATGAAGAGTATCGAGAGTTCGGTGTTCAGCTCATCTCGGGTCGTCGAGCTTCTTATATTCGATCTCATTTTGTAATTCTTACCACTTCTCTCAAAAATCTTATTTCGGCAGCTTGGACAGTATTTCGTATAAAAAAAACTTGTTGGGGATTATATTGGAACTGCTGTTTACGAATAAAAAATAAAATACGTGGAGTTAAATTCTATTTAGGTATTATTAATTTCAGTTTTTTAAACGTAGCAAGGACATAATGTACATTAAAAAACTTAATATCTTCCAATACAGCTTATTATTAAATGTATTCGTAATAAAATAATGATTATCAACTACTTATGCAGGTATGAAAATTATTTACTTGAAAGGTTTATAACGAAGGTGCCGCACGCAGAGGATTGTTCAGAAATAACTGATGAATTCCACGCTTTAATTAATCAATGTTTTGGTTTTTTCTTACTAAAATATAAGCGTGGTAATCTAACAATCTGTTTTTCATCTCACCTTGATACACAATTTCTATAAACATAATAAATATATATCACTTACAGAGCTCATCCTTCACCGGGTGTATTGAAAGTGAACGTCGTAACACGTGATACGGGTTTATAATCTATTTGTGGCAACGACTTGGTGAGCGATTTAATTCTCATGATCTGGTAACCGATGCTAGGAAACTTTTCATTTCTGTCTTATTTAAAAGTTCCTATTCTGTTTTTGTATGATGTTAATACGGTTGCGGCTAGTAGGCGCCAAAATATTGAAGATTTTTCAATAAATTGGTTATTTTTTAACGCTTCTAAACTAAAAAATGGAAATAATAAAATAAACCTCAAACTCGAGTTGCTAATTGAGTATGACACATTGAAAAATTCTGCTGGTCCCAAAGATTATAATGGACTGATTATGTGGAAGGAATGCAATGTGACAGAACACTGAAAATCGTTACCAAGTAGATGTCCCAGTGGAAACGACTCAGAGGTATGAAGAAGTGGTGAACTGACTGCGGGAAATAAGCTTTAAACAAGATGAGAAGTCTGGACGGCTGTGGATATATGCTAGCGACAGAAACCAATGTAGAACATTTAAGGTTCTTGTGAGGATAGCTACAAGTATAACAAAATCGTATTTTTCCTTCAAAGTTTGTTTTCTTGTTAAAAAAACAATTCTAACGCCCTTGAATCTTTTTGCTCGACAAATATAATATACTTACTCGTTTCTCATTATGCCAGAGAATGCCTCAGATAATAAATCCATTCTAAGTTAGTAAAAAGAATATGTGCTCTACTTGAATTGAAAACATAATAGGCACTAATAATCACACATTTGAAATGCAATCCTGCCTGCGAGGGTGCGGCGCGGTGCAGTTAAAGCCTTCGAGCTTTCAACCTTCAACAGATCAGACAATGTCCCATTATCGAGTTTATCTATGTATCATTATTTGATTTATTTCAAAGTGAACGGAATAATTACACGAGTAGTTAGCATTATTGAATGCTAACCATTATGGGATGATTTTGATGGCCTGCACTATTATGCAGCCAGAGAAGTTGCGACACCAACTATTACCTTATTTGCATGTCGTGATATGCACATTATGCAATTAACAAGATCCTTATGTTAACTTATCTTTAATAATGTGCTGATTTTACGATGACCTTACGATCATTTCCACTCCTATGCAAATAATAATCTGATTTATACTTGAATATATAGAGTATAAGTCTAATTACCGCGCTGTGTATGATCATTCATCAATAATAATTTTACGTTACACACCGCCTGCACTTCGATTTCAGAAATCATGTAATTTGAAAACGATTCTTGTGAAAATTATTCCATATCCGCAATTGTTAAAGTCAAATCAAATTCAAATTGTTCATGACTCATAACAATGAAATACTTTATTTCAACTGAATGTACACTAGGTATACAATTTTTCTAACTATTCACAATCTCAATATGTTGCAGTAAAGCGTTAAGTTTTCTCCGCAAACCTAAGACTTAATAACTAAAATTACCCAAATTCCATTTGTATTATTTTTTTACTGACTACCTAAAGTCGTCAGCCTAAAGAAAATTTATGGTTTGAGCAAACATAATTTGTTATATTTAACAACCATTACAATTGCGATCAACCTCAAGTTAAAAGTATTACTCGGCCATTCATTAGGGTTTAGTACCGATGGACATATTTCAACTTAAAGATATTATTTATCAACTTAAAGCTGAATTAATTTGATGAAAAACGTTCGTTAGCATTTTTATAATTCCTGCCATAAACAGCCATGCAATATTATTTAACGTAGAATATTAGCAAATCATTTTCAACCAAATATTTATTGAATATAAACAAGTAAAACTATTAATTATTTCTTTCAGCTACCGAGTTTCTCATATTATCCACAATTTCGTGGATATAATTAAGTATAAGATTGGTTGAGAAATGCCACCATTGGCCATTTCAGTTTTTTGCTCATAATGTTGGCATTTTGCTGGCAAAAAAATAATAGAGGTGTTTCGGTTTGTTTCTTTATCGGTTCACTATAAAAGAAATTCTGCAATACTTCCAAAAAGTTCAACCGCAAATTATTAGAGAGTGGACTACAACGGTCGTGGCATTCGGCTGCTTGAAGCATTTAAAACCCTATTTAGAAAACGATTAAAATTCTTCGGCTTGATAAGAAAGAAACTGGGTCACGGATTAAATATATTTACCTCTCATCGTTGTTCAATGCTGATGACCGACTAGCAATTTCTATTTCTGAACAATGTGTTTAAAGGCAACATACCCTAAAGAAGCTTTTTGAATTTCGAGCAAATTACGCAAAGCCGGCTCATGTCAGATAATGTTTTTCTGGACTACGAAAGCGGAACACTGAACAATCAGACAGTTTTGTTTCACACACAATTATCTTTGAAATACTAATTTATCAATTTATTAGTAACTGATGGAATCAGTTCTGACACCAACCAATTTTTCAAAAGCACACAAACACAGTACAGTAAACAGTATTTTTATTTAATCCCAGTACTTGTAGTGTGATATTGAATAAAAAATAAAGTATGTGTTTCAGTACACATTAAAAGATAACACAACAAAAAATCAAGCTTAGAAGACATAGGATGGGGAGAAGAAAGACACCGAAAAAGAATTGCGAACTAAACAGGTAATATAATAGGTAAAATATAGAGTTAACATAAGTTTTTTGTCCATAAGGGAAGGGAAACTCAGCCTGCTGCTAAAACATTAGTAAAAAGTGATTGTTAAATAAAGTTAGTATTTTTGTTTCGCGGTATTAAGTAATGATCAGCCATGAACCGAATTTAATGGAAAAATTAAAACTCCATCTATTATCAAAAGACGATTAAAGTCAAGTCTTATTAACCTCCAAGGATAATAATTTCATACTTTGAGACATGTATAATAATTGATTTGACATTAATTTCCTCCTATAATACCGTAAACGTTGGAAATTGCTCGAGTTCGATGCCTCCGTTTTTTCCTCCGCAAGGCAGGGCTCGGACGCTTCCGGTCGCGGGACCTTGCTGCGCCGCCCCTCGCCTCCCGTCGCCTCCCCTCGCCTCTCCACGCCTCGCCCGTCACGCCAAGTTCTACGTGTGAGTGAAACCACCTCACAAAAGTGAACGCGATCTACTTCCCCTCGCCGCTCCTACCGCACCTTACAAGCCAATCACTGCTGTTTCATATACGTATTCGTACTCAGACTAATAATCTTATAATCAAGGATTTCTTACTCTGGAACTTTTTACGTGTTTTCGCGGTCGCTTCATATTTTATGTAGGAACATGAATCAAATCAAGTCTGCCAGAGGAATAAATTGACAGTTATCAATATGAATTAGAGTTCATAAATAATTACGAAAACAATCAATATTTGATGTCAATGATCACACACAAGATCATAACACAACCTCTCCTTCTTGTAATAAAGTCTCGTTCACACTGAGGAACAATAATGCCGTCTAGATAGAAAATAGAACGCTGATAAAATACTGTTTTTTTTAATAATTCAATATTATATATAATGAAATAGTTTTGTTTTTTTAATAAATTGATGTTTGAAGAGGTTCACCCATTCGTTGTCTTATGACAAGCGAGCGAACTTGTTTTACAAACATTATAAAAATAAAATGTGCTTTGCAAAAGCCACTTAGTACCTAACTATCCATGAAGCTATTTGTAGTTTGAAACATCACGTATAGAAAGTAGATTACCAGAAATATGTAAACCAGTTTCTTTAAATTTTCTTAGCACCTTCATTTTAAAATATGGGATTTGTTGATTTGAAAATGTAATTAGACAGTTTATTATTAACAGCTTATTAGTTTATATATGAACAAAAAAGTCCAACATTTATCTTGTCAGTTTAACTGCCTACGTTAAAAATCAACATCATTATTTCGTCCTTCGCACATTTCTTGGCCAAGTTCAACTCGCTTCCTTAATATATCAGACCCTTAAACACGTTCTGTGTTATTTATGGGATATTCATAACCATTACATAAGACTAATAACAAACATAAAAAATATTGCAAGTTCATTCCCCTCTACAGTACCAGGAAATCGTATCCCGGGTCCAGAAGACATAAATATATCCTCAACAAGGAAGCGTTTTATATAACCGAAAAAAAGTATAGCCAAGTTCATACGACTCGGGGGATTCTCTGTTCGGCGATTTATTGTCGTGCAAGAAGACACGCAAGAGAGAAGTGAAAACAGAAACCAGAAATGAGGAACCAGTTTCGAAGGAAAAAAAATATTAGCGATGGTCATGCACGGACGTGGCCTGCATGAAGGAATTCGGTGCGCTTCGATAAGGAATCGGGTATTGGTTCACTGAAGGTCGACATCAGGGGTGGAGGGAGCTGCCAGTACTTTCCTGGTACATCAGTACTTACCTAGTACCTCAGCAAATACCTGGTTTATCAGTATTACCTCGGTACCTACGCCGCGCCAACTCGTGCCCTGCCATCCGAACAGTGCTCAAAGGGCCCGACCAAACTTTAACATACGTTATCAATCAAAATGTTTCTCCGAGAGCTTTGCAGGCAGATAAGATAGCCTGAACCTCGCTTCAATCTTTAATATACTGGGTGACTTGTAATTGGTGCAAAATATTGAAGACCAACGTGTCTCGATAGTTGCAGATGTATATTTTTTTGAAAATAGCAGAACGGGATATATAACAACATATTCGTTAAGATGGTCCTTCCACAAATTGTATTATTTTAGAAAAGACACTTCCAACTCACTTGGCGGATAAGTACCAACTAAAGATTCTACCGTGACATCGCTTTATCATCATGACAAGGATGTATTATTTCTTTGCTTAGCCGATTTTGGACGAAGTTTTACTAATAAAAAAATAAAAAATGGTCTTAACTATTTCTCATCATATTTTTCCATCTGCCAAAACAATTCGACATAGCATATAAAATAAGCTAAGGCACAGCGCGTTCATTTATTAAATTTTTAATGAATATTGTAATAAACAATTCCTTCTATTTCATGAACCGATTTAATTGCGCAACAGAATTCCTCTCTCGCAAAACGTATTGACAAACTTTAATACAAAAATAATTACGGCTCTGGTAAATTTGTCAGTACCAACATAAAATCACTGATTTCACTTGAAATTCGGACATTTATTTTTTGCCGTTAAGTTGATCATTAAGACTCCATCATCGAAAAAAGATGTGCACTGAATTCGGATATGGTTGAATTATGGCGTTGTATCGGGAAGTGCACGTGAAACCAAATTGCTTTTTATTATCTTCAGTTGAGCTTCGTGACTTTGTATTTTTACTTTTATTTTTTCACCTGCAGTGATCTACAAATGAGGTTTGTATCGATGTATTGCATTACTTTTATACCTTTCCGTCTTCAATTTCATGCTTATTAATTATCGATAAAATCATTCCTACCATTTTAACATTTGTATATCAAGTAGAAATCAAAATTATAATGATTCTTACGGCTAAAAGTATAATCATGATAAATTTCTATCATCGGGGCAGATGTGGACACTGCGCATCTTCCCTGATGATGGACATTGCAAGGTTGTCTGAAACTTTGGCTAAAAGTGGAGGAAAGGGAACAGGGCAACCCCAAAAATAAATCACGATATCAAAATATAATGTACACACCATAAACTAGTACTAGACGACGCACCTCATGACTTAACCTGTGTGGCTGGTACAAGTGCAGTTCCGAAATGTTCTGGGCTACAGATTGAAGAATGTTTTGACGATGGCCAACCTCTGACATAGAATACCTTAAAATAAATAAGACACATAGTGTTTGTAATCGACAAAGATGGCTTTTTTATGGTTCATTTTATATTTAATGAGCTATAGGTTTATGACGAAAAATGTTTTTGTGAGTAAAAATATATATGGCAGTTTATTAAAATAGCCTGAATTGTGAATTAAGACTAATAGCGCTGTATTTAAAACATCCAAGCAAATATTTTTTTCTCTTCACATTATTTATCCGTCGCAATTTGAGCCGTTTTCTTTGTTTTGAAATGCAGTTGATGAAATCAAAAGTAATTCTAATTCTTATTCTTGGGAACTGAATTTAACAATCGACCTTCATGACGACTCAATCTCACGCCAGACATTCAACTTTTTGATTAATTTCACAGTGATGTTGTTACTAGGAAAACCAGTATAGAATATTCGAAAATCATACTCCGAAGCGAATCTATTTGGCAATCAATATACGAGTACACAAATAATCTACCGCTTTGAATACTACAATTACCTAAAAAAAGCTTTCATAATTACAAAAAAATACTCTTATCAGTGACAAATTTGAGTAAAAACACATGTCTATAGTAATGTATCAGACATTCGGAATTTTCCAACACTTTTTCCGTGGATTAACTTAACATGTTATATTATATATAACAGAATAACGTTTGAGTAAAACTTTTTATTCACATTAATTATCATATTTACTGAAAATACATAAATAAAATACAATAACTGCACTTACCCTGAATAAATCTTTATTTTACAGACTAAAAATAAAATCCGACGAAAAAATACAATTTTGCTAATATTTCAAGCTTTGATCGGACGTAGTTATGCAATTATACGAGTATATTGTTTAAAGCATCCAACCCCAAAAAGATGAAACTGAGAAAAAGGCGTTTGAAAATATTATAACGATAAAAAAGCATTAATATGCGTAATCGGCATTTGTAAAGTGAATATCGGTTTTTTTTTTCTTGGTGAGTATTATTAAAAATAGGTTATTTATAATCTATTAATTTGTTTATTTAAAAAAAAGTATTTCTTATGTTATCCTACATTTGCAATGTGCGTCAGTAAAAAATGTAATTACCAAAAATCTATTGCATTTGGAGCATGGATGTTTTCAACATACTATTGGAAAACATGTAAAATTCAATTCTGGCAAATTGTGGGTTGGATGCTTTCTGCATAACTACGTCCAATTTTCAGTTCGTCAAACATCTCCATCGGTTAGCAAAGGCTAATTCTGGCAAATCGGTGGTCTAACTTAGGTATACCGATTAGCGTAAGTTACGCTAAGTCACGTTGGAAACAGCGAGGTTGTGTATTCGGTCTTGGTTTAGGCGAAATTATAGATAAACGGTGGCTAAGTTTGATTGGAAACATTATTTATCTTGGTCCTAATTTAAGTCATTACTTATCTATGAGACAATAAAGTCTTAATCGATATAAAGCCATGTTGGCGCCCTTGAGGTGATTTTTCACAAAAACGGCGCTATACAAATTATCCAAATATTATTATTATTATTATTGGTAAGTTTCTTCATCCCATTGATTTATTTGCCAATATGGTTTTTTAATAAATAATTTCTTCTAGAGTTACTTCTCTATCTCTAAAGATTGTTGGACAAAAAAAACCGATCAATTAACTTTTTCAACGTGTCATTGTATGTTTATGACAACTGGGACTTGTATCTGAATCTGAGTTTCTATCTGAACAAAGCGAAAGTGAATTTTTTACTTCCCATCGAAAAGCGAATAACCGCGGCTGGGGTCACCAACTTTTACAGCCTGAATTTCCGTAGTAATAATAAAATAAATGTTTCTGTTTCCGGTAGGCAGCGTTGACGATTAGGCTCATTATTGATAGGTATGAATATTCATTTATTGTTAGTGTCTATTCAAATTTAAATTCAATTAAGACATGAAAGTTTAATGAAGACTGAGTTAAATAAACTTTTTTTTTATATTTATCAATTACTACTCGCTACTACTCGGCCTTGACAGAGTTTCAACACTCTTAAATAAGAGTAATTAAAAAAAATAGAACGCACAATCACTGTTTATCTCATATTTTGATAGTAAAATGGACATTTTACAACTCTATAGCTCACGATGGGAATGATATTGCACGCTTAAAAGTGTTGCCTTGACCTATAAATTACAGCCAAGAAAACTGCACAAATAAATTGCATGACGCCATAGCTCACTGTTTGAGAGTTTTTCAACTTTAGAAAACAGTTTTCTGGTTTATATAATATACGTATTATCAGAGTGGTGAACCACCATTCAGAATCGAAACGTTGCTTGATTGAAATGGTTTTAACCGTTTGTAACCAGATCTAAATAACCAGGTAATTCCCAACCTTCCTCTTCCCATCTCCTTACCCTCCCCACTACCTTCAGCCTCACAACATACCCCAATTTGAGATGCCATAGTTCCACTGGCTCTAGACGGTTGGAACTCTAGTGCGGTATTCACCATTAAAAAAAAAAAACATAAAAATAAAATAAAAAAACATATAAATATTTTATTAGAAGTAATAAAATATTGATAAAAACGTTTAAAAACAAATCTGTAATAATTTATCCACTATTATTTATTAAACAACAACTCTGATAGCCATTGATGCCCGAATATAATGGCTTGATACATGCTGCTCTTCCGACCTCGATTTTCTCTTTCATTAAAAATATTCATCTCGCAACAGCACGCAGCGAGCGCAGTAATGGATTTCCTAGAAAACAAATTTTCTCTGGTCTTCTGCCCAAAAACCTCCAACGTAAAGGGCAATCTAATGCTAACAAAAGCGTAGATTCTAATCACAATATTTTCACATCATGCGGGTGATGAAGAAAAAAGCCTTGAGTTGTTTGGCCACACACAATTATTTAATCTTTCTGATGGCAAAATGAGCAAATTACGTACCATTATCTGATATTAATACTCATCAATTGAGAGCTTTAAAGAACTTCTTCATTACTCAAGTAAACTGCAATTTGATAGTCTTAATAGCCCAATGGATCAATGATAATTATATTTAACTACGTAGATACTAAGGATTTAAATGTCGAGGATGGATTGGGTAGATACTTACCCTCTTTTCACTTAGGTTACATAATTATTTGGCATTCATGCAAGGTCATGATTATGTTTTTAATTGGTAAGATCAAGACAAGCTATCTGGGCCCCTAGCATAAGCACAATGATAAAAGTTTTATTGACATTAATTAATTATATTGGTAATTTGATAACACTCTCGAACACAACTTTAAATCGCCAATGAACAAACAACAACCCACGTCAACTAAGTCGAATTTATTTAAAACATAATATGCATAAGTATGTAAATAAATTGTTATTATTGTTCAACAAAGTTGTGGGTTTTCTAATGATTATAAACAATTTTTATTTTATACATCTTTTTTTCCTTTGCGAATTTTGCTTGATATAGCTGCCCAAACATTTGTGTAAAGTCCGACATTTTCGGGAAACATCATCAGAACACCCAGACTTACCTCCATATATTAGAAGAAGATCGTTGTAAACAAATATTATACATAATATAGAACTCAATATCTAATTGATGTCTATAGGAAAAGCTGTTCCGTAATAAAAAATAAATAAAAAAAATATCTGCATACCGCATTAGTGTCTCAACTGCTCCCAATCATCTAGAGCCAGTAGACGAAATAAACGAGAGGAGAAAGAGATAAAGAAGAGGAAGGTTGGGAAGTACTTGGCTAGTCAGAGCTGGTCAACAAACACCGCTAAAGCCATTTCAAGCAACATTTCGATTCTGAATGGTGGTCTTTCATCATAGCGATACTAAGAGTAAGTAGGTTATATAGCGCTAATTGGAAAATTGTGTAATTTCTACTATTGATTTTATGTTTTTGAAAATGAAAAGAAAAAATAAAGTAAACAGATCTAGTAACTTAATTTAATTTCACTTGATTCTTATGCATAAATCTATCTCACTCGCACCATCGCGATCGCGATACACCGAATGCTCAAATACCCAGACTTTAATTTATGTATCTACACACCAGGTGTAGCGATCTGTAAGTTATTGAACCAATTAGCAAAAAGATTACGCCTATTAAAGCAGTCTTGATCTAGCGACAAGCATTAAGTAAATGCCTTTTTAAGTGATGTCTTCGATTTATCGTCTGAATCGGAGAAGATTTAGTTCTACGCACACAGTGGGTTAGGCGAACAGGTAAAAGGGAAAGTGCAACGGCGATGCAACGTTTCTATTGCAAGTACGCCGTGGCACGGAAGTATTGTGGAAAACTCGACTTGAATTTACCGTATTATTTCCGTACAAACAACCTGGAATCGTCTTGTGATGGCACCAACGGCTAATTAATAAGCATGACATCTGAGATGGCTGCTTGAGATGAAACACGCTTTGTTGGTTTTATGGAATTACTATACATGCGACTTCTCGGTTTAATGAACTTGTATCAGAAGACTATCGAAATATTGTGGATCTGAACATAAGCCCTTTGCGTTACGTGAGAAAACGATTGTTCGAACATATGGAATACGATTGTCATCGTTTTCTAAATTTGTATTAGTTGAGGTGTAACAAAACTCAATTAATAAAAAAACCATATTAAAAATTCTAACCCTGTTTCAATTTTTTTTAGTAAATTATTGTTTCAGATATAATTGAAATTTATTAATTTAAAAACATACATATAATCGGATGAAGCAAATAAAAAAATCTAACGGTGAGTTCAATGTCATGAAATTTTCACAGATTTTGTGCTTGAATTTCTAGGTCAATCTATTAGCTAACATCAAAATTTTCATTATGACCTATGTATGGTACATTGTAATGTTTTTAAAAATATATATTTTGTATCTATTAACACTTAAGACAAGACGCTATTCTGTTTGTTCCATATTGTTCAAGTTATCAGTATGAAAAAAGAGTGTTGTCACTCGGGGGCAATCGGGTAGTAAAGCTAGTGTTTGTACATGGATTTTGCCATAAACCTAAATCTACATTAATAATTATAAATATAATACACGTATTACAATAATTCAAAAGACAACAAAATATGTAACGAATTCGTTGTCAAATAAAGGTCATAAAAAATATTTTTTTAATTTATGTGAGTTGGGTGTATTTCGGGCCAGCCTGTACCAGCTGTCAGACAGTTATAGGTGAAGGCGGTTCACCTTCGTGCTCCAACGGTGCTGTGCGCATGCGCAGATAAACTCGCAGAAACAGACTCTTATAGGTGCTCCAGTTGAGGGACACCGCAAACGCCTTACTTATTCTTATTGTAAGTAAACATAGCCTACTTTTATTATTGTGAGTACCTACGCACGACCGAAGACTTACGTGGGCTTTTCAAATTTCGAACTGATCTTAAATGAAAAATAAATCTTAAGAAAAATATTTTCAAATTCACACCTGCGTAATAAAGTACCTACCTAAAATATATTTTAGCAGAAGGTATTCTATATTTGAAATGGATGAATTAAAGGAACTAATTTTGTTTCCTGGCAACTCTGGTTACATCCCGTAATTCATCATGGGTAACAATTAGTTGAATATTAAGGATGCTCTTTGATGTTTTGCTTGGTATTACATTATTTTATAATTTTTGTGATATATATTTTATAGATCTATTATTATTATATCCTTAATTTAAGAAACGACTGTTTAAAAATAACAATTTTATAATTTTTCATAAAGTAACGCTCCAAAACGATAATCACTTTTTTTCAAACTAAAAACGTGTGTTCATGTTTAAAGAACAATATTTTTTGGATGCGTCCATTACTCATATAGCTTAAAATACATCTATATTCATCTGCAAACTAGTTTGGTCTTAACACACACGTCAAAAAAGACATGGTTAGTAAATCGCAAAGTAGCGTAATCGGAATAAAATTTCAAACTTTTTTACGTGTGAGCGAAAATTACCAGTATTGTTTTTGCGGACACTAGCGCTCCACGCGGCGATATAACGAATCGTGCACAGAAGATGGCTTAGCGTATTAATACTATCAGATTGCGCGATACGCCGTGACTTAAACACTTTGCATCGATGAAAGCAGTTTTACTTTATAATTAGTTACCGTTTATAATGTATGTGGTTAACCAAGCAAGAAACATTTCATTACACTATAAATGAAGCTATAAACATTACCATAATATTATACTGAACACTAAATACTGGAGACTCGACTATCACTGAGTGGATGATCTAACCGTTTACTCTTATAGTATCCAAGAGCTATGGTATTATTTTAGTTCATATCGCGTGCTATGAGCTACAACTGATACCGCAAGCGCTAGGGTAACCAAAAACTATTGTCTATAAACAATATCATCTTCTCCTTCGAAGATTTTGTCTTTATGGTGTAACATTATTAGTTTCTTCTCTTTTTAACAAATTTATGTACTAGCGGTTTTTTGTTACCCTTGACAGATTTAGTAATTATTACAATATTTAATTTATTAACTTATCATTTTTAGTATAATGAGTACTTAATACCATAAGTTTTAAAGAAAGGTCATAAGTGTAATAAGAGTCATAATTATTGTTCTTATTAATTTTAATAGATTTACGATCAATTTTTTGTTTGATAAAATTATAAACATCTTTCAATTAATATGATTAGGTACATTATATATTCCTCGAAATGCTGGATGATGGCCTCCGTGGTCAAGTGGTGAAGACGCTCGACTACGAATCCAGAGGTCACGGATTCAAATAATGACGTGCGCAAACACATTTTATTTCATTAATATATGTTATTTCTTATTCAATTCATATAAAATAATACATAGTATATTTGCGGCACGTTCCAAAGTGTTTGATACTCTCAGTATCGCCTTGGTGAAATACCCCCTTTCATAATCGAAATATTGCTTGAAATAACTTTAGCCGTGTTTGGTGACTGGATCTGAATAGTCAAGTACTTTTAAACCTTGTGTTTTCTCATCTCCTTCCCTTCTCCACTACTTTCAGCTTCACAACATACCTCAATCAGGGATACCATAGTCCCACTGGTTCCAGGCGGTTGGGAGCAATTGGGACTCTTAGGCAGTATTCACTACAAAAAATTATTTTTAAAGTTGATGTTGAAATAAATACCCCAAATTATTTTTTTTTTCAAATAAAAGAACACTTTGTTTTAAATCACAAATTTATTATATTGAACGCCGACCGGTTTCGCTTAGATCAAGCTTTGTCAGGATACATATAATAAATTACGTTCAACATAATAAATTCATAGTTTAAAAGAATGTGTTATTTTATTTGAATATAATGTCACACCACAAAGTTATTGCTTCTTATGAAGAAAGTTTTTTTTTCTTTGTCGTACAGTCATCAGAGAATCAAATGGAATCAGAGCATCAAATAGTTCATATTGGTTGCTGGAGATATTTTTGTGCAGAACATAATCAATAAATACTTGGAACACCGCACCGAATTCCGGAAAAAACGTCGTACAAAAAAATACTTGATGATCGGTCACGTCAATATAAGTACTAAATTTTCGTTTGACCACTTTAAAGTTGTGACATTATTGTTTTGCGAGATACCTCAACGTCTAAATATTGAAACAGATGCGTTAGACAAAACAATGTTACTGTATTTCAAATAGAAATAAATTAATTTTATTGATTTTTTATTATTATTTCTAATTTTGTAAATGTTACTGTTAATTCGTGGTGGAATTCCATTTTAATGATTTAATAAAAACAAATTTATAACTTTATTCCACCTATTTATTTTTTGATTGGACCAGTTTCAGCCTATAACGGCCATCTTCAGACTAGTACAGGTTGTTCTTATCCTATGGCTTATATGTTTTTTTTTAAAGAAAGACAAACATTCCTGGGTTACGAATAACCTGACAATATTTGAAAAACTCCTACTGCCATCATAATAAGCGGAAGATGTTGCTTGTACAATGATGGAGGACTTAGCCAGCAGAGGAATTGAACCCACGACGCCCGGGTGAAAATCCGACGCGTTTTTCCACTCAGCTACCGACCGGTCATACATACCTACATATTATATTTTTCTACCTTCGGCATTCCATGATATATTGAGTACAAACAAGTAAAATGTACTCGTATATGCACATAGTCGATAATCTTATATAACCTTGAGAGATAGCGGGTTTAAAATAAGAGTAATATTTTCCATGACATATTTCCACAGCCTACTTGGTTAGATTTATCACGAAACGATTTGATTTTTCTAATAAAAATTATTTACATTTTATTCAGCGTAAAAATAACAATGAACGCACCAACCTTATAGACACGCAATGTATACACAGAAAATTGATCGGAGTTCAAGAAAATGTATATAAAATATTAAATAACTGTATTTTCAATGAAAGACATACGCATAGTTCCCTGCACCTTTAAAAGAACATTGTAAAATCTCATTGCTTTGAATCAAAACTAATTTATTAAGTATTTAGTATTTAAAACTGAACTTTAAATGTATCTTAAAAATGCGTATACCTGCTGCTACAACTTCCCGGCTGCGGGTTTGATTCCCGCGCTTCGCTAAAATTAGTTTTAATAAACTGGTCCTTTAATGTTTTTATAATGAACGCTACTGGGTATATAAAGGTTTTATTTGACCTATTATTAAGTCTAAAAGAGCCTACAAAAGTGGTTACGCGACTTACGTTAAATATTATTCAGCGAGGGGGGGCTTGTTACTGTGTAAATAATTACTTTTTTTCAAACTTTGTCTTCAGGGTTAGTAAAAAATACCAGCCAGCATAGAATTGGAGCAACAATATGGAGCTGTTTCATTGACAAACCGTGTTGTGTTCATAGTTTGTTGTGCTTTACTAACCAATATAATTAATTGTCTTTCAAGTTTTTCTGCTCGGAGATATCGACGCGTGGACAAACCGCAAGCCACAAACCAGGGCAGTTTCCAAGATTGTGAAATTTAATGTACTGCCAAGCAAAATACATAGCAGTTCAATCAACGCCACGTGAGTGGTGTTCTATACCTCTATCTGCAACCTTGAGAATTAATATCTTTGTTAACGACGTTAACGTATCAAATGTATGCTAAGTTCAATTTCAAAAGCTGTAAGTAGTATTATTATGAACAGTTTTATGTACACGTTTCAGTTTATCAAATTAAAACAACTACCCATTGGTTCCAATTCTAACGAGATTGAGTTAATTTAACGGTCAGGACACCTTGACCTGCTTATCTGGTGATGTGCGAGTACCTACTCTAATTACAAGGCTTGCACATCACATATTAATCATAAAAATCACTGGTTTGTGTATCACAACGAATAAATAACTAACAATAAGATGAAACGAGTTCTCAAAAAAATGTATTGTTCCAGAATACAGTGGCGTTGCGACCATGTTGGAAGCATATGCAGGTGTTGAAGGTTAGGGTCTTTAATTCTAAGGCATGGAAATTCACAGATAATCATAATAAAATATGCATGAACCCAAAATGTTCACCTGGGACGCTTATTTAATCCATTGATTTTTCGGGTGAATGCCTTTTTTATATTTTTTCTGTTTACAAATTTGTCTGGTGGCCGGGATTTTTTGTCTACGCCACTGTTTTAATATTAATCTTTGTTAAGATTTGACAGCCGGTATTCATTGAGCGGCAAGGAAAATATTTCAGCGAATCGTTAACCTCACACCACTTTTACTTTTTTTACACATTGACCACTATAACATTTTTTGATTAATGTTTGAATTTCTCCGAGTTCATTATACGTGCTTATCCACTCGTAACAATCATGAATCATGTTCATCCAGCCTTGTAAGAAACTTCACTTAAGATTATTAACAACTGTGAAACAATTAGGTACTTTTCAAAAGACACCTCTAAAGAAAAAAATCTTTAAAAAATACATTTGTCAAAGATGTGATAAATTTAAATTTACGTTCTAAATATATCATTACCTAGCTAAATGACACCACATATTTCTTCTTGAAGCGGTAATTCCCCTAAACAATCGTATTTTATCTCAGTTTAAGCTCGGGTTTGATTTATTTTGGATGAAGATTTTTCTTTCAATAGCATTATATTATTACGATAAAATTTACCGTGTCCACTGTTTAGTTGATTGGCGCACTTCTGTTCTTACCTTATTAGTTCCATTTTAGTTCTTACTTGGTAAGAAAAACATTAAATAAGTTTCTTTTCTCTCTCTATGTTCCGTTTTATTGGAACGGACTAACCTCACTCGTATTAGCCTTTTAAACAATTATTTTACGAAGGACGACAGAGGGTGACAAATTTCGTAAAAGAACGTTCAGTAAAGGGTTGTGAAATTTAAGTCGGAATAAGTTTTTATAGTCTTTATGTCTATGTTGTGAATATCAAATAAGTTTTAATTTAAATAAAAAATAATTTTGTTTTAAGCCACTTTATTTATACACATATAACAATTCGACCGAAACTTAACCTTCTTCAGGAACGTATATATATATATATATATATATATATATATATATATATATATATATATATATATATATATATATATATACGTTTCTGAAGAAGGTTAAGTTTAACCGAAACCGGTCGAATTGTTATATGTGTATAAATAAAGTGGCTTAAAACAAAATTATTTTTTATTTAAATTATAATGTCAAGCTACAAAGTGATTGCTTCCTTCGATAAAATAAGTTTTATTTCATATGGTCGCCTCGGGTATTGCATAAAACAAGAAACAACACATGATAGTAAAGCGTGCTAGAGAATACTTTGTCCTTGATTCCTCGATTAGATATTAATGATTTCTCCATTGCTCCTAATTCAAAATCACGACTTGCTCTAAATTATATTGTTTCGTTTTCACTTAGGTTTCCAAAACATTATGAATGAGGTTAATTTTTGGCTTTTACTTAATTTTGAGGCTAACCTTAACAAATTCAATTTGAGTCTATTATTCACGTAAAATATAATAGCACCCATCTATGTAAATTTATACATATTTAAAATTTTATACGATATTTGAGCAATATTTATAATAACGATACATACGAGTGGTTTGTATGATTTAAATTTTATTATGGGTAAATTGAAGTTGGTATTGAGATGCTTCACTTGATTTCTAAACAAGACAATAATACCAGGCCAAGAACCTAAGATACTTGTAGGTACACAAACAAATAATGTGTATACTTACAATTATCTACATGTCAGAATAAGGTATGCGTTTAAGTACCTGTATTTATTCAAGATGTCATTTCTATTTGACTTGACGAAACGTTTAAATTGTATATTTATAGCGCAATGTGTTTTATTTTGCATCATATCCAAACACCATTGGCATATTAATCAAGACACGATATTGTAAATCATGTTTAAAGTGCTAATGAATTGCTCGTTTGCATTAAAATACTTGTGAAATCATAAGTATTGTCGTCTAACTCTGCTTTCATTTTGTATTATACGTATATTTATTTTATTCTTGCAGGAACACATTCAAGAAGTTTTGGATAAATGGACACAAATTGATGATGAAATATGGGCCAAAGTTATCGTCTTGGAGAGGAATCGAAGAGTCGCCAAAGCCTACGCCAGAGCCCCCGTTCTCACCATCAATGGATCAGACGATGGTTTCGATGGAATGAGGTAAGTTTAATAAATTTTTTGAACACTCAATTTTTATGAAGTACTCATTACCTTAGTTAAGTTACCTTTCGGTTTCTCTTAAACCAAAACTCATTGAGACTCCTTTCGCACAGTAATTTTATTTTGAACGGTATGAATCATGTATTGTATTACTAGTCCTCCAGTTTTTGAACTCCAATGCTTAGTCCAAGTAATCCGTTATATGCCGGTTATGACTATTTTCTAATAATTAAAAACAGAATTTACATAGCTCATGGAAGTAAATTATTTACCATTGGCATAGTTTTTCCTTTTTAAAACTATCCCAATTAGTCCCAGAGATTAAAAGGAAACATGTTTATGATTCAAACAACTTGTTGGTGAATAATTTAAAACACAACAGAGACATTACATTCCTAATCACAAGTCTAAGTGTAACAATGAAACACATTATGGTGCATTATTACATGCTTTACATACTTACCTCGCGTTACGAAATGTTCCTGCGTATAAAAATGTAAGTATGCGTAATATTCATGTGCGGATTACGAAATAATGTATCAAACAAATCACGACTTACGTGTCCAATTTTCTTATCACAGATCGATCTACTTACGACTCACAGTCGTACGGCCTTAGACAATAAAATTGGGCTCAGCCGTGACTCTTACATCTCTACTTACGAATATCTATATGTTTAGCACCTCTAGCTTTTAAGATATTATTAAAATAATTACCCACTTAAATTAAATCATCTTAATAATATATGACAATAATTTATATACCAATATAACCATTCTATTGTAGCTTTCAATTGGTGACTGAATTCTGAAAGGAAGACCCCAATAGTATAACAACGTTTTTCTCTTGTTTCATACTTTCGCTTTCCAAAAATGAATAACAGAGTTTTTGATTCACACTGCTGCTCTAATTGCTTCTAAATTTATGAAGAAGCATTAAGCTTGTTCTTAGTAGTTTTTTTTGTTTGTTTGTTTAATAACAAATGTTTTTCTTGAAACTTATCCGATTATGGGTAACACAAAAATTATCTATTATTTTTTAAACCATTCCGTAAAATTTACTCGCAATTACCAAATTGTTTCCAGCTGATAATTGCCCAGAGGAACGGTTGTGTTCGAGACCTGATTCAGTAGGCCTTACTCCGTTAACGTTTTTGTATCGCTCTTATTTTCACCAGTTGATTATATGATACATCAATCAAAAAAGTGGCTGTTTCTCTTTCGTAAATTAGACTTTCGTTAATAATTGCCATACTAATGAGAGATCGAGAATTATTAGTTCGTTGAATCTTAGAATAAATAATTCGATAAGGTCTGATGCTTTTAATTGAGAAGCCAATAAATTAAGCAGATTGTTATTAGATTTGTGTGATGCAATAGCTTGTCTTATCCAGCGTTATAGAACTTTGCTTTATCAAAGAGTGCAAGATTTAAAAATAAAAGATAAGGCTACGTTAACGGTTTCATAGTAGATATTGAGAAAAACAATAACCACACCTAACGTGGCTAAGTCCTCCATCATTGCACAAGCAACATCTTCCGCTTTTTATGATGGCAGTAAGAGTTTTTCAAATATTGTCAGGTTATTCGTAACCCGGAAATGTTTGTCTTACTTTAAAAAAAAAAAAAATAAAAAAAAAAAAAAGCGTGAAACGTATCACCTACTACCAAGTGCAACCTATTATTTCAGAACAATGCAATGAATATATAAATCCCGCCCTTTAATTTACTTCACATGTAGGTACTAAACTTAATGATTCGGGTCTCTTTTCTTATTGTATTTTAAATAATAGTGCAATATATGATATTATGTTTTAAATTATGTAAAATTATATATAACAGTATTGTATTGAACTAACAAATTAAATAAATAATAAAACTCGTATTATGTGCGTTCACTTTCGTTGACTTGCACTTTTACGTACCTACTACTGGTTTTACTATTTCCTTGAAATTTCTTCAGATTAACACATCAAGGTCTAAAGCAGAAAGCCACTGACTGGAACATTAGTTCGAACGAGCTTACACCTACGAGTACACGCTTCTTGCTAAGCCAAAGGAACTTCGTTAACTCATTGAAAAAGAAGTACAGATTGCGATATGCGGTACTCGGTAGCCGTAATGCGCTCTGAGCTAGACTTATTCAAATGAAGCTGTTGTTTTTGAGATTTCAATCCCAATATTTCCTCCCAGAGTTTCTCGCCTTCAATTAAAATGGCATCACTGCATCCACCCACTCCGGTCAGTAATTTATGGAACTATATTATGTTTCAGCTATTTGAATTTCAGTCAGTACACGACCAAGCACGCTCTAGTCTTCCGATATTCATGTTAACCAAACGGTGACGTTAAAAGCTCGCAATAAAAATACCTAAATATTTATATGTATTTACATTTATACATATATATTATTTTTGTGTTCTCTCTTTTACATGGGCTATAATTATTCTCATTCAGATTTGAAACTATTGACTGCTCCAGTGAAAATATTAGTAATAAATTCATAAATAAGTTACCAAGAAATTTATAATTACATGTACACTTTTTGAAGTAGCCTGTAATAGTTTTTTTTCGATATTTTGAGAATTCCATTTGAAGATGAAAACTTTAGAATTCATAAATCGTAAGGTTCCTGAATGGTTGTAACTACGCCAATGCTTGTTGAGTATTCCTCGGAGGGTTGCACGCTTGCCACCTCCCTATCGGCAATCAACGACACGAATTCATTATGGTAATATAGAAGAGGTGTTGAAACACCAGTCATCTTCTATGCACGATTCTCTCCCTCGACTTAGACCAAGTGATGTATCTACATGTGCTTGTTGCTCACAAGAGGAGTGAACCACATAGCTCTGTGGATTTTTAAACCATTTTAACTACTTGACCCTGGGAGCCCTTGGCTTAGAATGCTTTACTCATTAATTAAGTCTCACGATTCGTATAAACACTTGAAAATTCAATCCCTGACTGTTCCTCGATAGTTCATTAACTGCTTTTTTATCACATTCTATCAACAGTTCACACAAAATTGTTTTTTTTTTCAAATATTTTTTACACTTTTAAGTTTGACATGATTATTTATTAACCTATTATCGCGATGATATAATATTATCACTATTTCAGTATCCTGTTTCACATTTGATGAAAAAAATACTTATGAAGATGTTTTCTTTTATGACCTATGCTTTTGACCTTGGCGCATTCAACAATACCAAATTAGCACATGACAGCATGATCGGTCTCTATGCTATTAGTTAATTATTACAATTCCGATGTGATGGGCTGATTGCGTATTCACTCTCCGGCATTTGTTTGAAGAAGCGTTCGTAGATGTAGATATTCGATAAGTTTATTGTACTATTGAATTAACAAAACCAAACCTAAATGGGCCTAGAATCTTCATTTAACATGACAAAAGTGTAATAACCTTTACAATAATTATGCAAATCATTTTTGATATTCTACCCATGTTGCAAATGTAATGTTTTTTATCGTGTGATGTTTGGTACACCAATAAAAGACAATGGAGATTCCAGTCTTATCAAAAATGGTATGTATATATTTTTTTCATGAGTAATTTACTGCTTCAATAATATTGTTTGAGGTGGTCAATAAAAGATACAATCTTATTTGATGTACAAAAACGGTGACACTTTGACCTTAAACGCGATAGAAAAAATAATGAAAACACTCTTTTTTACCACAAAATATATAACATGGTACCTTAGTATCATAAGAATTTTTCCCTGTAAAAAGGCACCACAAACAGTTCGAAAATCATACTTTTATATTGATCAGCAAACATTGTAACATGTACTCGAATACACAAAGTTACTCGGTTAAATTTGACGTGTGTTTTAAGTGTCCAATATTAATTCATACATTAAAAATCTTACGATGGTGTTTCGAAAAATTACATTGGGTAATAGGACTTCCAGCTATTTATCGGTTATTATTAATCAATCATGTGGCTATCATTAAATTGTCTGCAGATCTGATGGACATGTGCGTGATTAGCGGAGGAATTGCGGTCACTCTTCTTGTTAACAGCCCACGACGCGACGCGACGCGACATGGCGATTTCATTGTTTTGGCGATTCGCCGAAGGCCACCTCTGAAACTGTCGAGTTTCACTGACAGCGTACAATGAATGGGAATCTTGCACGATGTTTTTTGTTTTCTGTTCACGAAGGATTTTTTAGGCAATCAATATTTTTGTTCAACTGTTTATCTTAATTTTTGATGACCAATTTTTTGTAAATATAATAATTTATTACGTGTGAAAATATAACATTTTTAATAAATCAGAAAAGCGATCATTTTTGACGTCTGAACAGGCTATACATTTAAAATAAGCTCTTATGGTATGTTCTCAGTGATCTTTTTGAAATACCTACTTAAATAAAATCGGGTCACAAAGAAAAGGATATAGGGTTTAATATCGTTCAAATGAATCTAAATAATAGAAATCAGTTTACAAATTCGTTAAATTGACGTGTGATAACTAAAATCGTCAATTTCACTTGTCAGTTTTAAAATATCAAACGTTAAATTGAAAGGCCGACCCAGTGTTGCTTCACTGCACAAAACATTCAGGGTAGAATATAGATACTAAATTAGCATTTAATCATATCATCATAATCATCATAACAAACGAGGCATTTTTCATAAAGTAACGTCACAAACAAAAAAGACAGATTTTAAAAATTTATTATTGAAAAAAATCATAAGTATTTTGTAGCATTTCCGTATTCTCGGCAATTTAAAAATGCGTGCAAGTGGCTCATTAAGAACCATACATTTTTACGATTCTTGAATGAAAATGACATCAAAATGTCGGTAGGAATATTTAGGTCGTGAGAAGATATTGACCATGGCTCCGTTGATACTTCATGATACACTTACGTAATTTCACCAAAAATTTAACTCATCTTGAATACATGATTTGAGAAGCAGATTATGAAATTTTGATTCGGTTTGGCAACAGTCAGCAATGTTAATACTCCACGTAAAAAGGTTTATTAATGTTGTCAAATCTTTTAATTTAAATTTATGACGGTTTTACGCCATTATTTACTATGGTTTATCGTGCCTTTTATTTTACCATGGCCATCACTTGGTGGCTTGACATTATTTAGGTTAATAAATCACTGATTATTTTGGCCAATTGAAAAGCATCCGTTTTAGTGAACCGACGTAGGCGGCAAAACGAATTCTTAAATCGCATTCCCACAACTATACTTGAATGTCATGTAGTGTATAAAGCTCTAAATGATGAGATCTGTAACAGTTTAGCAGAATTCCAGTAAAACAAAGTGCATCTATGATGAATTAAGTTTGTTTATTGTAATAACTATGTTTGAAATTTGTCATTCTTGTTGGGTGTTATTTTAGGGGTACGTTTGTTTACTTGTTGCAGTCTAGTTACGAGTGCGATATAAGTTGTTGAAGGTGTTTTATTTTACTGTTCATAATAATAATTTCTTGCAATTGGGTAAATTTTGCTATTTATATTTTCAACATTTGAAAAATTCAGTTAACATCAGATCCAAATCTGAAAAAGTCATATTCTTTCGTACTTACTGTGTAAATTATTCATAGTCAATAAATATGTGCATTAGTGTCTCACTAAAAGTGCAGCGAACAAAAGATTTTCCAACAACCGGTACTGCAAGTCGTAGCTGAAAACCTGTTTCCGCTCAAATATTTATGACAAGTAGATATTCAATTTGAATTTTGAAGTGTTGCTAGTTGATTTACAAAACTTATTTTAAATAATTAGCATAAATATATTAACAATTCCGGAACTGCACCAAAGGTCAAATAATGGTATTTCACTGGCTCTCACGTACTTATAATATTTATAACCTACACAATTTTATATTATGTACTAACCAAATGCTACGTACATAATATTGTTTTTTGACATTTTACTGTTTATTCCTATCGGATTAAACGTATCATTAAACAAATTATACAAATTAATGTACTTTTAAAATATAAGTCTTGGTTTGGATTTCTTTTTTCGCAGAAGAAAAAAATCGTGTATATCGCAAGCGCTAGGAAATGATCCAATAACGCTAATTGTAAGAAATCATCTCCGTGGTGTAATGGTCTACGCATTTGACCCAAGTGCAGAATGTGGCGAGTTCGACTCACGTCGTAACATATACATGTATAGACACTGTAGACATTTAGGTATTTAATATAACTTTTTTTATATATTATCACCAACAGTTGGCTCGTAGCTTATTTCATCACTTTAACAAATGTGTGTTTTTTATTCATCTCTTTGTAATGATGCCTTGTAAATTGTAATTTATTACTTTTACCAGTTTGATAATGACCTTTTGACCATACAAAAATCTAGCGATCAACCATAAATAATTGTCTTTTGTCAGATTTACCTTACGGTCAGAAATTAAAATTCAATGGCATTTAGTTTTTTTAATTACATAAAGCTATTTATTACGCGTTGTCTAACTTTCTGCAAACGATAAAATCACAATTCTATGTAATCTTATAGCTAATTTCAACTGATAGAGAATTGAAAGAGGTCCTTATTTGCTCGGTCTTTGATAGATTTGGAGTAGGTACCCATTCGTGATCACAAATCGGACACGCTTTTCAATGATCGTTTTAATCAAACACATTTATTTGGTTTTCTTTTTCGGTGGATAATTAAACCATGTAAAAAAATTAGGTCAGTCGTGCGTAACTTTAATAGTGTTTTTATAAATTTGTTATTATAATATTTCAAAAAAATATACTGTTTTTTTCTTCAATTCGTCTTGACATTTTCTTAAATGAATTGTACATCCTAATTTCGAATTTTATCGATAAAAAAATTGATGCTTTCCTTAATAATGGAAAATACCTCAGCGGAGTACGAGTGCTAACGAGTTGTTTTTTGTGAAATTGACGGGTGTCTTATATTATTTTTTACCTATACAAGATGCAGAAAAACTCGTGGTATTAATATAAAAAAGGATATAACACATTAGATACATAATTTAAGCATTCACCAAGTAGTTTATTTAAAATATAGTTCATTTTCATGTCAACACCTTTTCCCTTTTTTCATAAAACTGATTTTTAGTTCTAAAAAGTCTTCGAGACACCCTGCATAAAATAAGAATGGGTAAGTAAATGCATACAAAGCAAAAATACTTTTAGTGCGGTACAGAAAGCCGTAATTAAATCAATTTCATTCAAACTAACCAAACCTAAATTGTAACAATTTATAACTCTTGAGCGGTTGATTTTGGGTTAAAAATACCCCCTTATCTTCACTTCTTGAAACATAATATATTATCCCCGTAGTGTATAATTGAGCAAGAAAACAGAATAAAGGCTGTTTGTCATCGGCGGTGTCTACGTATTTGCCGAAGTCTCTCGCCCAACATTCGGTTGGTGGCCGTGTTGCAGATAAACTAGAACGATTTTACGCCCGTAATTATTAATATATTCATTTAAATAAACCGTGCCATGGTACGCCAAGGATTCGAACGACCGGCGGCAGTAAAGACGTGTTTTCACGATAGGTGCTTATTTATATTCAACTAAAATTCTTTTAAATGTCATTTGGGATAGCAGTAAGGGGTATAATTTATAACATTGGCACTATGAAAAGTAACAGACAATAATAAAAGGAATCATTGAAATTCTTTAAAATACAAAGTGACTAAAGTAAAGTGATTTTAAAATTTAGTAAAATTCGTTCACAGGGAACAAAACTACAATTTAATAATAATAATGTTTTTATTCCAGCGTTGTTATCTGAGGTGTCTAATACATAAATTGACATAGCAATAAAAATACACATTTGCAATAAAATATAAGTAAATAATAAAACATACTCGAACATTTTTTTTTAAATATTAAAAATTAAACAAAATTAAGATGTACAATATTTAAACAAAGAATTCAATTTAAAACAGAATTTAAAGACATTGAATAAAATGCAGGTATGTTGATGATGATGATGATCTTTCCTCTTGTACAAAGTAAGCAGTACAGCAAAAAAGGTTCGATCTTCATTTTACGGTCCGCCGACGTATTTTGTAATTAATGTGCAATGTGCACAAATGACCGACGGTGCAGAGCCTTGTCGATAATGTTCAGAGAGCACTTTCAACAATAATGGTAGCAGTCCGCGGGTGTAAGTGGAAAGGACAGTGTGCAAGGACTTATCTCTAGGCAGCAGGGCGTACGCTGACTGGTGGCCAGACATATCCGGTACCACAAGGACAACTGGCTGTCGCTTGGGTTCGCTTTACTCCTTACTGCGGGTGCCTCCGAGCACAATACGAGTACACTCTATAGCATACCACAATACCTACAGTTAGTATATCTACCGCTTGTCATTTAGCATTCAACTCCCAGGAGTCACGACATGTCCGCATGGCCTCAACTATCACTTTAGGGACTAGTTTAGATACCATTATTACCTTTGCGGCAAATCGTGATCATTTTTGGTTTCCCAACAATTATATATGTATTAATTTAACGAACCTTTGACACCGCTGGACTTCAATTAAAATGATTTATCGATGAAATTGTCCCATATTAAAACTTGTTTATTTCACCTACCGCCTTCAACAACCAAATTTATAACCCGTTTTTTCAATGGGTTTTACACGGTATCGCGAGAGCGTCAATTATCTAAAAAGGGTGAACATTTATTATTGCTTTCCAACGTTTTAGAATCACATTCTCGGATCTTTTCGGGTCAAAAACAGCAAAAAAAATAAATCGCCTAAAGATTAAAAAGCCGGTTTTATAAATGGCGTAAAACCACGAAAAAATGTCGAAACCTGTTCTATATTGTAAAATGTCATCAGATTTTATAGGAGCCAAAGAATACCTTTGGATTCGAGACAATTTTCGAATGTCGAAGGTCGAGGCATGCAGACAATTTTCGCCTGATGGCGGAGTGTGGCGAATTTCCATGTTGTGTAAGCGGCATTTTATTTATAGACCATCGATATCGATTACGTAACACTGCCATGGCAAGCATGTCCAACATTGCCGCTATGGATAATTTAAATAACAAACAATGTAATTATTCAAATAAAATTTTGGCATGTTATCAAATTTGCATTTCACATAGCCACGATAGAAGTTTTTGTGTTTTTATTACACATTAGAAATATCCATTGTCTTTATTTGTTTTTTTTTTAATATATGCAACCACTCACAAACCTTTCTTATATTTAGAACAAGTTATATCGGTTAAGTACTATTTTAAATATGAGTTTTTGCGCATCAGCCATTTTCAGCTTGAAACATAATTGCCATCATTAGCACGGCGCTTTAAAATATTCATGTGAAATTATCAAAAATATCTCAAGTACAAATACTAGTGTAGCATATATTAAACAAATTTTCCTAGGTATATCACATCAAACAAATTATGTTGGCACGCGCCTTGAATTAAGCTTATTAATTTAAGTTTTCACTTGCAGTTTCTAAACACGCCCGCAATCGTTAATTTCTTCTCATTCTCGGTTAGGAAATAGGCAAATGGGTTGACGCCAAACCCCATCGGAATGACAAAAGCAAAGTCGTGAATGCCCGCTAATGGATTTCCGCCGCCCCCCGCCCCTGCCTGGTGCCTGAACCTAAGCCTACCGGGTGCCGTGCCTGGCGTTGCATAAATACGGCCACTGCAGTTTCAGCTGCGTCCGCCCCCCGCCCCGCCCTACCAGACTCTCTCCGTCAATACCAAACACTGCCTATGGCTGTCAACGTAATGGCGAAAAACACGTTAAAACGAGTTTATGGGTACAAACGTAATCGTATCGATATATTTGTAACACAGGTTTCAACGCATTAACTTACTTTGGTTGAAAGATATAGGAATAATTATTAGTTTAATCTAACTTATCAAAACAGCGAAACCATCAGCGGAAAATATATCATTCAATGTGTTGTTTCATACAAGGAATTTCTTCATTTATAAATGTAGGCACGTATGTCAAACCATAATGTGATTTCTTTTCTAAAATATAAATCAAAAAAATGTATTGTGTTGAGAGAGATCAAATGCCATGATTTCGATGCGTATGTGCCCTTATTTTGGACGTTGTCTTGTCAATTTAGCATTTTGATGTTATAAACAGGGTATAGACTGTTATTTCCGTAAGTCACATAATTCTGGTAGACTGTTGTGAATTTAGATTTGCATTAAACGCGACATGGCAAAATATTTGCATAAAGTATTAGTCGGTGTTACCCAATGCAATCCTGCACAAGCGGCGCCGTGAGCAGCTTGCTGCAGACAACGAACTGCAGACTAATACCCTTTGCTTGGTTCAAACAACTCTACCTTTTGGGTGTGTTCTGATTTTCTAAATGGAATGCACACAAATGGCTATTACAAAAGAGCGACTTTAATCATTTGTCAAAACCTTGCTTCATGCGATAAAAGCATAGGCATATCGGCTTCCTTTAGAATAAAGATCGACCGATCTATACTATCCGAGCCAGATCAATTCACTTCACTCCATGCAAATTCAAAGAAACAATATTTCAGCTTATTACATTAAGTGTCGCATTTCTCTCCCAGATGAAAAATCACCCGATCTTAATAATGCGAGTCGGATTAATTTAATAGGCAACTCAAATTCAAAGAAATCATATTTTAGTACCAACATTTAGTTTATGTTACGCCATTAATTTAATAATTTTTCTTCAGTCATAATCGAGATCACCGTAAATAATCGCCGTTGTAATTCACAGATGATTAGATCTCTGGACGTCTGATTATTTTTCGATTGCATCAAATTGCCGATGACAGCCGCTGCTCCGTATTACGTAAAACTGGATGCATCTAAAGATTTCATTATTTCATCTCCTCATTCCGTGCATTCTGCCGCCCATTCTCGCTATCGCAATGGACCACTCTGCGGCAGTTTGCAGCATGCACCCAAGGCACAGAGATTTAACGTTATAATTTGAACCGCCTCTTGTTGCATTGTGATGCAATAGTACAAGCAAGACTGCAAACTGCAAACTCGCCTCCGAGCAACTAACGGGGCGGGACGCCATGATCTTTTACGGTACTTGTCGTAAACAACCTACAAACCATTAAACTAAATATTATGCTACCTACATCAGCCGCATCCCCTTACAACATTCAAAAAACGAACGTATCTTTAATATCCTGTTAACATAAAACATTTAGAGGTACAACCAAAGTTTGTAATATCGTCCAGCTTTAGCCAAAACTCACCATTCCCGAAACACAGTTTTGAGATGTCGAAATTCGTAAGTTGAAGAAAATCTCTTCTAGTTTATGATAGATAGATATAGATCTTCGAGATTATACCAGAGTGTGAGATACTCTTAGTATCGCTTTGGTGAAAGATCACCATTCAGAATCTAAACATTGCTTGAAATGGTTTTAACTATGTTTGGTGATCAGATCTGAATAGCTTGGTACTTCCCTACCTTACGCTCCCCCATCTCATTCCTCTCCCGACTCCCTTCAGTCACACAACATACCCCATAGGGATGCCATAGTTTCACTGGTTCTGGAAATGTGGGACTTTTGAGAGGTATTCACAAAAAACTACCACTAAGCAGATAGATAAAACATTAAAAAATACATAATTGAGAATTAAAAAATACACAAATCAGATTTTACCTCCATATTCTTAGGCCAGGCGCGCACGCTTTGACTTTTGTCACGGCAACAGTTCCATCACTGTCACTGTCTTTACAGACTCTCTACAGACACGGTGACAGTTTCGTCACTCAAAAGTCGCCGGCCAGTGGAACTAAAAAGTCACCCTAATGTCACGTCACTAGCTCCCTCAGTGAGTTTCAATTAATACTGAGTAGTTGGCTGGTCCATTTGTTTACAAGTACTTTGGACTGTCTCATTCCCGCTGCCCTCTCTCATTCCTGCCAGTGCCTGCCTACTTACTCAAATACCAAGTACATTTTATTTAACTCAAGAAACATTCTTGGGAAATTTTAAGTGATTATGAAGCTGCACGCAGATTAATAAAGTAAACTCATTACATCTGCATGTTCGAGCAATTTCACGGTTATTTGATTTCAATGAATAAGATTTGAGGATTTGCGGTGTTGAGTGGATTCGTGAATAGAATAAGTGCCTCAATAACAAACTATAAATAGGCAATCTCTGGCGTATTATTCACATTAAACAATAATTTGATCGTTCACGTAAATGGCTGTTGGTCGTTTGCCTTAGGAAATTTGAACGATAAATTTACAATAATGACGGCATTACAACTTGTTTGCGGCAACCGTCGATACCTTCAGGAAAAAAACGCAATGTGCAAAATGTTATTTTAATTTAAAGTACCTACTCATAAGCAATTCTTGAATGTTGACATCGTCATTTTATTTTCTATATATGGATACATTCAGATTATAGGTTAATTCTCAGCTTCGTCTGAAAATTTTAGACAAAAAAGTTGTGCGAATTCCATAACGCCAGAGCACACCGCTAATACTTTATACGGCTTCATCCGATCAGATTTTGCATAAACTCTTATTATTATATCTCATTCTAAAGAAACATTCTCTCATACCAAACTTTCCAACAGAAAAGTATTACAATCATTGCTAAACAAAAATACAAACTCATTATTGGCGTAATTGGCATTTTACCGTATTTGGTTACTTGAAAGAAGAATGTTCGTGAATGCAAGTAGCAAGGTTATTCAAATAAATGTGCATTTACTCACATTATCCATGAAGGTTGACAACACTTGCACCGGTCAAGAACAGCCGGAAACCCTGGAAATTTTAAAACACCTCAACAAATTAAGCAAAGCAAAAAAGTATCGGTTCGCACAATGGGCTATTGCAAAAAAAACACTGGGCAGTTTTGTGTGTCATCACCCCTACTGAACAGCCTTGTCTAGGTCTATAAAAAACCATTTTAAATTCTTACATCACAGTCTGGCGATTTTTATTATCATCCTCTGGTTGATATCGAATATCAAGGAATTCAATGCCTGACCAGTTCCTGGCCATACTTCGAACATAATGAGGAGATATTCACGTCAAGATTAACGCGTCTGTGGGATCCAAGGCCGATATGCTTTATTATACATCCCAATATTCCGCCTTTGTTCAACCTTGTCGCGAATCTTCTTGTGTTCTATTTTCTACAAAAATGTCCATCTAACAATGGATTTGGGTCACTGTGTTTATTCTTTGAAATAAAATCAGGTATGGAGTCAAGATAAAGATTTTTTCATGTGAAAAGTGATCATTCAAATTAAATGCCAGCACATTAACAAATTACTTAATCAATGAGTGCCTTCCGAAGAGATTGATAGCGCTAATCTCTTTATTTTATTTGTTAGTTTAATCAAAGAATTTTAATATTGATTAAAATATGGGTGGTAAATTTATTACAAGACTACATTTATTACAAGCTAAGTTTATCTTTATGAGATATATTTTATCGCCTATGGTGGTAATCACAATAGGTTAAGGTTTTTTTTTAAATACAAATATAAGCTAATATTAACCAATTACAGCATCTGGTCACATTAAACTAGTCAATTAATTTATCAGATGATAGGAATAAAGCTCAAACTAGTATAATCAGATTCGTTACTTGCCAATCTCCAGTAACTTATATTAAAATAATGCAACTGCCTAGCTATCTTCAATCACAATCCTGCAAATAATTCCATTGCTCAAAATCCTCCATTCAATATGAAATTCTTCCCCCAGAGAGCAAAGTGTCTGCGGGTTCAATCAAGCGAAAATCCTGCTTCGCGCAAAAAGCAGATTTGTTTTTTTTCCGAACGGCTCAAGGTTTTCAACAGCCTTTGCCTACAGCACTTGGCAAAACGCAGGGCCAAGATCACGCTCCGGAGGATGTACACCTCAATGACCGTGTGACTTATTTCACAGGTAATGAGAATCCAGGAAATATGCACAAGAGAAAGTTTATTAGTGCTGCATTTTAATACATTTACACACCTCAATGTCACTCTTTTTTACGTAACCATGGATGGTTACAGGAATCAAAAATACAAATAATCTAAAACGATTAGTATAATCAGTACAGCATCATACTTGAATAATAATTTTAGCACTTTAAATAAAGAAAACCATTAAAATTAATAGCCATATTCTTAATAGGGTAAAAAATCAGGTAAATTTGACAAGTAGTCCCATATAAGATATATTTCCTGTAAACTCATAAAATTTATCATAATTCTTTAATCACCTTTTATGTTGTCGTTTTCTCTCTTTCAATTCATATTATCCGTCTCTTTCTCTCCGTTCCTTTGTTATTCTATTGTTTTCTCATTGTTCTGTTATTTTATATCTTGTTCTCCCTCTGTATGTGTATATAACCGCACACTTTGTATTTTTTGTTTAGTCTAATTTTGTACCCTGATGATGCTTAGGCTAAGCGAAACCAGTCGGTCATGAAAATTAAAATAATATTCTTATACAAAGTTATTTTTTCATTTATTTTAATAATAATTTAAATTAACTATGAAACAGAAATCTGATTGTTTAGAGCAGCCAAAACTATCGAACGGTGAGCTCTGAGTTTTCAGATAGATTTGTCTGGAATGTCTAGGTCTACGCAACTATATTCATTCGCATCGTCGTTTCCACCATGAGCTTTGAAAATTGAGTACATTGTTTAATACGAAAAAGATGAGTGCAGAGTTTGAGTGCAAAAATTAAAACTCGGGCGAAGGTGAATAATGATTACCATTTTTGTGTGAAGTTTTAAATTATTTACTTTATAAATTTATGACATGTCGTTGTTCGTATATTTGGAATGGCGACAACGTCGGCTATAAATTCTAAATAATATAAATAACGTTGACAGTATCTCGATGGGACCGCCTTGCTTTAAAAAAAAGACATTGTAATTTCGATAACATCCTGATTTAATGCCACCGGTCAGTGCCGGCGTCAATGGATAATGGCTATATTTAGCAACCTGTTCTGAAAAACCGTGCTTCACCCCCTTATACATAATTTTAAAGGTGTATATATTTAGTACCTTTCTTACCGGTGCCTATTACCTATATTCCTTCACGCTATATTTTAATTTTAAAGTGACTTTAAATTATTAAATTATTGTTTAAAAAAATACAAAAAAAATATTATTGCATCAACATATCAATTTCGATTGAACTCAAGATTTGCACAATGTTTAAAATTCTGAAATTTTTAACATAGCCTCTTTTATTTAAGCTTTGTTTCTTTCCAAAGTATTTAACTGTTTTAACAAGCATTCCGATTAGCACTTTCAGTTTCATTAACGGATAGTGATCCGCTGATTTCCTTCTCTGAGCGAAACCAATCGAAAAGGAATTCGCTATGTTATGGAGGCAATGACAAAAAGGTAGGAAATTAAGAAAACACTGAAACGATTAGCGTTCAAATCAATTTTATTGAGTAGGCATTAAAACATTCAGACAACCAAAAAAATATATTCTCTACCGGTTTGCTGAAAGAAACCATTTAAAAAATAGCATAGGCTATTTTTGATGTAAATTTTAAAAAGTATCGTTGTCGCTTTGACGGCGTTGAATAAAATGATTCAAAAGTCGCTACTGAATAAATCAGAGATCGGGTCCAGGAAGAAAAAAAAAAAATTACAGTCAGTCAAACAAAGTCAAATTTTCTCACCTTCAACAAACCCAATATTTTGGGTTCATCATATCTTCTAAAGAGATATACCTCTTACTATATCGGTTGAAACCCTTGTCATTGTCATCTGCCAGACCTCCTGGTATCCTGGCCCAGCGGGAAACCCAGCGCACGCGACAAGGGCCCGTTGTTGAACCAATTGACCTACAAAAATTTTAGAGACCCATAAGAGGATCAATATCGTATGGAATTAGAGTTATTTTTATGCGATTATCTTAAGTCAGGTATTTAAGGTATAAAAATCGAAATTGGCTCCGAATTCTCGTATTGTCTTAAATTGGCAAGGAAATGGCAAATCGTGGCTTTCATGGCTTCCACCTCTGGCGGTGGCATTAAAAATTCATAACAACGGGTTTCCAACAAAAAATCTTCCAATTAGGGTACATACTGTAGTTACAGTGTTGTTAAACCATATAGCTAATGTTTTATGGCGTACATTATTAGATACATTGCTGGCAAGTCAATTTTTTTCAATAAAAAACGTTTGTAACAGGTTTCTGGAGAATTTGAATTTTTAACTAAGGGTTTCCGGAAAAACTTGGAAACCCGTTGGATGACAACACTATCTCCTGTGCTCACGTAGTCTTTCCACTACTTAAGGTAGACGTAGCTGGAATCATATCAAACCTCACGATTCTGATTAAGACTTCACGATAAATAGGGTAAAAGCTTAGCAACTATAGTGCATATTCAGAAAACAATGTCTACTTATTAAAAACTAGAATGATGATGGATTTCCTCGGAAGAATGTTAGCAACTCGACACGCTATTGACTGTGAATTGTTTGCTTGAGAGTTACACCTTTTCCCTACCGTTTTACTATTCAGCCACTAATGGCCGTTCCGATTACACGTTAGTCAAAGCAAACAGATTCAATCAACCGCATCTAGCTGCTTGTTTTTATCAAATTAATGTAAAAGTCTATGTTTCTCTGCTAACAAATAAGTCAGTACAAAAGCCCTACAACAATGTGCCAGTGAACCGGGACAGCATGATTATTTACTAAAGTATCGTGTTTTCAATTAATAATTATAACGAGTAAATACAAATCAAATAATGTTTTTGATTAAAGCGACAATTTACTAAGGTTTCAAAGCATTTTTGTTGTGTGTTAAGGTATTCATAACGTTCTGTTTTATTGTATTAATTAATTACCTGCTTATTTTGTTTTATATTTCTCCGCAGTATTATATTATTCCTTTAATCATTAACATGTTCAGACAAGATCAAGACAATTAGGTTACGATTTTCCTTATTTATAAAGCTGAAAACACCACTCAGGGCTTTGAAGATATTTTTTTCGAACCCTTCTAGGTTATTTACAGAGAAAAAAACTCTAAAGTGGGCTATATAATATAATATTACCTCCATAATTTAAACTTGTAAGCAAATTGTTTCCGGGATAAACAAATTATATTAGGTTCCAGTATGTGAAGAATTTTTTTTTTTCAAGTTGGCATTCAAAAGTTGATAATGAGAACGTCAAGGGTTTTGCTTCAGAATTATAAGTTTGTGAATTTGGCTAATGCACTAGGTTAGTTCCTATATCGCTGGCTTTCTTAGAAATCCGTGGTTAGGTTCTTTAGGATTGTCCCTGAAATCTTCAAACTATAATTTATTACCTACGATAAGTCTGCCTTATTATCTGCCCTAAATTTCTGCAGGTGGGTCTTCGATCCCATAATCTATGTAGAAATTTTGGAAAGCCAAATAATCTAATATTATTGACCAAGTAAACAAATCATTTTTTAAACTAACTACGCTGATCAAGTAAAAAAATATTTTCGAGTAAAATATCTATTTTTGTTAAATATTAGTCACGTGTCATTAATTTCGTAACGTTGAGTAAGAAAAAAAGTTCGATAATTGGAATCAACGCCCTAGATTCGGTAATTTAGCTGACAGCTGAAGTTTTTCCTGAATGTGACGAAATGGATACTAAATTCATTAATTTAATAATTGGTATTACAGAATTTATGAAACAAGTCATATCAAAAATAAAAGAACACATTTTAACGCAATTTGAAATTAGATGATTTCGATTGTTTATTATTATTATTTTAGGAACATGAATAAATTGAAGTGTTAAAATGTGTTTTAACACTTCAATTATTTGGGATTATTTTTCCAACAAATTATCTTCATTGCATTGCAAGAAGTTTTTTAAACGATTTTTTTCCATAATTTTGTATTCTCATTTTGTAAGGATGCATAAAAAACTGTAACAATTCGAAATAAAGTATGCTTTTAATTCACAAAAAAGTGTATTAACGCGAGAGATTTTTTTTCACCACTATTAAAATCGGTTGATAACCTTAGAAGTTGCTCATCTTTTGAAATTTGTCTATTTGCAATAATTTGATGCCCTGGGCACGCGCTAATGGTTGATGGCAGCCGGTTCCACTAACTGAGGCCGTGAAATCCCGTCGCATGAAAGCAAATGTTAAATAATTATTGTTACTATAACCACCTTTTAGTAAGGCCGGAGTGGCCAAACTCAATGGTCGTCTGCTACGTCAGTCGACTCAATGTAATTAGAGATATTCTTATTTGTAATTTGGTCATAACCTCAAATTAAAGGCTAATTCAATGTTTAATAACTATAAATCCCAAAATTAGTCGGTGGATAAACTATTAATACCTTATTAGCTTTATGAGATTTTATAATGACGACCTAATAATTTTAACTTCTATCTCTATTAACTCTGTGACCTTAGCGGTTTATATTGTGTAATGCTGTTTTTAATGCATTTACGAAGTATAACTACTCAGCTAATTCAAATTGTATGCACTGTCCGATAATATTAACAAATCAAATCACTGAGCATTAATTAAATCTACATAAATGTTTCACAAATATTGTATAGGTATACTGAGTTTGTGCCAAATTTCCTCAACTTATAACTTATATAAATGTCCACGATTTGGAATTAATGCATTATTACATTACGAGGCAAAGCTGCCGAGTTTGTAACCAGCAAGACACGAGCCGAATTTTCTTCTTCCTGTGAAAGGTATCACATGGGTAATGGTAAACGTTTACTGCTGCAGTGGCCACGGCGAGTTGATGAAATCTCTACGACAAACGGAACATCAAATTTGTAGAAACAACAAATCGTAAAACTGACTGAAACATATGTTTATGTTGTAAGTTGTAAGGTTGTATAGTGTAACACTTGTAGAAGATGGGACGAATGTAATGAATGATCGAGCAACCAGACAAAAGATTCTAAGGCTTTGTGTGTCAAACTAGTTGAAGTGGTACCTTTTCGGTTTTAGAAGAACAGTTTGATGAATTCCATCATCAGTAAATTCTTCTACAAAAGTAGCTGCAGCAAAACCGTTTTACGTGAACTCATAGATAATGACAGCGCCTCTAGCGTCTATAGGCATCTACTTTTAATGAATGCATTTGAATTTTGTTAGAAATATATTTATTTTATTAATATTCTGAATTTTCATATTTGCTGCTAGGTTATGAAGGATAATACCTTAATCTTATCTTATGTAAAACAATAAATTTTCATCAAATTATGATTGAACATTTTCGGTGGCCATTTTGGCCATCTAAGCATTTATTAGCTTGGCACACTTAACTTTTCGGACAGCTCTCAGTTCAAAGATTGGCGACGCCACCGACTACAAAGTTTAGCGTGTCGAGCTGAAGGAAGCTCAGTCGCCGGCACACATTGCGGCATTCCGACTTTCCAATCGCCCGATAGAGCGTGCAGATCTCGACCGCGCTGCAATAAAGACATTTTCCACGGATTTAGCATATTGCAGTTCCTGTTATCCGTACTTCTTGTTCCTCAATTATTTTGAATTTCCGGAGAAATGGAAATCACGCGTACGAAACACTCTCTTCTCGATATCAATATACTTTCTGTACAATCATCATCAATACTCACTATTACTAGTATTTTGTCAACGCTTTCATTATAAAATATATTTTAAAAACACCATTTTAACGCTTGTTTTCCGAATAAAATCAATTGTTTTCTTTAAATGCTCTTAGAAATAACTGAGCTGTCAAAGAGTTAAACTCCTTCTATTCTAATATATTTATCATATAATTTGACCGGCGCGGCCACCAGCAAAAAACTATATTACCAAGTAACCGTGCAATTACTGCGCAAATTGTATCTATTGTTGTAGGGAGAACTCAGAACACATTCAAAACGTTTCGATAGTGTTAAATTGAAGTACTTCGGCGCAGCGCACGACCATGAGAGAATAAAGGGAATTGGGAGAATTGATAGACTTGAGAGACTTGAGAGATTTCAGAGGCGGGGGAGTTAGTAATAAATCACTTCGAGGCTTCTGTAAGGAAGTGAGATGATTCAGAGGAAACCTCACACACGTAAACGTATAAATATACCGAAACATACTTTAGTGACTGTTCCTCGATACCATTAAACTGGACAAGCCTCATCTATCAACGCGGTGCCGACAGGACAAGACTGATGATCAATTATTTATTCATCTGTTAATAACTGAGATTGTAGAATTTCAGATGGTATAAAGAACGCATAACCCACGAAATGCATTAAAACTGGGTAAGTGTTTGACCCTGGTAATAAACGTTTTTGTTTCTAAATTGACGCATTTTAGATCGAATCTTGGTGTACAGGCATGATTCGAGCTGCTCAATTTATATTGCACAAAAAATCTCAAAATCCAGTATGTTAATCAGCTATTTAATAAAAAAATTAAGATCCTTGGATTTTTAAAAGACGTTAATTTTGAATTGGCTTATTTCAGACTGAAACTTACACTAGAAGGTACCAAAAGTGTATCCCTCTTTATTAGTGCTTACCTCACTTAAGCTTCTTTATAAAAAAAATGTTGATTTCTAGTGTGATTAAAACCTCCTATTTCGATTTCACTTATATTCCGCAACGTTAATACTTTGATTCTGCTCGGTAATGGAAAATTACTGTTCCATTAGTAAGAGTGAGATTGCGAGTTGTGGTTTCACTCGCACACCACCTTGCAAGGTCGTTTGTGATTAGATAGTCACTTATATACAATGCGTTATTAAAATCTGCCACTTTAATTTCAATCGATAAAACAGGTTGTTCGGACACTATGTTGTCTAGCGATCTAAAAATACAAGTATTCGCTAACTCCCCGATAAAAAAATAGATAACCCAGTTTTTTAAGGTATAATACCTTTTTATGGAATAATATAAACCTTTATTGTTATGTGATATAAAAATATTATATTCTGAAAGCTTTTAACCGATTTGCGCCCAAATTGTATCAACATATGCCGCAGTAACCGTGCTAATTCGATTTCTAAAAAACATAATTTAACGAAAGCATGTCGGTTTCGCCTCCCGGATCGTAAGCCCTCAAAAAAATACAAACAAAACCCATTAAACCTTTCCGTCACTAAACCATCAAGTCATGATCAAAATAAAAAGTGTCATCTCACGATTGGGAGGTTCCAGCCGAGGTGATAACAATCATTATGGGTTAATATCCCATCATAATTGTTACACGATCACAGAATTTCATCTCGAGCTGTTAGTATGTCCGCGGGTTTACTGACCGGGAAGGTAATTTGCCGAAAATGAATCAGCGCTTTGAAAACCCGACTGAGGACTGAGGACTGAGGACAGAGGTCGCCTCCAAATGAACTGATTGCACACGGCCATAATTCGTTAATAATTGGGAAACTCGAGTGTCCCGTGGAAGATTATTTGTGTAGCCGGGGGCGTTATTCAGAGGATCTTACTGTCAGAACTAAATTCGCGAATTGAAAAATCCGTGATGATATCATTGAGTTCCAAGAGTGTTAGAAGTAAAAACGTGTTTTTTTAATCCCTCATTTGGTAGCCCGTAGTCAAACTTAATAAACTTCAATACGCGTAAGAATTTGATCTACTTGGGAATAATAGTGGGCGATTAATCTAACATCAGTGGGCAATAGTCAAAGGTTTAATCCAATGTATAATATGTTGTAGATATTTGAATCCAACTAGCCCATCAGATATATTTTACACAATATATTATGTTTTTAATCAAACAAAAATTCTTTCCTCAATCAAAAAGGTTGGACGATATCTATAGATACGTCATAATAAATTAGTTATTTTTACCCCCGGAAGCTGTTGGGCACTGTAAGATGTCTCGTGATAATATAAGTCTACCTGCAAGTCGTAAAAACACCTGTCCACTACTCGTCTTGTTGGACTTATCACCACTTCGCTGCCCCGAGCGTGGGCCGGTCTGTGATGGAAGCTGACCTCAAGGTCGAAACAAGATCTCGTTTCCACTTTAACCATATCAAACGAAAAGCTCTTTTGAATAGAATGCCTTCGTATTTTTGTAAATAATGCCGAAACTCATTCCCACTCCTTTGTGTGAAAACCCGCCTCTCGCGCTCGACCAATGTAAATGCAGGTTTTTTAATTAAATTCGATCCGAACGATGGTATTTATAAGATCTCCGAAGTTATTGATTTAAAAAATATATAAAAATGGCGCAGAATATATTATTATCATTAACATAACATTTAATGTAGATGACATATAATCATTTACCTTGTTGTTTTTACCCACTGCGAATCAATTGCACATACGTATAGATAATATCTACAAAATGAATTACAATAATTATAACGTCTTATTATCGTTTCCAATTTCCAAACGCATTATAGAACGATTCTAAAACTACATTTTAAAAGATGATCACATTGTTTTTTATCATGTTAATTCGTAGTAGTATCATCTTTGGCATTCGAATTGTATATAGATCTACTTACGCACCACTACCTACTTATTGCAACACATTAATATAATTGTAATCATCCTTGTATTAAATAGAGTTGTCAACCTTTTTTTCAATTTTCTTGTGCATTTATTATTATTTACTGCTTAGAAGGCCAAACGTGTCTTCGGTCTTTTGTCTCTACTCGTGGCCTAAATTACTAGCTACAATTAGAAAATTCATCAAAGCTTACTGAGACTCTTAAATACTTCCAGATTATTATTCGTGGCGTAACAAAGCAATACCAACAATGCATATTTGTTAAAAAAAATGGCTAGTCATCAAAGCGTTTGATTGTTGTACCAGGGAGAAATTAATAGAGAACTTAATAAAGGGATAGATGCATATATCTCTTAGGCAACGACCTCCATTGCTAGGAGTGCTTTGTATTGTTCATTGCTTGAGAATGCCGTCTTATCAATGAGGCCAGTAGGTTCTTGAGATGAAAGAACCGACTGCTCGCGGGAGCAAGTTGACGTTCAGCCATCTGACATCCAATCAAGAATGTAAATCGTGATTTTTAATCAAGTTATTTCATTAAAACCTCCAATTAACGACCGGAGACTTATTTAGTCACGTTTTATTCGAAACATTAAACAAAATCAAGCGAGCGAACGGCTGGACAAACAAAGAACCGGAAACAACCAAGGCTAAATAAAGAATTGAAAAAATGCAGCAATTTATCTAAAGTTTGCAATTATTTCGAACTTTTATGGGAAAAAGTGTCATGCGTACTAAATTTTTGATCGATTTGAGCAATTACGAAAGATGTGTGTAAAAATTCTATACCTGCTGTAGCAAATAGCAATAAACTAAAGAATATCCACAATTTACAAAATTTACTGTCTGAAATAATTATAGTCATTTTCAAGCCAGTCCAAATTTAAAATAACCGCTTTAACTTTAATCACTGGTAAGTCCTTCGGGCTCTTGTAGTGTGCTATCTGCAATGAACTATTTTCAGACATAAATACATAGTTAATCGGAATTGTTGCACTTATTGTCTGTTCCTTTCTAGTTATTAGCCGTGTTATTGTGTCGGTGGACATTATGGTTGAATGGAGGCGATCGTTAGGGCCACACTTAAGGCCGTGGCCTATTTAGTATTTTGACTGAGATTTATCTTTCTCGTTTATTTAAACTGTGAACGTTAAGAACTGTTTGTATATTTTTGTGGGTAGTAGATACTTGAAATCCATACCAGTCATTCGCGATGACATTTGACTCAAATAACAGTTCTATATTATAGCAGTTTTTGTCATTACCTTATTAAAAATGTGATTATGAACAGATAATTTCGAGCATATACAGGCACTTATAGCAACATTATTAATCTTTTTTTTAAAATTTGTTTCAGAATTGGACTTTGTGGATTTGACAACCCAATGAGAGATCAAAAGACAGATGAAGTTAAAAGACACATAGGACAAGTAAGTTATATGTGTATTCCTTCGTACTTTTCCTTTTAAAAATAATAATTTATTTATTTTTAATTTTAAAAATTATACAATTAAACCCAAGGCTTGAAAAAAGTGTCTACAGATTTTTGTCGGGACGCGCATGAATGACTTATCATATTACCCGACCATGTATTTACACGAAATCGAAAGATTATGCTTCTAAAGTTGCATTCTTTTTCATACGTTTTTATGACATATTGAAATTGTTGAACATATTCATTTTTTTCATATTTCTATATCGCATGCGTTTTTAACCCTTTCCGGTTGGATTGCGCATATTGCAAGACAAACGTGTATCGATTTAATTTTTGAAATATTTTTTAATTTCCCAGGGCGTTAAAATAAAGATGGACGACGCCGGCAATATACTCATCAGGCGCTACTCCAAGAGTAACGTGTACGTGAAGAGCACAGCCGCCGCGCCCAACGACGAGAACGCCATCGGACAGGACATCCTCAAGCTGCCGGGGCAGGCCGTAGAGCACGAGAAGATCGTCAAGGTATGTCTAGAGTTTCTTATCTTTCTTGGGGAAAATGTTATCCAGAAAAAAAATTAGAAGGATAAATGTGTGATTTCAAAGAAGAAGCAACTTAGCTAATTAGGACTCGAATTGTATATATAAATTCTCTCAGATGGTCTTAAAACTCTAGAAAAGTCACCATCCAAAATATGTTATCTACTGAGAATTCATAAGATTACAGTTCAAAAATAGTATTCTCTGAAACCATATTCCTAATTACCCGATAGATATAACAAATAAATCATTTGTAGTATGGCTTGTGTTAGAATTCTACTGAGTGTGTATTTTTGAGTGCCCTTAAGAAGAGTGCCATCACCCGCCGTAGATTCTTACCTTTCGTTATATCACAAAATCACCAAGTTAAGGCACGAAGTTCATCAGAATGATGAACTAGTACTTTCTTCTATTCTTCCTAAACTAGAAGAGGAATTTCTATTCAACAATTGATAATATTCTATCCGTTGAACTGAAAACGACTCTATTAGTTTGAGCAAAGAATCTTCCGGAATCCACGACCATTAGCCAACGTGTGACGCAGCTTTCTACCACGGCCTTTTGACCTTTAATTTAAGGCCCATAGACACTAGACACCGGTCGTGTCACAATTTGACACCAGCCGAGAAGCTTGAAATATTATAATGATTATTTAAACTGTCACTTAATAAAGATGATCACATTTTGTAGGCGGATTAAGTGTTTTAACAGAAATATACAAAATGTTATGTCTAATTATTTATTCAACACAATTTTAAATTTCTGTTTAAATTTGATAAATCATTCGTTTTCTTTTGCGATTATTTATAAAAAGCGAATTACTAAGCATAAAGTGTGTTTGTCTAAAATTGAAATAATTCTTGAACGGTGAGGGTTAGGCTCGTGAAATTATAAAGTACATATTTTTGGGTCAACGCAAATAAACTACGAGTATATTCAGCTCGCAACGTAATTTACATTATGAGTTACGGATCTTTAAAATATTCAAGTTTGTTCCATAATTTTTAATTCTAATAAAATATTTCAAAAAGAAGAATTTTGGAGTGGAACCTGGCAGTAACTTTCAGAAAGGGGTCAGGAAAAAAATATTAGATTGATAAATTTAATAAAAAGTTTTCAATTCTAATTATTCTGGTATGGGACATTATATCAAATTTAAAACCGTTTAAAATTATAGTGAACAAACACACTGACCGATAAAATGAAAAACGTTTAAAATGACAATAGTCAATAACCGCGCTTTGCAACAATTGGCGAATAATTATTCTACGTCCTGTTACAATTAATCAGTTATTTAAAATAATGTTATAATTGTCTTAAAATGTCAAATGTTAAAATGTTTTTTTTCAAGTCGTGATCTTTTGTTTCCGCGTTCATTACCACCACTTTAACCAAAGTCAACGGGTTATAAAATTAATGAATAGATCGGATTAGATAAACTAAAAGATATTTAATTATTAGGAAACTCTGTTTTGTTTGGGAGTCACGATTTGTGTTACAGATTTATTCATATACAATTAAAATACTCCATTTAAACCGATATTTTAGGTGTATTGGAATTGCTTGTAGAAAATAGTAGCTATATAGTGTATGTGTGTGTTTTAATAACCACCTCAGTGTGGCGAATTTTTAATATCTCTTAACAAAAAAAAACTTTATGTTTTTTTTTTATATTTCATGTTATGTTCATGGTAGTAATCCGTGATACCGGCTAAAGAGTTGAGTCGGTAATGCAGTAGTCCTGAATAAGGTTTTACATGAACGGGATATATGAATGAAAGTATGTATCTTCTGTATTTTATGTGGTGACGTTTTACAGAATATGCGACAGTTTAATCACTTGCGAATCAATAATAATATTTGTTAATCAAAGAAAATGTAATATATTGGTATTGCAAATTTAATATACCATCCCATTACGCCTCTGAAAACTACCCTATGGTGTAATATGTTGCTTATGACAAATTACTTTTACACTTTTTTGAAAAGTAAAATTAATTTCATTAATATGATAAGGTCTTAAGAGACTGAATTTATTGTAATAAAACATTGCCTATTGACAAATGTGCCTCATATTTCTCTTGAAGTGATCTTTCACAAAACGGCTCTGTACAAATTATCCAAATATTATTATTATTATCCCTCATAACGTCATAACTCATAACCAGTCAAAAGTATAACCAAATTATGAACTCATCGAAATGAATTATTATCATGTTTACCCACGTAACATTTTAAACAAAAAACACCTTATTGTTTTATATTCAAATAGTGTTAATATTATTCAGACCTTTGCTATTAATCAATCGTTTTAAATTTCATTCTTAGCCAATCAAAAACTTGATTAGTGTACAACGTAAAATAAACAATAAAATACATAGCACGTAGAGTAATCATCACCGGAAAAAGACAAGAATCTCACCTCTTTGTTTGGTCTAAGATAAATCAGGGTTTGGTTCCAAATGAACTGTAGCAGATCATGTTATCGCAAACAGAGAAATTCCCAAACTGCCTCGGGGAAACTATTCGCCTAAACTGAGACGTCAGATAAACATCTCTCGCTTTGTTAATACTTTATAATAGTACCAGGCGTGCGCGGACTTTCCATTTCATTTAATAACCAACACACTCCAATGTGTTTCATTGTGAATTTCTTTTGTTCAGAGAATTTCTTCGTTCAGTCGCGGAAGAGTAATTTTACTCTCCTCGCATAATATCTTAAGATCTTTTTTTTAATGTTCGTTCTCTTTTATGTGTGCAAAGACGATTACGTTGTCATAGACTTGATTGATTTGGCAATTAAGCGTTTAAAAAATTATTTTTTTATATTTAAAAAGATTGATACAAATTGTAACAAACACTCCTCGTGTAGTGTACTAAAGGGGTCAAATGAAGTCATCTTGCATTTTTCAAATAAATTATATCATGATAAGTTGAACCCACTCAAATGCAAAGAGATTTTTCGTTTAGTTTGTAGCTGTTAATCTTGTTTAGATGTTGCGTAAACCTTTCTCTCATATTAAATTGTGCAACTCTTATGGGAAAATGTGTAGAGAAAATATTTATGTAGTTGCAATTGGTGTGAACCTACTAATTAATGTAAGCTTTTGCCCTTTGGACTTTAGGCAGGTTTCTAAATGTCCACCAAAGCTAAATGGCTCGTTAGCCAGCTCTTCCAAAACAAAACGTTGGTAAAGATTCATCTCGTGTTTTTTGTAATTGTACGAGTAGGTACTTTTTGAATTAACTTCTCACTTACTATTTAATATTATCGTCTGTCAGGCTCTATAATCGATTTCCAATTTATGAAAACATATCAGTAGTGGTGCTAGGTATTATAATGCTAGTAAGTTGTTACTACCCGAGTTTCAAAATATTTTTTTGTAACCTTCCCTATTTTTATGTTTATATTTTTTTAATATTAACTCCACTCAGGAGTAAATACTGCCAAAATTTCAGTACCTATTTTGTATTTTCCAGCTGTTCGACATGAAGAAGTTCCAGTCCAACGTGAGCAAGGAGCTGCGCAGGGCCTACCCCGACAGGAGGCGGCTGGAGGCGCAATGCCTCAGCTCCATCGCCTTCGTCAAGTCCGAGCCCGACGTCCTCGACTGCCCCATCTGGGTGCTCATCATCAACGTGGTCGCCATGGACATGCTCAAGTCTAAGCTGCCGCCAGGTAAATATATTCACTATAATAACTATTAAAATTGGAATTAACTTTAAAGCAGTAATGCTTATTTATTATTAAATAATATCAATAATCTAAAACACAAATATGAAATAGAAAAAAGCCGGAAACTAAATAGAACAATGGTCATGACTGATACTTACTCCCGGATAGAGTAGAGGTTCCGAGTTCGTGTCTCGGTCATGACCATTGTTCTTTTTAGTTTCCGGCTTTTTTCCGATTCATATTTGCGTTTTAGATTATTGATATTATTTAAATATTCATTATATAACGCCTGGCTAATGTACATAGTGCTAATTCTGTGAAAAAATACCCAAATACCGCTCAACAAAGCTAAAAATTAAAAACCGTAGTAAAAACTACCTTAATAACACACTCTACTTCAAATCGAATCGGTATTACAGAATGACTAGTTTTACAATCCGGTTTCGCCTGGGATTTTGTTTCTGAGCAAATACTTCCAACCTACACTAATTTAACCCACTGAAATTATTAAAATCTCGTTCATTTGGTAATTTCAACGCTTTTTGTATTTTAATCACTTCATTGCTTATGATAGAGGTTACTTAGGTCATAGTTGCGTTTACCTGATAAAAATAAAACGATACTTTTTTTTGCGTTTTACCTTATTTTTGTACTGTTAAATAGATATTTTATAACTCATTATAAAAATGACATAGCGAGCTAAAAGTAGTTTCGTTGACCGATAAATTTAATACAGACAAACTGTGCAAATTTTGATTCATAAGTTTTTCATTATTTGGCATTTTTTTTCTTTTGTAGTATTGATCTCATGGCTTTCATTTTTTAATACAAAGATACATAAGTTACATAAAAAAAACTTTTTTAATCGTCGCCGGAAAGGCAAAAGGGCTGAAGCGCCGTTTTGGGAAGTTTACACCAGACCACTTTAAAGTTTTTGGTTTTACAATAAAATTCGTAAGTCTTCTTTACCTGGTTTACTTTTTTATTTTTTACGTTTCTTCTTTAGTCTGGTTTACTGAAGCGACAAAAAGCAATAAAAAGTCCAACACTTGTGTCGGTTGTGTCAAGCCTTTTCCCAAATGGTAAAAATATTTTAAATCGCTGAAGGGCCACAAACGTCTTGAGAATCAAACGAGTGTCAGAGCATTCGATGCATAAAAAACTGATCAAAACTGTATATTTGACTCATTTTTTTATCAAAGTGTGGCTTAAGCCCTTTTGCCTTTCCAGCGATGATATAATAATAATATATGAGTCTTTTTGTAACTGATAAAATATAATAATTATATGCCTCACAAATTTTCAAAATGAGTTCTCGTTTGACTTTCGCTTTATATCTCTAATGCCTGTTACGACAAAACTAAATTCATATGCAAACGATATTTTAAGTTGGCATTTGAATTGATTGCAAAGTAGAGCGAGTGATATTTCAAATGAAATAAAATTGTATTGCATTCCGGATTATAAAAGGCGTTAGCACAAAGGCATTTGCTCTACTTCGATGCATAATTTGGCTTTAAATATAATCGTCTAATGAGAGCGAGAGCTCGCTTCTCGAACCGATAATGCGTGAAATATGTCTAAAGCTAATTTTGAGAAGAGATTTTTTTTCGAAATGGCCGTATCAACAAGACTGTTAAGCCATTTTATAGAGTTTCAAAAGAATTGTGTAACTTGGTATCACGATCAGCTCTGGTGAATCAACTTCAATAAATAGCTAAAGATTTTTTAAATCTGCATTGTTTGTGAAAAAGCACGAATCAAAACGTAATATGGTCATCGACATAAAGGAAGCTCGTCAATCAACCGTGACCTGGTGACATTTATTTTTTACCTTAATTTTTGAAAATCACATCGAATTATTTATGACTTTATTATTTAGCGTTCTGTTTTTAGGTCATATAGATCCTGACACGGTCTTACGAAGTATTCTGCTCCGAGCGGAGTGTTACTGTGGGACCGTATTTTTCAAGCAATTTTTCACATAGTAATTACAGTGCTCGCCTGCCTTAGCGCCCGTTCACTGGTCTGGAATTGTTTTTTTTTAACTCGTGTTTTTATTTATTTAGTACAAAAAACATATTTGACAGTTTTACTTCGGAATGGTAAAGTAAACTTGCGTTTCTCTGACCGTGAAAACTTTGAAACCCAAGATCCCTTCTCCATGAGCGGCCACTGGTGTATCTTTTCGACGGGACCGCCTCTCCACCAACCGCAATAAGCAGAATCTCCTGTATAATTTACCTCTTCCGTTCTACTACACTTCTCTATGGGATGTGCGACATTGTTTTGGTTTGTGCGGAAGTCAAACCTACAACTTCTTGCAAATTATCACTTGGCTATGGAGGCCATCACCAAAACGGCAGCGGCACTAGCGCGCGCTTCGGTGTCTTTTTTGTATGCCCATGGCGAAAAAACTAAAATATAAATATCAACTGCTGCATAAAACGATACAACGCAACAAAACACAAGAAATTATAAATGAAGACATCTGTAGAAAGCTGATGTGTTATTCAAGTTTTTTAAAGGCAACCTTTAAAGGCAACATTAAAGCTTCTCCAGGCGCCATTTGGCTCAGAGCCGGGGCTGAAAAGATCAAGGATGCTGTCCAAAATGAAACTTCAAAAAAAAATCATAACACTCCTTTAGAATTTTGATTAATGTATCGTGCATTTTATAATTAAATTTGTGCTGACAAAAACAATAACATAATTTATCAACATTTAAGCCAACACCTAGAACGTGATTTGTTTGTGTTAACTCTCATTTAATAGCAAAATAAATTAATACATACACAAAACGAGTAATGCGATACATCACAGAATCTAATTATGTAATACGTCACAAAAAATCTCATTATGTGATACGTTTTTGTGTACATGAATGAATGAACTTGGAACTTTGGTGATTGTTTTAGTCCTAATGAATACGGAAGTGAGATGTAGATATGACTTGATTAACGATCGGAATATAAATCATATTCATTTAAATATCACATTTACAAAAAGCATATTAGGTTTGTATCCTTGTTCAAATGATATTTTGACGTTGGTTGATTAACTTTGTATATTCTATTTTGACGAAATTATATAATTAAAAACAATACAATCCAACGGTAGAAAATGTATTTTCTTTGTGAAGTGGTACCTACGTAACACATAACGAATTTGGGAAGAGTTTATTGACCACTATTTTTTTTAAATTTAATAGTAAGCTATGGTGTCAAGAACTTTTTTACAAATTTATCTGTGTGAAAATTCTAGGCTACTGCATAAATATAATTTCCATCACGAGCTTTGAAATGTCGAATTAACTGGAAAAAATAAGACGTAAATAAAAACTTTTCTTCGATTTTTTTTCTCATTGTTTAATTAAATAACTTTGCCGAGCAAAGGTGGGTAATAAAACTGGTATCTTCATAAAAATAATTCTATTTAATTCGAGGTAGATTAATCAATCGTGAGAATCCATGGTTTCAAGCTTTGAACTTTAGTCCTTGAGAGAGGCCTCCCCAGTCGCCAGCCACAGTCACGTGCAGTAAAAGAAGTCACCGTAGTTTCTACCTCACATTAACCTTAAACAAGACATTACGTGATGGCAATACTCAAAGTAAGAGAAATATCTTGCATTTGGTATTCGTGGTGGGAAATCGCAAATTCTACTACAGCGGTCGACAACCAGCAACCAGCACTGACATAAAAAGTGAAAATGTCAATAAAAACTTTTTTATTGTTAATATCGTACAAGCGTCCCAACTGTCCGTATCCAGTGGGGGTTAAAAGAGGTGGGGTGGGGAAGTATGTAAAGAAGAGGAAATTTAGCTAAAACCACTTCACATCTAAATGTTCGTATTTCACCAGAACGATACTGCCTCTCAACAAAGCAACGCTCTCCTTTTTTGATCAAATTGGTAGTTAATTAAGGTCTGCGTCTACTGTTACCAGAGTCCCAAACCAAAACAGAATATTGTGCTTGCTTTTAAATCCTTTGATTTTTATAATGTCGGTGCTAGCACAGGATACATGCTATTACTGACTTACCGTATTACTGACCAGACATAGATGGACTCAATATTGACGGAATAATTAAAATATTCAGTAGCTTTCTCTGCGAAGGTCAAAACATTACCTCACCAGAGGTTACGCAAAGTAATTTTTAATACCTCCAGGGTTTCCGGGGTTTTAGAAGTTATTGTTTACTAAGTGTACGACTTTAATAAAAACAGTGTTTTCTCAGCATTTTCAGAGCCTTCATCCAGAAATTCTCCATACACGTTTACGTTGTGATGAACATTTATTTCGTATGTTTCGTCCGCCATGCTAGGAACATTCCTGTTTTATGGTGGACTGAATCATAATACAAAATCAATTACGGTTGCTTTAATGTTACGACCACAAGGTTATAATTAATCTAAAGCAACTTGGGGTATATTCTTATTAGCTCTTTGAACTCTGTCTGTCGAGATTTCCTCAAAACTGTCAGTCAATCTTCAGATTAGCCAGTCATTCCGTCAGTTAACTCGCCTTGAAACCTACGAGCTGTTGTCGGTTTCCTTGTGTCCAAGCATTGGACACCAAGGCGTATAATGGGTTCATGGGTGAATTAAAATAGTCGTACATAGGTACTGATTACGTACTAGGCTCTATACTCACCAAAATATATTAAGCAATACGAGTACCAAGGATTCTTTGAACGCTCTCATTTCTCTTCGGCTTTTTTCATGTGTTTTACTCAGTTTTAAGGAAAATTCTTTTAAAATAGTTGTGAATTCCTGTTGCCAGAGGTTCTTATCATCCTATCACAGCCACGTTCTGTCGTCTGCGCACGCCTATTGTAATGTTAGGAATAGCTGAATCGTCCGTTAAATGGCTGCTTCACCTCTGTTGACGAGTTCCGCAATGACAGACAGCGAGACTGAAAAACCTCCAGCACTCCTAGGCCCCATCCGCAAATTATATTTTAACTCGTGCTGTTGGGATTGGTTAATACTTACAATGCGCATTTTCTCAAACTAGACTTTATCGTATAGCAAGCTCAATTCGTCTATATATATATAATCAAATGTATTGACCTAATGACTAGGACTAAATGAAAACTATGATCTTTGTTCCATCATTTTCTCAAACTAGACTTTATCGTATAGCAAGCTCAATTCGTCTATATATATATAATCAAATGTATTGACCTAATGACTAGGACTAAATGAAAACTATGATCTTTGTTCCATCATTTTCTCAAACTAGACTTTTATCGTATAGCAAGCTCCGTCTATATATATAATCAAATGTATTGACCTAATGACCAAATGAAAACTATGATCTTTTGTTCCATCATTTTCTCAAACTAGATTTTATCAGCAAGCTCGTCTATATATATATAATCAAATGTATTGACCTAATGACTAGGACTAAATGAAAACTATGATCTTTGTTCCATCATTCTCTCAAACTAGACTTTATGAGTATAGCACGCTCAGTTCGTCAATATATATACAATCAATTTTATGGACCCAATGACTAAGACTTGATGAAAACTATGAACTTTATTCCATCTCACCACATATAATAAGTACTCATTCTATTCTACAAACATAACAAATGCTTTATTTTATAGATTAAGTTACACGCTGGGAATTTCAATGAATGAGACATTACACAATCACACTGATGTGAATATTCTTGAAAACGTTATGTATATTTCCTTATTTAAGTTACATGCGTAATTTTACTAGGAATGTCATAAAAGTATCGTATAAACGGTAAACATTCTCCAAGTCTATCTTTTCTTCGGGTTGACCTTTTCTCGGAAGACTGACAAGTGGGAAGGCTGTGTTGTGTAGTTACCAGAGCCTACTGTGCAGCCGTTCTATTACGGGAAACGTTAGCTTCTATTTTATGATAATGACGTAATGCTCGCAAAGACACGTGACTGTCTGATCAGATTTTACTATTGTTTCGTCCCATTAAGTTTCCAGGAGGGATTCTTCACATGTCTGTTTTTATTTCAAACTTCAAAGGTCATCTTGCTAGAATATTAACAAACTTTTCTATTGTCAGCATATCGATAAATAATTATTTTACTGGTTTGGTAGACAACTCGTTTATAAGATAGTGTTATAATGTTTGTAAAAATTCAAAGAGGACACAAAACACATAAAATTATCCAACATTACACAAAATAACATCCAACCATCACATACTCGTATATTATTAGGAACCACAGATTTATTCTGGGTGAAAAAAAATGCCACTAATCAATAAAGCCGCCTTTATAGTATGCAATTGAAATGTTCATTATTTAGGTGTGTGAATACAGAACATGCGAGTGTATTTAAAAACTTTTCTTGATTAATAATAATTAAAGCGTGGGTAGCATTTCGGAATATTGTTTTAAAAAGTAAGCTCGTCCGAGGGCCTCAAATTAAATTGTTACTAAATTGCAGCAAAAGAAAAAAATATATTTCTGATATCTGGTGTCGGCGCAGCGGGATGCAGACAATCATAAGTTAAATCAAAGGGCCACCATTTCAGCGGATTACTCACTCCGCTAGAACCAAGCTTGAATGTGCTAAATCCTATTAAAAATCGTACTTAAAATTAGCGCCAAATCAAGTAGTTATTCGCATTTCCAGACATTTACTTCCGTGTGTGTTATTGCACTGGTAACAAATTTTATAAAAGACACATTTAATTGAGTTTTGAGGTCAAAGTAACAAAACTATACCTACTCTATTGTAGTTTACAACCTTCGCGATATTATTAAATTATCATTATTCTTTAATTTCGAGCCCAACCTTAAATGTTACCCACGCTGTCTAACAGTCTTTTGTTACTGCCACAAATTTAAGTGTGATTAATATTTAAAGCTAAGGACACTATACAAAGATAGTTGGTGACTTTAACATTAGTTTGTTAAGTTTATCTACTCTACAAATGTTTTTGGTAACGCTTCAAAGACTTGGCATTCCATGAATCTGCATCGCGTCACTATTGATGTATACTGAATGATAGATTCTCTTAATATCGCCTGGTTAAAGACCACCAATCATAATCGAAACACTGCTAGAAATGGCTTTAGTCGTGTTTAGTTATCTTTCTTTTCTCCGATTCCCCCCTCACCCCCACTTCCTTCAGTCTGCCAACATTCCCTTAATCGGGGAAACCATAGTATCACTAACTCCGAGCACTTTGGGCTCTTGTGTGGTTCTCACATAAAAACAAATAAAACGATTTCCTTTTTTAATGGTTCAAAGTTATGCACTTTTTAACTCCAGATTATCTCCATATATCTCCGATGCCCACTGATATGTATGGTTAATAATTTAAATATCCGTTTGTTTCAAAGCCAAATAATCGTATAAAGAAATGGTAAGCGGCACCGAAAAGTGTAGCATCACATGACATCACATACCAACATCAATTGCCAATCTCCATATCCGTTGACCTCTCGGACGGTTATTGTGACGTCATAACTCGTCCGGAGCGTTTTACATATTATGTTAGTTATTTGATCACACTTTTCAAGATCGATTTATTTTTTAAACGAAAAGCCATATTCATAATAAAATACATAATTTTATATTCAGAATCCATGTTTCTTGTTTTATCAAATCGTATTTGTTTTAAAATGTGTTTATTTTGAAGTAATTGTTCCGAACGTATAGAGACCTCTATAAAGGTGATTTGCTCCTACTTGTGTTTATTTCGCAATTGACTTATGCAGCAAGTTATCTGGGCTTTAAAATTCATATACAGCCTTCGATTGAAATCTTTTCACCTTCAGCTAACTAATTTTCATGTGAATAATTAATTATATGACTTGATACTAACGGAAAAGAACCTTCAATATTTGACAAATAAGTGTATATTGATTATTATTACGGTCAAAATAAATGGTTAACATACCTTTTGACATAAAATCTTAAGTATAAAACAAGAATTTGTCTCCAGTACCAAAAACTTTCAAACGGTAGGGATGGAATTCGCATAACTCTTTTGTTTAAATTTTTAAGGTCGACGCACATATTCTCAGCTACTTAACTACGGTACTATTCATTTTCCATTTTTCTCTCTTAAAATATGTTAAAATGCCATATTTACAATGTATTCCATAATATTAAATCCATTTCTCGGGCGAAGTCGGGTAGCTTTAAATTAAAACAAGATCCCACGACTGAATTAATCAATATCAAGTTCGTGAAGAATTGTTTACTTTTGCATAGCCACTAACCTTCACGCCCTAATGTGAACTTTGTTTCGAAATTCTAAACGGACAAATGCAATTAGTTCTTTACTTTAGATAAATGGCATTCAATAAATATCGTATCAAATCGTAACGACCTACAAAAGTGTTTTCATTTCGTCGCTTCGTATAAATTGTAAAATTTGTATGTCGGTTCGTTGAATATCGAAAGAAGATTATTACATTTTGAAATAGTGCTTTTACCTAACGTAGTAACATTGCAATCATTTTGTCAGCAACAATAGCGCTACTACATTAAATGACAAATAAAATCCATCTTGGTTGCAATCGATGGAAACTCATTTTATGATAAAGTATCTTAAGTCGATTGCAGTAATGCAATGTGAATAAACATTATTCTTGGCTTTCTAAAACGACCCACTTTGTGTAGGTATTTATTCATTTTTCATGTTCAATATGTTTATTATTTTTATGTAATAATTATTAAGTTCTCTTCAATTTTCTTATTATTATACGAGACAGCGGTTTCGCCCTTCAAGGGCTTTATCAAACTGTTATGTTACTCGACAGTGTAAGTCTACCTATTACATCTATGCATTTACCATCGATATTTCATGAAGGCATTTACCGTCATATTTATTTCTACACAGGCAAATAAAAATGTTTTTAATTGATTCGGGTTATTATTTCACATATAATCCAAATTAAATAATATTTAAACCTCGTTCCAGAGAAAAAATAAATTATCCCTTTGGTGGAAGACGCATTCGAAACCGAAACATTGCATGAAATGGCTTAAGCTATGCTTAGTGGCCAGATCTTTTTAGCCAAGTACTTTTAATCTTCATCTTTCCACCAACATCCATCAGCCTAACAACATTACCTTAGTTTAGGATGCCATAGTCCCATAGGCTCGGGGCAGTTTAAACTGTTGCATGGTATCACATAAACGTAAAAATAAAACTTATTCGTATATTTATTTATTTCTCTTGTTGTAGTTCAACGGCCAATGGTTGACATCAAGAATCGTCCTCGCATCCCCATCCCCGACGAGGATCCCTACAGTGTCGCCAACGGCCCGGCAGGTTCCGGTTCCAGCGGAAGTTCCGGTTTCAACGGAAACGGAACCAACGGCCACGGGATGGTGGCCAATGCCAGAGATCAGCTGCTGATGCAAGCCGGACAGAGGAGGGGAGACAAACCTCCCAAACTACCCCCAAGAGAAAACGGAATATACCCCCATGACATACCTAAAGTAAGAAAACAATTTTTTTTTTTTTTCTAAGATAACATATTCCTGAAACTGTATAACATTAAGTACTTACCTAGGTTTTCTTTCTGGCGTCCACCTTTAAACAAAAGCCTTCTTTAAATATATCCAGTTTCGACGATTCTTGGTAACCCTCACTTATCAAAAGCCAGCACTTATTTTCAAATCTCATCTCATCTCAGAGCGATCTCTGCTTATCTTTCCCAATCAAGTTTAGTTGTGTAGACCTCATATTTATTACTTTTGTCCAGAATTTCCGCCATTACTTCCAGCGCAGAACGTCAAACTCTTTTGACTTGCGAAGGTCCATGCTCGTAGGCACATTTTATGTAAATTCTTTCTTATATTCAACTGGTAGTTACTTTACTACCCGGCTTTTTTCTTATTGAACATCAGAAAAGTATGGAACAAACAATATGGCAAATAATGTTTATTTTTGATAATTAATGAATCTAAGCTCCATATCTCATGGTCAAAATGACATTTGTGATCTGAAAATAATTTCATTATCTTGTAAATTATTCTAGACAGAAAAATCTGTGCAATTTTTAAAGTTTACCGTTCGAAAGTTTTTGCAACATCAGACAAACACATTTCTGCTTTATTTTTAAGTATCATTCTTACTTTCGAATGTGAAATCAAAGTAATCAGTCCAATAATGTCGGATAAGTTGATTTGGCAATCAATCCTTAACACATTAGACTTTACACTTAACTTTTATTTTTTCTTAATCATTTGTTCGGGTACTACTACTCTGATGATCGTCAGCGGTCAGCGGCGAGCGCAGCCATCAAAAACGTTAAAGCGTTACATTTGGTAAAACTAATTCTATGAAAACTCTTTTTGTAAACCTAAAAAAGGCTGTCGGCGTTTACTTTCTCTCCATCAAGCAGTTAAACCTGCTACCGCGTTAAAATGATGAAATGTTCGGAAGCTGCGCCGGAGAATTCATCGCGCAGTGGATCAATTTTTATTTCTCGTGTCCTATTTCTTTAGTCCTGAAATAAACGCAGTGTCCATGATTGAATATAGCCAAATTGAAACCACTCCGCAATAAAGCGTGATGATTCGTATGATTTTGTTTAAGTGCAATAGGTATATTTGACCTTTTTATATTGCTGATATGATATATTGAAGTGGTGGTGCGATCCACCCCATAGAATCGGTCCAAATCATAAATAAATTTGCGGTCAGCTGCAACTTGTAGTGCAATGAATGAAAATAATGCAACCACTAATCAATGCGAAACAATCATTCGAAGGGTACAGAGTCCTTAATATGTTATTGAACCATTTTATTGATATTAAACCACAGTTCCATTTCCAACATACGCGCAGATCGACAAACTTGTATGTGCAGTCGGGGCCGTCACTATTGAGGTTAGCTGATACAAAAAATATTTTGATTAAAAAAAAAATCTCCTCTTAAAGTTCGTTGTTTCTCCTTTTAGCCGCCTGCATAGATAAGTAAGCATCAAGACGCAATTATTTAAAACAAATTTAATTTTTTTCAAAAATTTTTTTTAATCAGCCAATTCACGACTGACGGCCTCCATGGTCGAGTGGTGAGACGCTCGACTACGAATCCAAAGATCGCGGGTTCAAACCCGGCGTGCGCCATTAACTTTTATTTAATTAATATGTGTCGTAACACGTTTAATTCATATAAAATAATATAAGGTTTATTTGCGGCACGTTCCAGAGTAGTAAATACACTAATTATTGCCCTGGTGAAAGACCACCATTCAAAATCGAAACGTTGCTTGAAAATGGCTTTAGCCGTGTTTGGTGACCAGATCTGAATAGCCAGGTACTTCTCAACCTTCCTCTTCCACATCTCCTTCCCTCTCCCCACTACCTTCGGTCTCACAACATACCATCATCGGGGATGCCATAGTATTACTGGCTCTAGACGGTTGGGAGCAGTCGAAACTCTTGTGCAGCATTCACTATAAAAATAAAAATAAATTCACCACCGGAAACTTAATCAGAAAACAGAAAATATTGTTTTTGTACCAGGACGTCATCTTCGTGATTGGGTTAGGTTAATATTAATTTCCTTATTGCCAAATAACCCAACAGACAGAATACTAATATTATTTTAAGTAACTTGTGCCCATATGTTACTGCTAGAATATTTTTACCAAAAGATCGAACCAATTTCCAGATAACCAAATATTTTTTATCTACACATTGTTGCCAAATTTTTTGGAATTCTTTTTTTAATATCGAATATGCTTTTTATGTATAAAATCACTATAATTTATTTTTGGTCATATTACAAGGTTTATATAATTTACCACATTAAAAACTCACTATTATCTGAAAAAATATATAAATGCAAGTCTTCTATGAAACCACAGCATGCAGTAGGTTTAACATTTTCTTCACCGTAATGGTATATTGAATCAACTTACCTTTGCAGGATAAACAGACATCGCTACACACACGATAAGTGATAAGATTGAGTCTATTGCGATATTGCATACCATAAATTCAATTACAAATCAGAGCAATGAGTTATAATTCCCTTGTGGCTGGAGATCAATTTCAATTGTGATTATGTACTGTATTGTAATTGAATAAAGTTACGAAGGTGTCCATTATCAGTCGAAAACAGCAAGTGGGTACTTTATATTTACCGTGAAAATTTCTGGGCTCAAAAAATTTCATTATAATTAGCCTCTTACGAATTGTAAAAAATCTGGAGGTCGTTCAGCATTGGATAATTTAGGCGTCAACGAAAAGTAGTTTATTTTATATTTTGCTTACGGATAAACACATTATTTTACACGGTGAAATAAATAATATAACATAATGTAAAAATCATATTAGCACAATAACATCTGAAAGGTGGTACTTGCCCGCATAATATCAAAATTAAAACCATTGTTCTTTTAGGCAACATTGAAGACACATAAATGTGCCTTTATACAAACTTATTGTCAACGGTTCGCAAACATTTTCTTTCCATTTTCGTTTTAAATTAACCTTTGCATTGATTGTAATGAATTTTCGTCACCCATGAAGTTTCACGGTTTAAGCGTAGAACACAGTGTACAGTGTACGTAATATACTTAAGTTTTCTGAACATTACATTTTTTCAGTACATTCATTCCACTTCTCACTAAGAGACGCAAGCAAAAACAAATAAAAAACCTTTCATTTTTGCTATGGTGCTTTATTTGGGATGATGTATTACTTGTGTCAAGTATTTTGATTCAAGTCAGTTGTGCCAAAAGGGTTTGAAGTTTTATCATCTCTCACGACAGAGATAAAATGTGGGCATTATGTTTGAGGCATCCACTTTCAGCAACGATATTTCATTATTAACTTGCTAAGCTGAACGAAAAAATATAACCATTTCGAATTAATCAAGTCAACCTTTTTCTTGTTTTATAAGACCCTTTTTTCGAGCTATTTTTGTTGTTGTAAATAATTGATTCCATGGACCATGGCAGGAAAAATGTTTAGATAATGTTTTGGGAAAACGTCTTTTTTAAGTATTTATTTTTAATTTAAGTACAACACACCTTCGCAAGTATGTGTAACACAATTTGAGATTTAGATGCATCCAAACACATGCATATTGAAGACAAGGTTTCTCCATTATCCTTCAACCGACGTAAGTACCCCGAACCCGGGTTAAACTCCCGAGGCTCGGGACATCGTATCAGGTTTTATAAGAAATGGAAAGTCTTTATTCTGATAACTATATGACAGCGTCACCGGAGCTTTTCACGTGTGCCATATTGGTGGTATTATATTTCACGAGATTACTTTGAGAGATGGAAATAAGCGGTCCCCGAAGGATGCGAGGAAAATAAAAGCTCGAGAATTATTTTGCACACTAAGCTAAATTATGTTGTTTGGCTTTCTTTATGCAGATTGCATCGGTGTAACCTTTTATATTTTTTTCAAGTGTTAAAAAACTAATCTTTTTTAAATTCGCTTCGCCTTGTCAATGTTCCAAGGTCTGTCAATTATTTCGCACAATTTCTATTTGTTTTGGTGGAGGTCATTTTTTCTGATAGTTAGTCTTACCCAAGTTTTTTCCATTCATGTTATGCTATGAAAAAGCCAGTTTTTTATTTATCGCGTTGCATTGTAGGACACATATTTGTTGCTTTAAATTAGCTTTTAGTATTAGGTGTATTAACTCGTGTAATATTTGATGTACCTATAGGTAAACATTTCCAACAAATCCTTTGTTCGAAATGCATGAACTTAAAGAATATGAACATTGCAAGTTAAATTTCCCTTTCGATTATCATGACAAACTCACTTTGTAATTATGGTGGTTTTAACCTATTTATAAACTGACACATATAAATACAAATAAGCAACAAAAACTCTCTACCTGGGAGCTCTGGCGCTATGAAATTTACACAGCTTTTAGTATCTGGACTTTTTGGTTGATAAGGCAATACTGTTTCCAACACATGACGTAACTTTTCCATCATAAGCTATGGAGCTTTGAAATATCCATTTAATTATCAACAAATAAAATATGAAGCAATGTTTCATATTGTTCTTTTTTTAATCGGAAGAATGTTGAAATATACCGAGGTAGAAAATAAATTGTTTGACTGTCGGTAGTAAGTAAAAGTATTTGAATCATAGGGAAATCTGGATAGTGACACCGATAAAGTACTTATTTTTTAAGACTATTTGGATACGGAGTTTTCTTGATATTCTGATGTATTAAAAAAAAATACTCTTGACAAACCATGTAAACAAGTATATTACATAAAATTGTATATTAGTAATTCATTTAGACACAAAATTAGCCACCAAACAAAAAAAGGCATTAAAAATACAATTAAAAGCATCTGCGAGTAATATTCTCACAAATAGCATTGAACGCAGCATCCCTGTTCGTGATATATGTAGTTATTGCAGGGTCGACGACCCCGTGACGTGCAGATGCTCAAAAGTTATTTCCGTCCGAGATTTATTCCCGCTGGAACTAATGTAGCCCGCTACGCCCAGGAAAGGGAACTGACTCCTGACTGAGTTGATGGTTATTAGCGGGACGCTTCGCAATTCATTTTCAGCGTAAACTTATCAGCGGCTAAAGTGCGTAATTCATTTCAAAGGGATAAAAACGTCCCGTAGCGGAATTTTGCATTAAAGGAAACTTCATATGCCTACCGATGGCGACTCGTGACTTTTTATTGCGCTAGAATGCTAAGATTTTAAAATACGGTATTATTAGTGTTGTTGTAATCGAAAATATTAAGAAAAAATTGTTTTTTTTTCATTTGAAGATTTTTTGGCAAACTGGTGCAGCGCACCATGAAAACAAAAAAATCCTGAAAATATTTATACAATAAAATTGATTTAAATATTTATATATATATATATATATATCGTTTTGGGCTACAGCAACATCAATAACGTCTTTATTTTCAATCTTAGACACTAAAAAGTCACTGGTACCTACCGATGCGTTTCATTTTGATAACTCCAATAACGTGGGGATATAATAATGCATTGGTAACAATGACATGTACTACATTTTATTATTTTCAAGTTGTTTAATATTAAATATTTGACAATCGAACCAAATCTTATCTTTCCAACAGATTGTCGTGAGCTATTTAACTTTGAATTACCTGAATAAAATAAGCTGAGAAACCACATTGTTTATTCTATTTTTTCAATTATTTAATTCGAAAAAGGGTTGAAATTCAAGAAACTGGTTAATAAATCTAGTAGTTATGGATAATTATTCATCCCCTAATCCTCATGAACTTTGTT
>JAGWCC010001077.1:0-65603 GCA_022651775.1 Drusus annulatus | reverse complement strand
TTTTATTTTAGGCAATGGGTATGAGAATAATTGGAAATAGTTTAAAATAAATAACCAGCCAAGTGACATTGTACGATCATAAAATTATGTTAAACAACGTCAAACAGTTATGTTTTTTGACATTCGAAATATGCGTTAAAATGATTTACTTTAAGGTTTAAGCATACTAACAAATATATGCTTGAAATAAATACAATGATAATGTATTTATATTACTTTGATTCGTCAGTCGTGCAATAAAATATGTATAATTTATAACAAGAATAAAACAAAATCATTTTTGTTTTATATAAGTGAAATGTCTTTCTCTTATTTGCTCCTACTTTTCTGATTTTCCTTTACTATTTTGAAAATCACTTCAAAAACCTTCTAGGGAACATATTCCAAGTTACAAGTTGAGGATTGCAAAAAATGTTATTATACGAGTATACTGACAAACATAACAATATGACCGTCATGCTTTTCTGCTGAGCACAATTTGTTCAAAAGCTAAAACGGACCGACCATCGGCGTTTAACCAGAACCTTTCGAATGTAAACAAAAAACAAAATGGGGCTATTCATTGAATTGTGACGATGTCACATAAAACCAAAGTTTGAAACAAACCAACCTAAGTAGTTCAAATAAGTATGAAATGACTGTTTATTATATTTGGTTAGGTAGCTACGTACCTACAGATGGCCAGTGGCCAGTGGCCAGTGGCCACGGCCTACATTGTATTTCCGACGAATTCTGGTTATCTTTCCAGCGATGAGTCTGAATAAACATTAAGATTAAAGCGATTAACCAAACTTCATACGTTCAACGCTAAACGATCCGGGCAATTATTGATGGTCTGCAGTATTGTATAGCTCAGCACACTTAACTCTGCAGTAGGCTTCTGTTACGGAGAAAGTAACGAACAGGTGAACTATTTTTCAAAACAATAAATATTTTTGTGTCTACTCTATCGCGCCACCGACTGCAAATATAAGCATGTCATGATTAGATGAGTGCAACAGAGCCTAGTTATCGTTGCTCTTGAAACACAATTCAAATAAAAATAAAACATTTATACTATTACGTCACGTCAGCGGTCTTCGGTCGTTAATTTTTAATCACTTTGAGACTAGCTTAATAAATTTTTTGTATGGAAAGTGAATAGATTCGCGGTTTGATATCTGGACTTGCCTACTCGTTGATGCCAAGACGAAATCAATAAAACCTATTTTTATCAGAAAAAGCAAACACTTTGTGGATTGACATGATTAATTAAATAAAAAACACACGTTGTTTAAATCCACTTTATTTTTGTATAAGTCAGCTAGTTTCGACTCTGCTGAGTCTTCATCGGGACTTAAAAATATACTAATGAAATTAGAGGAATGTGCATACATATATAATGGTGAACATGGGGAAAAGGAAGATATAGTATTAGGAGGGAGACAAAACTAGGAGACAAAACTTAAGAGGGAGAAAAGACTTGTCTCCCCTCTAATACTATATCTTCCTTTTTCCCATGTTCACCATTATATATGTATGCACATTCCTCTAATTTCATTAGTATATTTTTAAGTCCCGATGAAGACTCAGCAGAGTCGAAAGTAGTTGACTTATACAAAAATAAAGTGGATTTAAACAACGTGTGTTTTTTATTTAATTAAAACCTATTTTTATTTGCTTTAAAAAAACTTCTCATTTTAACACGTGCTATTTGTTATCCAGCGGATTTACGGATATCCTTTGTTTAAAATTAAATGTTTCGGGAAACCTGTTCAATGTCATAATAAATGTGTATAATGATTGTGATTTATAGTGTATGGTATAAATCGTAAGCTGCATTGTTGTGAACCTACAGTATGTATTAGAATATTTTTGTAATACACCTGTTTAAAACTATGCGGACACGTGAAAACCTTTTTACGTAGTAATTTACAAAGAGTTAAAAAAAAATTTTTCACGTTAGTGATTTTTTTTTTAATCACAATAAATAAATAAAAAATCCTTTTTTTAATGACAAACATTCTCGGGTTGCGAATAACCTGACAATATTTGTAAAACTCCTACTTCCATCATAATAAGCGGAAGTTGTTTGTGCAATGATAGAGCACTTAGCCAGTAGAGGAATTGAACCCACGATGCCCGTGTGGGAATTTGACGCGTTTTCCGCTCAGCTACCGACCGGTCTAATAATTAAAACCAAATTTTAAAGATTAATTTAATACCAAATCAAAACATGTTTTTCTCGATTATACGAATTTCACAAAGGTTTAATGACCACGTGAAACCACTAAACAAATGATCGGTTGAATGTTTCTCATTTCAACATTGTTGTGTTGTTATAGGTACCTAGCTACTAGTCCAAGGGGAACCTAACACACGGACGCCGGTCCCGAAGCTCGACGCTTCCATTGAACGTGAGATTGATCTTGAGCACGATTGCGTTAATCTAACCCAAAATTCATTCAGCGGAAATGCAGACCTATTCAGCAGCTTTCACGGTCTCTGTTGTCAACTCGGAGACCATTCCGACATCCAACTGCAAAGTTGGCTAACCGGATAGCAGCCTACTTTTGAAATAATATACGCACACATCAGAATACCTAAAACCCTACATGCGACTTGGTACAAATTAAGGTAACATGAGGTTTATCATATTTATGCAGATTATTTTATGTGTGGTGATTCTAGATCGAACGGAAAGTATCAATCTCGGTAGGTACTGATAACTAGACCAAATACAATCAGCGTCGGTCGGTACACTTCGACAGCAGGTTTTATACGTGTCACACTAAAGTGGAAACACTGTGTCGATAACTACACGGTGTCACAAAATTAATTATAACAAGCTTTACCATATTCATTTTGTGAAGACTTCTTGTACTTACATTTTCTTTGCATAATTCGCTTGGCATGTTGGTACCTACATTCAACTCGTTCAACCGAAGATTAAAAGAAAATTGGTTGACATGGTTGACCAATGACCAGTCAAGCAGTTGAATAACAGTTAACCCACGGTAGATTTATGTTTTTGCACTATTAGTTGATCGCAATTAGTTGCTTGATTCAATCTTATAGTTTTACTTCTTTCATTTTATCTCCTACTTGTTAACTACAATCGTTGCAACAGTTTATGTATTAGGTACCGTAAGAAGGGGTTAATTTACGCCCCCGCAGTTTACTTTACGCCGCTTTCGAAAAATTCTCCAATGCCATATATTGTGTAAATGAATCAAGAATGTCAACACTATTTCTCTTTTGGCTTATAATGGAATCACTACAGTTTATTTCTGTCGTTGTTGATTTGTGTGTGATTTGACGAAGCAACTTGTGTTAAAGTGAGTTACCAAGTTTTGTTTTAAAAAGTTGTCCGACATAATCTTATCGGATCTGAACATTCATAGAACTTACAAATTTTAATATTACTTATTACTATTTAAAATGTATCTGTTATTTATAATTAGTTTGTATGTATTTTCTAAAATAAAATTTTCACGTAGATTGTAACATTTTATCAAAATTAAAAAATGTCACAGATAACTGAGGTTACTTTACTGCGCGGCATTAAGTAGTTCCACGATAATTTTTTCTCATAGTGTATTTTTTAAAATGTAATGTTTAGCTTAGTCAAGTAGTGACGTTTAAGAGGAAGGGCATGGCCGAAACAGGTGGCGATGAGGTTCGCTATCCATCACACCGCCAACCCTTCGGTGGCGCAAAGAAGAGGACGGAACGTGAACAATGTCGAATTGGCACGTGGAATGTGAGAGGAGGAATGGAAAGGAAGATGAATGAACTATGTGATATAATGATGGCTAAATGTTTGGATGTACTCTGTCTAACATAATGACACGCTCGTCATCTGGTCCGGGCGACCAGAAACAGAGAGGGCTTGTCAAGGTGTTGCAGCGTTACTGTCTCCTAGAATGGCTAAATGTATGTTGCAGTATGAATGTGTAAGTGCGAGAATAATGTGGATCCGGTTCAAAATCGGGTTGACAAGGGTGTTTCTTGTCATTGGTTATGCTCCTGTCAATTCTGAATGCGACGAAGTGAAAGATGCTTTTTGGACTAGTGTGAATGATGTAATGAGGCTTAAAAATACGAATGAAAGGATTATTATGGCAGGGGACTTGAATGGGTGGGTGGGAATCAGACGAGACGGGTTTGAGTCGGCTTTAGGTATGTTTGGGGATAAAAGAACGAATGATAACGGTAAAAGAATACTCGAAGTATGCTTAGAGTGGAACCTGTTTGTATCGAATACTTTCTTTGATCATAAAGGTATCCACCAATATACGTGGGAAAGGGGAAATGAAAGGTCAATTATCGATTTTGTAGTAATTGACTCTAGGTTGAGAGCCAATACCGTGGACACGAGAGTTTACAGAGGAGCTGAGGTTGAATCTGACCACTTCTTGGTAGTTTCTAGATTAAACCTCTTTCGCGGCTGGCGAACTAAAGTGAAAACGGTGTCGACTCAACAAGAGTCAAAATAGAAAAACTGCAAAACGATAATGTGAGAAGTAAGTATGAGAAATGTATGGATACAAGATTGAATGAGAAGGGAATGGATGGTCTAAGCATAGAGGAAACATGGAACCATATAAAAGTGAGTCTATGCGAATCTGCTAGAGAGGTTTGCGGAATAAGCACGCAAGGTAGGAAGAAAGGTGACGCATGGTGGGATGACGAGATTAAAGCACTGGTCTCAGAGAAGAAGAAAGCATGGTTATGTCTGATAGCGACTGGCAGTGCTTCTAGCGCGGAGAGGGATCGAGCGAAAGAAGCATACAAGGAATGCAAGAAAAGAGTAAGTGTTGGAGTGAAAGAACGAAAGAAACGCCTGGAAGAAGAAGAGGGAATAAAAATGACAAATCACTTCCAAGAAAACATTAAATTGTTTTGGAAGGAGGTCAAGAGGTCCCGAAACGGCCCAGAAAGCGGATGCGTGAAAGTTGTAAAATCGAAAGATGGAAAAATGTTGACAAATGAGGAAGAAATAAAAGAAAGATGGATGAAATATTTCGAAGAGGTTTTTGAAAGCACCCCAAGCGACAGTGTTCCCAGTGTCGAATCAGGTATGAATGATGATGAAGTGAATGTTGTCGAAATCAGCATGGATGAAATAAAAAGATCGATTAAATGCATGAAGAATGGTAAAGCTGTTGGATTCGACAATCTCGCTGCTGAATACTTTAAAGGAGATAGCCGTGTAGTTCTCACATGGCTTTGCAAACTTTTTAACCAGTGTTTAGAGGAGGGTTACACGCCATTAGATTGGAGAAGGGCTGTGATCATGCCTCTGTACAAAGGTAAAGGGTCACGCATGGAATGTGGGAACCATAGGGCTATAAGCTTACTAAGTTCAGTTGGCAAGCTGTATGGTAGAATATTGATTGAAAGGGTAAGAATGAAAACAAAAGACAAAATTTGGGACATTCAAGGTGCTTTCATGAGTGGAAGGGGGTGCATGGATCAAATTTTCTCATTGCGGATGCTTACAGAGAAGTTTTTGGCAAAAAAACCAGAAACTTTTCTGTGCTTTTGTCGATTTGCAAAAAAGGCGTATGATCGAGTTGATAGGGACAAATTGTGGAAGGTATTATCCATGTATGGAGTTAACACAAATCTTATACAGGCAATCGCGTCCTTGTACGAGGGAAGCGTTGCATGTGTTAGAGTGAACGGTGATTTTACGAAGTGGTTTAACATCACAAAAGGTGTAAAACAAGGCTGTGTAATGTCACCGTGGTTGTTCAATTTGTACATGGATAATTGTATGCAAGAATTGAAAGGTGTGGGCTTGGGCGCGAAAATGAACAATGTGAAAGTATGTTGCCTATTGTATGCGGATGATGCGGTGCTGATTGCTGACAATATGGAAGATCTACAGTTTCTCGTGTCTAGGATGAACCAAGTATGTATGCAAAATGAGTTGATGATGAATGTAAGTAAGTCCAAAGTGATGGTGTTTGAAAGAGAGAGTACGAGAACAGCGTGCAATATAGTTGTGAATGATGAATACTTGGAGCAAGTGGATGAGTTCGTGTATTTAGGAAGTATGTTTACAAGAGACGGAAAGGCTGATAAGGATATTGAAAGAAGGGTGAATGCAGGAAACTCCATTAATGGAGGACTGAACGCTGTTGGGGCAAATAAGAAATTGTCCAAAGAAGCGAAGCTAGCAGTCCACAATGGAGTGCTTATACCAACCCTGATGTATGGCAGTGAGGCATGGAACTGGCAGAGGAAGGATGAAAGTAGACTGAATGCTGTGGAAATGAGATCTTTGAGACGGATGTGCGGTAAAACCATGTATGACCGTATTACAAATGTGGATATCCGGAAAGAATGCAAGGCTGATGTGAGCGTAATGGATAGGATTAATAAAGGGACGCTTAGATGGTTTGGGCCATCAGTTTTCACAGAGAAGAAGAGGAGGCTTTTTCAAATCACATAGTATTTATGAGTTAATTTGGCTTTCCCGTGACTGATTGTGGTCTTCGTCGAATAATAAACATGTATTTGTCGAGCCCAGGCAGAATTGTTTGAAAGATTAATAGATTTTTTTACACGTGTTTTTTTGTAATATTTTCAATATTTTATTCCTTGAAATGTCTGTATTCATGTATTTTTATTTTCAGTTGAGTTAATTTTTAAACAGGTTGGTGTAAAGTAACCCCCTCATAAGAACTACTTAACGCCACTTATAAAAAAAAATTGCCCAAGTACAAACATTAATTTAATGAAAAATATTAATTCTTGTATAATTTTTAAAAATACAAAACATAATGTGCAAAAAAAACCTCTATAATTTCTGCCTACAAACAAAAATTTAAAAACAACAGAAAACAGTGGAGGAATGTAACCCGTTTTACGGTATTGAAAACCATGCTAATTATAGAAATATATTAATATTTAATAGTAACTTGTACCATGATAAGTTTACTCGCATTTCAGTGTATTGTATTTCAAAATAACAAAAATGAGAATAAACTTTTCAGATACGAAAGCATTTATTATTATTTAGGTACCTTTCTGGTATTACTAATAATATGTACCTACATGTTATGAACGTTATGGTACCTCTCAAAACTCATAACAATTGGCAACTATTACCAGTCACATAATACCACAAGTCATAGATTTACAATGTGTATAAAGAAATGTTTGAAATTGTCTCAGGGGACAAAGGAGTATCATAAAAGCGAGTTGTTCAAATTCTAAATGAGTTTCCATGCGAATGTTGCCAATCGAGAGGAAATCGTGGGGTCATTGCGCCAAGCCTAAGACACCAATAATATGTTTATAAAAAGACCGAGAAGTGCTCTTTGGACGGTTAACGGTGTATAAACACAATTATTATTACTTTGACAGCGGGTTTCCGGAGTTGTGGAAAGTCGATAGAATAGTCTTTGGCGGTGCCCAGCCAGTCCCAGTGGACATCTGAGAAAATTCAAGGCCCATTCTCTTCGACTAATTCAATGACAGAATAAACAAAGCCTGATTAGATCTGAAATCCTAATGAACACTGAAAAGTTAGTTGACACAACCTTTACCCACATGACTCAAGTATCTAAATCTTTGATAATTCCTCTGAAATCATTTGATTGCTGATTCGATTTCTAAAACTCTCAGAGTATCGACGGATTAAGTGCAAGTTTAGTAAAAATATATAAATAGGTATGTCATATCCCATACCACAAAGTTTTTTCAACACAATTTCCTTTGTTATATTTTTATAATCCATAAATATAACAATAAATGGTGTTTTTCCTTGTGAATGTTTTGTTGTTGTTTTTTTTATAAACAAGTCGATCTTTATTGCGAGTATGAAAATTATTAAATATTGCAAACACACACTTCTTGTTTACTGGGATATTTCCTGTATGATTTAATCGGATACATGTTTTAACCAATATGTGTTTCCTGCTCCCCTCGTGTTTTCCTATCCCCTCACCTCAAGCCAGCCTTAATTGTTTCTTTGGGAATATTCGTGTTTTACCAAATTCTGTGTCTAAAGTGTAAAATCACAAATACCTTTGTTCAATTACAACAGTTGGTAATGATGTCGGCCTCACCGTGTGCTCCACCCGTGTTGAGGCCCCCCATGAACACCAACTTAAAACCAAAATGTATCAATTGTATGAATTGTGATATTATACCAATTAATGAATAATAAGAAGTATTTTACCTCTATTATAAAAAGTGGAAAGTTTCGCTCAGGTACTCTCAATTCTTTTGTAAACGCGATCAGTCTATAACAATAAATCATATTTTTTATTACTTGTACAATGATCGATGAATGTTATAATGACGAGACAAGTCATGAAATATAACATTTTGTTATAGCTGTTGAATTTACTTATAAGTTAAAAAATATATTATTTACGTATATAACACAATTTGAGCCCGTTTGCCGCATAGGTATATTAGAAAATAAGCTTTTTTTAAACATTAGGTTTTATTGGTAAATTAGAATTTTGTATTGCATTGTAGCGAAAAAAAATATATTTTTCTTCAGTGAATCTGACAGGCCAAACGAGATGACGTTACAATTGGCTAACCTATATAAATTAGACGAACCATCGTGGCTCGTACAAATAGTATCCATTGCAATGATGTAAAGGTGACGTCTCATTGCCGACAAGACAACTCAACTTACCGTTAAGGCTCGTCGTCACCAGCTTCTCTTCTTGCCGATGCGAAATGGAGACCGTTAGTATAAAGAGATATACTATCTCCTTTCCAGATCATCGGTTAATTGGTAAATGAAGCAACTGTGCCAGAAAGTGCTCAATTCCTTTATTATTGATTTGTATGCATTGGAATGAGGGAATATTGGGCTTACTGGGACGGTTTACTCATCTCATAAAAACAAGCTGTGTAATAACAGTACAGTTTGCCGAAAACGTGACACGCAATTTATCACACTTTCTTACTCTTTTATTATTCGAATGAAGGGAAGTAGAAGAAACGTTATAATCTAGCTCCACAACTTTCAATCTAAACGTATGAAAAAGTATGGCATCAATAATTATAAAGATACCTGTGTGTAATAATAAAGTATTTTATACTATTCCATTCTAAAATAAATCACTTCAAGTATTTTCTTAACCATAAATCAGAGAAAAGTATTTTTTTTAAAAAGGAACTTTTGAACTGTCTGGAAAGTCAAAGCCTATCGCAACGTCAAACCGAACATATCCGTTGCTGAAATACCGTTTTTAATATTAAATTCAGAGAAAAGGGATTAGGTACTACGATTTCACAATTTAAATCGAAGTTCAATCTAAGCACGAACAAATGTACCAGCACAACTACTACAACTAGTCAAATAAAATACAGATTCACATTAACTTTTTGGTTACTTTTTATTACTATGTACTTCCGCCAGCTAGGAGATCATACCTCCTTTAGCGTATGACCAGTATGTACTACGTTGGTATTATGATATGTATAAAAAGAACGAACATATTAATTACTAGCGGAAGTGCGTGGCAAATTGTAATAATTACTCTCGGCATATAAAGTAAAAGTTTTGTGAAAGCTTCGGAAGATCTCCGATTCTAAATGGCCAGCGGCGATTTGCAATAATTATGCATAAATACCTACGTTTCTTTCATTACTCTCCTAAAACTTCCTGCAATTTTATACTACCCATGCGCCATGCTGGTACTCACCCATTGACAAGAACATAGGAATATTTATGTCTCTTTTTTATGTAAGTTTGCATGAGAGTACTAACTGTTAAAAGCCAGTGGGATTATGACATCCACAATTTGGGGAGTGTTGTGAGGTTGAAGGGAAAGATGATGGGAAAAAGGAAGATTGTGAAGTTTGTTGATTTGTCTTACAAATACGTATATATGATAGTTCACTCAGTTTAAAACTTCTATACAACATTATAATCGCGTAGTTTAAAAAGGCAACGTTCTTGTGAAAATGGTTACCGTTATAAAAGGTGTTTCGTATGTACCTACGGTTTTTAGCTCAAACACTGCGATTATTTCACATATTACTTTTAAATTTATGGACACACTTTTTTCTCACGCCAAAGGAAATATTATTGATAGAGTTGAGGCCTTCAATATCCGGTCATTAGATCGTGTCAAATTTTCCAACTAGGTATCTGCGGCAACTTCCGTTACCTTCGAAAATATGATAGCTTTTTTACCACTGCTATTATAAAATTATTATAATTGATTGTGTTGGTAATTGGTTTGTAATTGGTAGCCAGTCAACGTTTTTTAAGAAACAAATAACACGTTTTCTTTTTTCCTGTTTTGTTATTCGTAAAAATACACATTCTAGATTTACTTACAAATAGTAGGTACGTTCAAATATTAACGTTTTCTAAATGTAGTATCTATATCGTGTTACGCGTTATCAATGTATTTTGTATTTATATACGCCATTGGGTGTGTGAGAGCTTCCTTTGGGTATCTACTTAAACAATAGCTGCTCGCTTATCAACTCTTTGAAAGTACACCAGCAGCAGTTGTTTTCTATCATACTTTATTTTTATTTTTTTATTCTAAATAAATCTATACAAGACATTGCTAGATAAAAAATATTATTATTTAATTCATTTTAACTAGCAAAAGTATCGTCGCGACTGTGCAGAGCAAAGACTAAAAAAAGTATTTCATTATGTTTTCCCGTTATACAAAAAAAAATCGTGCTTTTTACGAAATTACGTACGAGTCTACTATAACGTTGGAACCATTTTCTATTGCACATCTATTGAACCTAAGCATGCCATTTTCTCTTTATTTGGTCAAATGATGGTGATGACGATGAGTGTGATGATGACGAAATAATGCTCCGCGGCTTTGGGGCCTTACGTGATAGCAGTCACGATATATTTCGACCATCAGATGTATCTCTAGACTTGCAAACGAATTAACAACATAAATACTAATCACAATAATAGCCCATCCGAACACATGCGGCAGTATCTCGAGGACACCTCGGCTTCACATTGAAAAAATATTTTTTTAAGCTGTGTACCCATTTACTGTTGATGTCAGCAGCACGACAACGAGCCATTTCTCCGGAGAGTTCTTTTTTTTTAAAAAGTCGCCCATAAGGAAAGACCTGCTTTTATATTCATATGTCCTCCTTCATGTCAGAACTGGTCAAATGTCAACTTTCAGATAAATATAAGTTGTGCTATCATAATATTAGTACAGGTAATACAGAGAATTAAAAATTAATTTTATGTACACAGTTGCATGCATTCGGATGTAATAATTCTTGTAACATTATTCAGACTTGACTAATTTTGCACTAACACGCATTGGTTATGTGACAGTAATTTACGGATACAACCTTCTAATGTACATACAATCTTAAGTTAATCATACTTACCGAAAATAATACACAGATGCCGGATTTAATGCCGTTTTTTGAAAGAATTATTACATTTTTGTCTAGTTTGGGCTGTTAAAAACCAAAAAAAATTTACGGGAAATCGTTGTTTAAACTCGTGGGTCCGTTTGATCAATCAACAGGCAAAACCTTCAAATCAAAACGGAACAGGCATATTATTCTGTTCTCACCGTCTAAATGAATAGAACATCAATCTTAATAAACTTCTGACGATCTTCTTGGCAGAGAAGCAAGCTCTCTGGCTCTAGACCTTTTGGTCGGGCCAAAACCCGACATTGGCAAATAAATATTTATAGTATATTTGATCATCGTTCCAGGGTAAAATATACTTACAATATTGCTCTGGCTAAAGACCGTCATTTACAATCAAAAAGTTACATGGTATGGCTTTTATTAAGTTTATTGACTAGATCTGAATATTTAGGTATCTCACATCCTTCCTTTTCACCTCCCTTAAATCATTCAGCCTCATAGTGATTCCTATATGGAAATACCATAGTGTCAATGGTTCCGAGTATATGGAGAGAGAACTAAATATTTTTACCTAACCTCGTCGTAAACCGTGAGAGAGAAAGAGACAAGACAATTTGTCACATAATATCGCAGCACTTTTAGGTATGTAAGCATGTTTTCCGTCTCCCGCGTCTCCGGCGACTCCGCCCACTACGATTTGTTATGCAACATAAGTCAACGGTTTTTGTTTCTGTGAAAAAGTGGTTATACAAATCAACAAAACATTATGTCGACATGTGCTATGAATTGATGTAAAAAGGTGTGTCCATGAAAACACTAGCCACGCCCACTCAGGAAAAAAATAAACAATCCTGACTACACTGTTTTGCAAAGCTATCCTTCCTGGTATATTTTAGCTCTGACGTTAGAACTCTTGTTCAGTATGAAAATAAATCATTTTCTATTTAAACATGTGTAAAATATCTGCAATTGTTTAAACAAAATTATATCGAAACTGTTTTAGGCAATTACCACTATTTCAAGACAAGGCAATACCGTTATTTGGAAAAAACTTTCATCGTGTGTACCGGGAACATATCCATGTCCCCGGTAACGGTAGTAGCAAGTGGTATTTTACGACATTACTATTTATTTGTACTCTTTTGAAATTTGTGGCGGCTTTTACACCGAGAGTTAAACATAATTTAAATACTAAGTGAAGGCTAATATTGACACAGTCATGCACATAGTTAGCTGCATGGCACTTCGGTAAAAAACTCAATACACAGCTAAGGACGTTCTTTTATTTTACCAGCTTAGGTCAGTTCCTTCCGTAGAACATACGTCAAATAAAGAAATCTTCTAGATCGTGAGAAGGCTCCAAGTCACGTATTTATGTATGGACACAGTACGTGTCTTGTATATAACATGCGTCCAAATTCAAAGGCGTTCTATGTCATTGACAGTGTCTTACTTAGTCATAGACAACCGTCTATTACTTGTCTGTTTTTTAGCACAATTTTTGTTCTAGTTTTGTAACTAAATAAACATGAAAACTGGCATTTTCATTTAAATTCATACAATGAAATGATTTGTTGGTTGTTGAGAACATTCTATGTTTTCAAGGATATGAGACAACAATTGAATATTTTCTTAAATTGTATAAAAAAATTAAAGTCTTTACTTAGGTATATCTGTTTTCTTCTCGTTTAAATTGGATTGTTCTATTTAGTGTATGAGTTGGCATTTTACAAGATGTTAGTTAAGTGATAATGTGGTTGTATTAGGTCACTTTTAATGAATTAGTGGCCTCGGTGAAATAATATAAATTAGAGCTCATGGATGTACGTGCATTCCCATTGCGAGGTCAAGAATTTTATTCCTGTCAACTGCAAAACTTGACGTTCCTAGAGTTACAAAAATATGTCGAATTTAATTTATGACTTCAAACAATGAAGGTTGAACCTATTGTTTAGTTTCAGATTACTTCTCACTCATAACTGAGTTGTGATTTGCTCTGTTGACTGTCTTCTTCAGCAGGTTTCGAGAGTCCTCGATCATACAGAGGTTTGTACCTATTTCATTCCACTCCTTTGGTCACAACTAGTTCCTCTATTTGTGATGACAACTAACTATATGAGATAAAGTTTTACTTAGGTAATCGAGAGTAGTTGAGAACAAACACCTGCCTTCACTAATATATAGCATTTTAATTAGATATGCACCTAACTCCTTAAACATTCAATACTAATGCAACAAAATATACGCTCCAAATTCTCAGTCTCCACTTTTTTAAGTATCTAATATTCCTACTGTTCAAAGAAGTTTTGACATCGTTTGGATCATTTCCTGCAACTTCCCATCAAACTGAATAGTTTGACCGAAACTTACAATCTTGCTGTCGACAATTTCGACTGACCGGCGTATTTGAAGTTGAGCCGTCGAACTGTCAAAACGACGTTCAAATAGTATTTTCGAGTCTAAAGAGCATAAATCTGAAATATACCTCACTAGTAACGTAATGCAGGCGGTACTTTTTATTCAATTTTGTTTCATAAAGGAAAGGGAGTTATTTGCTTTGGCAGATATATTATGTAGAATATTAATTAAGACAATATGTTGCTTCTACTCCTCACGTCTTAAGCATAATTATGTGTGACCCAATACTCCATGTTCACATGGTGAGATCTCTTTAAATTACCCCCTTTCCCCCATTATATTATTCTAGGAAACTGTTTTGATGCAGTATCACGTTGTTTGCCTTTCCAACGCCAAATTACAGCTACAATTAGCTAACTTTAGATGCGAACAAATGAAGCGATTCGTATTCTGCACATCAGCAGGTTGTATAATGTTACGGATTATACTAAAGAAAGTAACGGAGTAACAACAATATGTACAGAGAATGCCTTAACGGGCATTTCTCTTGTAATACGACCATAATAATACATGTTATATCGGACGACGCCATGTCACCGCTTTATTTGAACCGTACCGAGGCATTCCGCCAAGCAACGTGTGATTGCACATTGACTTACTGTCTATTGATCGAAATTCGGATTGGATTAGGGGCACATTCACCACGATTAAATTTCTTCTAGTATCCGTCGAACCAAATTACTATTCGGAAGGATAATCTACCTATCATTATTTTAGTCCATTGAATTAATTTAAAATTGTAATATTGTTAGTAACACGCATACCGTCTTAATATTGGTACATTTTTCTAGAGGTGAGTGCAAACTCAGATTTAACATCACGAACTATGACCGTTGGAATGTTAAAACATTTTTTAAAACAATTATACTGTATAACATCGTAAATCGTATTGAAATATTGGCTATTTTAGAAATTTTGAACGATGCCAGGGTTTATTTCTCCCTCTTCCTGTGTCAAATGTGGTTAGAGATGGATCAATAAGAAGATAAGCTTTTCTATCCGGAAAGTAGGTTACAATATACTTGTATTGAAATGTTGTAGATTTTGTTTTTTTGCGCTTACAGTAATCTTTTACTTAAGTTCACTCCCCTATGTTAGGGAGGAAATAAGATGAAAAAAAAACAATTATACTAAAAATATAAAATAATGCAAGCATTTTTACTCATATGGTCTAAACTGATCCTCTGCTAGTCCTTCATTAATTCCAAAGTTAAATTTTCCGCTCTTTATGATTGGCAGCAGAAGGAATTCAAATATTGTCAGGTTGTTCGAATACTGGGAATATGCTGCCATTGGAAGAAGGGTGATGTAGGAAACTCCAATAATGGAGGTGGTAGTCGCTAATAAAAATTGTCATTGAACATACCCAGGGTAAAGTATAAATAGCATTCACATCAGTGCCTCATCAAAGCAATAATTCTACAACCGAAAATTCGAACGAAAAGAGAAGTAATGATTGTTTTGTTGTCGCGTTTGATTAATGACGAAGGTCATTTTGTTTTTATAAAGGGCCATAATTAAAGAATACAGTGCGTGATATAGCCACTATCATTTGTAACAAAAACTTCGCACAGACATTCTAAAGGTATCTGTGTGGAAGTGACCGAGGTCAAAATCCCTATCGACTCAAATCTAACTCCGTTCAAATCCGAAACCAGTCTTCGATTTCAGATTATATTATCACTTTATTAAGCATTCCGTACCAGAAAGTAAAAATCGAACGTACCATTCGAAGGGGGGAGACGAAGTTGCTCTATTTCAGCTTGCTTATTGAAGCATTTTCTTGACATAATCTTAAGTAATTTGTTTTCGGTAATACTAAGAGAAAAGTATATTCATAATATTTCAGTAATCTTTATTGAAGACATCGCACAAAACTCTCGTTCAGGGTGGCATTAGAACCCCCCATTTGAAACGGGAGATTTAAATACAGACTTATGAACGAAGATCAATCAAAGAAGAAAAATCGTAAATACAAGATAAATACGACATAAAAGCAAGCAAACCATTTATTTCAATACAAATATTGGTGAAATTTAATAAAGAATTACATGATTGCAAAGTAATCGGAATACATATAAATAAAATCTTACTAACTACTTATATTATTAGAATCTCCAATGATGGCTTGAGAGCCGAGTCGTCCAACGGAGACACGATAAGATATTTTTTTCCTAGCCGATTTCCAATCGCGACCTGTACTTCGAAATAACAATAGTGGTTGATTAAATAATGTGGGAATATTTGCACCGCGAGAAGTCTTTGTCTTCTGTCCTATCCATAATGTGAAGTTTTAATGATAATTCTTTTATAAATTTACATACACATATATATGCCTTGAATCACTCAACCACTCTGGCATTGTTTACGCAATCCTAAACCGAAACAAAGCCGTTTTCCATCGGGCTGTTGCAAAATATATTTCGTCAAGTGGCCAGTGGCCGGTGGTCTTCCAGCGGCTTTTTGCTGCTAGGTTGCACTAACTAACTGCTGAACTTCTTAGATATAACGCGATAATATATTAGGTATAATATGCCATTACAGGAACCTACGTCATGTAATCTATCCCTGGGATCGTTGACGTGATCATGGTTTAAGGGATAGTACTCAAGAATGGCGCTAAACGTTACTTTGTAGCATTCTAATATGAGCAATACTGCAAAATGATTTATCTACAAAATTTCTACGGGGAGTTAGAAATAGAGTTAGAAAAATGTCTGATATTTCCAGTGAATACAATTTTGTAACTGTAATTCTTTAAGTTCTATGAAAAACATACTAAAATGACACTAAAAGGTGCAGTTTTAAAACCAGCAAAGGCATTTTTTAACGTTTTGCCTAAAATTTTAGTATGCATTTCATAAAGAATTTAAAAGATTTCTGTTTAATAATTGTATTCACGGGAAACCTTAGACATTTTTAAAACTGCCAGGATAGAATTAACAGATTTTGTAGTTTTGCTTGTACTAGGAATCCAAAGTGTTTGTTTTGGGTGCTGACCCTTAAGGGTACATGGTAAAAGCTTGTTTTTAATATTGAAACGTATTATTTTTGGAGGGAGAACACTATTTTTGATTTTATATTAGTTGCTTCAAACATGTGACTGCTAGTTTCCCCACGTCACAACTTTTTTACTAGCGACCACTGCGTTACATATAATAATGAGGTACCTATTATTACTCCTCTTGTACTGTTTGTTAAGTATTGCGATCATCGTATTATAAGCCGTTTGCTCAGTCACGCAGTTATCTACATTCCACACTGTAATTATGGTTAGTGGCGAAATTAACCGAAGAACCGTTCCTTGTGATGTTTATACTGGCGTTTACTACGTACGATACAGATGACCAGTAAATCTAGATCCTGTTCTTCAAAAGGTACCATCATAATTATGTATGTTCTTAGTAACTAGAACAATGCCCCCTCAGCTATGTATAATGTACATGCATAGGCATAGTACAGACAAACATCCCTCACATGGTACCGAATACTTACATCGAGTCGGTACCCGCTGCGGAAATACAAATTATTCCCAACCGCCCGACAACTAGGTAAGCGACAGACTCACTGAGCTGTTGATCATCTGAACAACCTTTTTTCCTGAACTGTGTTGTCAGGGTCATATTCAGAATTTATTAAAAGAGAATGTTAATTTATTACTCAGATAATAATGTTTACGGGCAATAAGGAACCTCTAGTAGGGAACACGATTAGCTTCGTCCATACGGTGAGTCGCGTCGAGTGAGCTTGATAAGTGCAAACAAGTATCAAGCAATAGCTGAAAATAAATGGAAAGGCCCGAATATATTATTCCGGTCACAATTGATTTCTTACACTTTATTTCGCCCTTTCGACTACTAAATTATTTATTTGGTAGTATTATTATTATTATATTATTTATTAATTAGCTTACTACTTAGTTTCAATTTAACCCTTGGACCAGGTACCAGATAGATTTCTCTGGTGTTCATTTAGTGAGACTCTCTAATTCCATACTTAAACGGTTATCGAACACGATCACTATAATATCTGCAGATGTCATTAGTGAGTAATTATTCCTACACGAACAGAAACGCACATTTGAATGCATTTCTCAGCCGACAACTCTTGCTTTTGTAGCACCACCATTCAACGGCGAGCGATTACTTTGCAAGACTGTTTGATAGCATGGCACACAGAAGATCGGTAAACTTTCATTTCAAACACATATTATAATATAATCAGCGTTCTGTACCAGCACGTTGCTCTTGAGATTTAACCCGCAACGATCTGCTTCTAGGAATATTCTAAATCCTTATTATATTCAGAAAATTTCGGTGTTAAGAAAATTGCACATACTCGTATTTTACTCTTTGGGATTTCTATGCCAATTCTCAATTTTGTAACGTTTTTTCCATGATGAGTTGTAGAGCTTTGTAAAATACCCCTTTAACTGTAGTGATGTTTTTGTTCCATTTTTTTATGTTCAATACCTAAATGATTCTTGATTGCGTGAATCAATATATACATGTAAATATATAATATATATATATATTTTTTTTTTTTATGTAATAAATAGGAATTATTTCATGATTATGTACAAAGTTCAAAATCATAAGCGAAGCCAGGTTAAATACATTACAATGTTGGAATATTTTTAAAAATATGATAGTGTCGGCTTTGAAAATGTTTCCAGTCACGCTTTTATGCCCTAACGTTAATCGATAGTCATATTCCAGTCCCTACTTTGACTATAAAGACTAACAACAACCATATTATGAATCCGCTGTTATTTAAAACCCGTTTCCCATAAATTCAACCATCAAAAACGATAGAAACCATAGATAACATCAAGTCAACTTAAATGTATAGTGTTTGATCGAAAACAAAACTTTCGAAAAGCAAACACCCGATAATCGTTTCCGACGTCACCTTTGCCAGATTGCGTTTTCTTAAATGTTTTTGTGTCAATGTCGTTTATGCAGTCGGTCGGGAGATCATCCACGGCCGGGAGCGCATGAGCATGCAGGGGTCACGAGAATTCAACGATAATTTATTAGCGGCGTGTCGGTCGCCGGCGGCTACTAGAAACTAGAAACACTTTCACCTGATATCTCGTGTCCAACGGGCAGTTGCCATAAGTTTCCACGCTTTTATTCGTTTCAAGCGACGCCGACGTACAAGATACTATGAAAGGCTTCTGTATCTGTGCTTTCGCTAAAGGTACCGAAGTCGAAAGACCCAGAAGAAGGCAGAGGAAGCGATGGCGAGGGACCGCAGCCAGTGGAGGACATGTAGAGGAGACCAAATCCCACCATTTACTGTTTTAAGAGGAATCATTTTATTAGGCATTTTGAGCTTTAAATTTCATAGGTACTGAATACTGCAATAGTATTATATGGTAACTGATTACTTTTAGAACGTCAATAATGATTTAGTTTTCTTTGGTACGTACTTCTTTTAACATTCAGCCACAGATATTTATCAAGTTTCGGTAGCCGGTTTTGTTCGTGATTTTAAGTATAGACGACCTATGTGGCCGAGCGGTTAAAATTCTCGGGTCGAGGTCCGGCGTACGAAAGTAATACTTGATTAATTTGTACAGCGCAATTTTTGTGAAATATTACCTCAAGGGCGCTTGTAGGTACACATTTATTTGTGTATGTATTATTCACGTATTCTATAAATAAAATAACGTATTTTCGTAGAAAGCATTCTCTTGGTATGAGATATTTAATGAAAATGAAATAATAACTTTGTATAAGACCACAGATTTTTATTTTATTTTTATGACCGACCGGTTTCGCTTAGCCTAAACATCTTCAGGATACAAAATTAAACTGATTAGACTTAAATACAAAGTTATTATTTCATTTTCATAATAATATATAATATATTTGCGGCACGTTCCAGTGAGGTGGATACTTTTGGATCGCCCTGGATACTTCTCAACTTTCCTCTTCCCCATCTCCTTAACCACCCCACTCCCTTCAGCCGCACTGGCTCCGAACCGTTTACTATTGTGCAGTATTAACATACAAAATAAATAAGTTTATATATTTAATTTTCTGTAATCTAACAAATTATTTTGTCTAGTGAATTTCAACACCCATTGAAATATACGCAACAAACAATATGGCGTCGTGTTTGGTATTTTTATTTGGAGAGTTTTTGCCGCAAACTATCAGATTTCTGCTTATGGTTACGATTCATCTGAGTTGTATAAACTCTGCGTTCATAATCACTTATTTTTCTCTGTTGGTTATTTATCTCGCTGAAGTTAATGAAAAACTTGCTTATTTTACAAGATGTTGTAACAATGCGGGCAGATAAATCGTGAGATTTCACATCATACTGATGCTGTGCATTTTCTATAAATAAAATTAATCGGTTCTTATATTCTTCCAATAGTTAGTCAGTACTGATAAAGATTTTTTTAAGTTACTGCACTAAATTTCGAGTAGGAGCTACCTTTTGTACTAAAGCCTATTGGTCTGGATTGGAGGTTTCTGGTTTCTGGTTCAAAACTTGGTAAGAGTCAGTAAAAAAATATTGAATTTCGTGGATTTATTAAATTATATAAAATCGAGGGTAATATTTTATGCACTTCATTCCGGAGTGGAAGAAACTCTCAGCTGATATTTTCTGGGTGAAACCGCAATTTTGCTAGAAATGACTTAAGTTTCATTCTTTAATACATACTGCATAATGGCTGATTCACACCAACGTCCGGATCCGCTCATTGCCGATATTGTTCCGCATGAGAGCTTATTGATATGGTATGAATATCGATCAAGGAGTATGTGCCAAGACAAAGTTGTGTGGCAGTATATCCTTCTGCCCACCCTTGTGATATTTAACTACTTAGTTAAATAATTATTTTGAATTGAAAAATACTAACATGGCAGATTTTTTTTTTTTCAAAACAATTTTTTTTATCACTAAATAATATTTTTATTAATTATTAAAAATATTATTTAGTGATAAAAAAATGGTTAAAAAAAAAATCTGCGTTGTAAGTATTTTTACACTAAATAAGTAGTTAAATATCACAAGGGTGGGCAGAAGGATATACTGCCACACAAATTTGTCTTGGCACATACTCCTTGATTGATATTCATACCACATCAATAAGCTCTCTTGCGGAACAATATCGGCACTGAGCGGATCCGGACGTTGGTGTGAATCAGCCTTAATAGTTTGTTTGTTATTCATTTACTTTTATCCAACTACCTTTTATTTATAAATATACATATAAGTAATAAAATAAAGAGCCACAACTGATCGGTAACAGTGGCATCCCCGATTTAGGAAATATTCTGAGGCTGCAGGAAATGGGAAGGGAATTAGACGGAGAAGAGGAAGATTGGGATGTACCTGACTCTTCACATGTGGTCACTAAACACGGATTAAGCCATTTCAAGCAACGCGTTGTAACGTTTCAATTTTGAACGGTGGTCTTTTCACCTTTACGATTCAATATGCAATCTACTCGTTTAGTGCTTTGATACTAATTTAATGAGCGCATTAACTTTGCATAGTGCCATAGAGTAATATTGTGCTCATTACCAGAACCACCTTTATGGCTCCATAATGTTGTCCCAATGGTCTAATTGTCAAGTACAAAGGACTTTTGTTGTGCTGATATGTCCAACCATTTGCATTATTGTAGGTGGCAATAAAGTCTAACTGGACCTTGTTTGCGTTGATATTCATTAGTTATAACGACTTGCCACTACGAGGCATTCTAAATAATTCATAAGATTGCTTTTAATGATATTTTTTTACATTAGCTGCACACGGAAGGCCCTGAGGGAAATATTCCTTCAGGACCTGTTATCTTTGGGGATGCTGTGCGCAGGGTTTTTTTTGGGAAATGAAGGAGTGAACCTGGGTCTTGAAGAACCTCAAGTTGTAGGAGGGATGAAACACAGAGGCTGGCATATCATTCCACAGCCGTACGTGCACGTACAAATGCTGGGCGCGCGTTTTTGCGAATTTTCCGATTATGCACCGGTGCCGAAGGGATCAATGACGCAAATTCCTCGGAGCATCTTCCATTGAAATACCGGTAGAACATGGACAGAATTCCCACCTGACGTCTGTGCATGGCTTACTTTTAAAAACCATTTTTAAACGCGTACCTTTTTTTTAAATAAAGTGGATCAAAGCAACTAATATGTTTTGATTCTGTAGAAAAAAAATGTCTCAGCTTTCATCTTGACGAGTCAAGTTACATCTCGTGAATATTCACGGGTAACAACTAGGTAATGAAATGAAACGTTTAAATAAATACCATTAAGTCAGTAGGTTACAAAATACACGTTTGATGCTAACTTGGACAGGTTTCGCTTAACTTTGCGTGCTAGCATTAAATAAATAAATTACAACATCGGACCACAGTAGATAAAGAACTGGTTTTGTTGCATTTAAAGCATTCGAACAGAGTACTCTTTTGTACGTTGTTTGAAGGGTAGTAAGCTATTTTAAATAATGTTTGTTCCCTTTTTTAACTACTACGTTACTTATATTAATGTAATCATGTACAAGTAACATTTATTATTCACATTATGATACATATTGCAACTTACAATTTGTAAGCACTAAATAGCGATATACCTAAACAATAATTTTAAAACGTACAAGAAATAAAAATAAAAGGATGTAGTCCGAATGAAAAATAATTTAATTATAGCTATAGTATCGGTCTACAACATTAATTATTTGATTTTGAATAAGCAATTAGAAAATTAACGTAAAAAAACGGAAAAAATACATATCATTAGAAAAACTTTATACTAATGTTATGTATGCACCATTACATAATACAAGATTTTCGTGTTGACTGCAAGTGAGCATAGGTAAGACTAAACACTCGGAATAACTAAGTACCTGATCGAAAGAGCAATGTTTTCGAATGCTTACCAAGACAAGATCAAGCGGAAAATACGTATACTGCACTCTCCTGTTTATTGTGTTTATCTACTGCCAGAGAAGTAGTTGCGATATGCGTGCCAGTAGTTACGTACTGTTTTGTTACATTACTGCTATGTATTTCACAAGATAATTTATCATGGTTACTTCTCACAAATTATTATTATTAACTTTTCTCCGATAGGTCATCAGAGATTTATAGCATTATCTGTATTGAAACAAGTTTATTACGATTACTTTATTTATGTATTTATTTAACAAGATCTTATAAAAACAGTTGTTCACCAAACACATTAAGAGATGAATGATATAAAAAAAATATTGTAGATACGCGCATAGTGTAAAAAAAGAAATTAAACATTTATGTACATCTCACATATAGACAAGGTATTATATATTTAAAGGAGTTATATAAGTACAAAATGAAGTAGTGTGACGCACTATACGAGTATATTATGAGCAAATAAGGTTAGCAATGAAAAACAAAAAGATTAGATATAAGAGAAGTTCATTCTTATACACATATTATGAGATAATCGTTGAATTGGAAAATTTAGTCTGTGTAGTTGTGGGTAATGTGTAATAACAAGTAAATTTAATATGGGTAATTAAGATTAATATTAATAAGATTTGTGCAGCGCCTTTGAGGTAATATTTCTCAAAAATTGGGTTATAAAAATTACCAAGTATTTTTTTATTATATTGTGCATTTAGATGTATACGGCGTGTGTTACGGGCTAAACACGGAAATAAGGTGTGATACCTGAAAGTCCAATTCCAAATCGATTGTAATTGCTGCGACATTTAAAATCGATCTCCTGCATACTGTTTTTAAAAGCTGATCCATACAAAGTAATATCCACGATATTCTATGATTCAATTGCACATCGAGACTACTTCGTTGTCTCCATTTTCTATTATGTATTATATTATTTCTGTAAGTATGTTTTTTTTCTTTTTTCTGGTGAGAATTGTCAATGCTCCGAGACAATGTAGAGAGTAAACTATAGTATATCAGAAGACTAATGAGAACTTATCTGAAGAAATGAACGATCATTGAATAAATTATTCATATTCCGGAATAGATGAATCCCTTCATTCTTCGCTGCATTGCCTTACATCTTATAAATATTCGTATTAATATCTATCACGAATATAAGATAAGTAAACGTGCACCTATCTTACACAAGAGATAAAAATAAAAAATAAAACAAAATAACAACATTTTTTATCTGAAGGCCAATAAATGTATGCAGGTATTTTTGGAAAAAGTCATCTTTCAAAAAATGATCGAAGTGATTAAATCATATTCTCACTCCTACTCGTATGTTCTGTTATTTTGGATTGTCGTTATTTATTAAAAAAATAAACAATGTGCGTCCACGTGACTTACTTTTGCAGGCCATTTTCAAAAGTGGAACTAACAACAAAAAAAATGTTGAATCATCAAGAGACTGGAAATGTTCGACTCTACCATGATTTTTCACTGCGGCTATCTAGAAAATAAGGCGGATCAAACAAACTTTTTTTTTAAAAACATTTCTCAGTTTTTTTTTTCATCTTGACAATTCAAGTATCCTGTGATTTTTCACGATTAAGAACAAGTATATATTAATTACGATTAGTTTCTAGGCTTTAATGACATTTAACATGGCAAAATAATTTAACGCATCAAGAAGTCAGTATGTTTTCGAGAGATAATGAAGATCTTTTCACCAAAATTGTTTTTTTACACTCAAATATCATCAGTGTCATCACATTAAGTGTTCATAGTAGATACTTACCAGATACCTACTGTAGCTAGAAGATGTTAAAATGAACTCGGAACAAATAATACCATATTTGGTATTCTTTTCGACGGCAAATATGTACCTACGATAAAAGATAAGCATGTAACAAATCTGTGCGATAAATGGGTAGGTATATAGTTCATACATATGAAATAAATATGGGTGGAGATAGAAAAAATAATAAAATTATGATATTTACAATACATTATTAACAAACGATTATTTACTATGTCTAATTACTAAATAGCATCTAAAGCTAGTGTTTTTTTAAATGTAATAAGTAAATTCCAGGAATCTAGAAAACGTATCTTACAGGATAAAGATGAATCGTGAATTCTAAATTCTTAATAGAGCATAAGACAATTGTAAGATTATGTAGGTCCCAAAGACAGCGATAGCCTGGACAAGTAGACAGATGATAGGACGTCGAAAAGCATGACCAGGTGGGCGCCCCAGTGGAAGTGACCGGGAGGCAGACCGAGGAAGAGTCAAATAGACTGTTTGGAAGAGGATTGGAGCAGGACGAAAGATACTGGGGACTGAGGACTGAAGACTGGGGGCGAACGGCAAAGAACTGCAGCCATTGGGGAACATTAGTGAAGAAGGCCAGATCCCACTCTGGGATGTAGCGCCGTGATGATAAGGAGGAATCCGGAAATAATTTCTCGTTTGATACGAACCACAAACACAGGGAACATCTGAACATCAAATATTTGTTTTAAAAGAAAAGATGAGGTTCTATCGATTCGATATTAAAATTGGGTGTATCGGAAATGCCGGTTGAATTCAAGGATTAAATGTGTGCAAAATTCCACCGCTTTGAAATAAAACCAATTAAACGGTAGAAGTAGACGAGAAACAAAATTAGATGCCGCACATACAGCGCCCTTGAGGTGATTTTTCACAAAAACGGTGCTATACAAATTAACAAAATATTATTATTATAATGGATTAAACAATGGCGTCCCATATGCATAGTGCATACATTTTTAAGTACTTCGTGTGTTATTCTTTGGAAGTGATTGAAATTTGTTAAAAATAGCAGCTGACCTTTTACTGCGAGTCAGTGCGGCCAGGAGATTGGAGAATTATACAAACCTATACTATCATAATATAATATTATAATCATTGTATCACATATACTTCTATGGCGGTACCTCTCCCCACACGCTTGGCTACGGCAAGAGGTTGTGTCCATAAGTTGCTTAACACGTTTCAGGACCAAATTATGCTGAGGATCAGTTCAAAACCTTGCTGAAATTTTTTGATGAGTGACAAATATTTGTCAATAAAAATGAGTTTTGTTCTCTTACCATGTACCTTTTCAGCAGAAAATCGTAGTCGTAATTCGTAATTCGTAATTCGTAATTCGTAATTCGTAATTCGTAATTCAAAATTTATGTGTTAAAGTTAGCAAGAATCCCGTACTGTCGGAAACATTGGGACTATTGCATGCACAATTTTGGGGAATACGGTGAGATAGATGTAAATAGTAAAGGGGAGGGAAAAGGAAAAGAGTGAGGTTGGGAGAATATCCTAACTTAATATACCGATGGTTTAGTGGTGATATTTTTTTACTTCAATTCTTTGAAAAGGTGTAACGGAAACGTGCATTAAACCAGTTAGTGACGGAACGATTTTCATTTTTTCACAAAGTTTTCCTCAAATGTATTATAATTTATCAACGAAATTAGAATGTCTATAATACTGATATCGTCATTTATTGTATACCATGTCTAGAAAGCACATCCACACCTCTGTAAAGTTGGGACCCTTTCGCTCATATACTAACTAAAAAAGAGATGTCTTAACTTTTAAGAGATTATGTCTTTCACTTTTAAGAAGATCGGTTCACGTGTGTGGTTGGTCGAGCTTCCCTAAAAAAATCGCCTAGCTATAAATACATGTCTCGTAAACAAACAAAGATATGTTTAGATTTATGGACACTCGATTATTTAACAGAAGGATATTGAGCATTTGTGTCGTTATATTATTTACTCGTATAATCTATTTTTTTCCGGCCTCAGCGGTTGGCCCTGAGATTAATACGAAACTGAAAGCAGTTCTCCTTTTCATTTAGAAGTGTGCGTTTGAAACAGGTGGAAGGTAAATATAAAGTACATCTATCAATAATATGTATTGTTTATTTGTTGCAAACTTTGATCAGTGCTTAACATCACTAATCTACGCATAACAGCTTTTTCTGAAGCAGTTTTAAAAGTTTAGCTTCAAACTGAAGATTGGGTACATACCACTAATACAAAAAAGTTAAATAATACTGGTGTAATAAAGTGACTACCAATTGAAATCAATTAAAAATTCTGACTTGAATTCATATTGTATTATACTAACATGTAGGTATAAAGACACCTGAATAAAAGTCATAACATAAGGAGTAATAAAATAATGATAATTTTTAAGTGGCCTTGCAGCCACCAATGTCTAAATAACTTAAAGCAATCACCTGTTTCGAGGAAAACGTAACCATTCATTGTGCATTTTTTGCATGTTAACAAAAACCCATTCATATACATTTTCAATAATTTGAGCACGAAAGTTTGAGTCAAATAAGTAAATAATGGAATATTTTTAAGCTTGGCCTTTTTGAAACATATTGTACAATAAGTACATACTTTCATCTGTTTATGACGCTCTGCTCCTATTCATTCTTCATTCTTCTCCAGTTCCCTTTGCTACCTGTTCAAGTTCCCTTCCATTGAGTCAGCCCACCTCTTACTCATCTACTTCTAGAACTTTTTCACAGGGTTACCATTCAATCATGATTAGTCCTGTCGTCTTGAATTCATTTAATATGGCTTTAGGACCTGCTGAATTCTGTAATTACCATGGAATATTAATTCATATGCTCAATCGAAACATCCATTCTATCATATTCCGCAATATCTGGTTGAACTAGATTCGTTATTCGTTACTATTCTACACTCTAAAACGAATACAAATCATTTATATTGTACCAAAAGATCTTCCTACGCTTTTCAGGGCTGCTCAATTATTATTATTGACGAGTTACGTCAAAAATTTAAATCGTTTTTGTAAGGAAAATTGTATATTTATTGTTGTTACCTCTGGAAAGGAAAAGCTGCGGAAATTAAAGTTTTTTTTTGTAACCACTCCTGGAAACTGATAATCTGCTTTAAAAATAAAATTGTGTTGTATTTTTGATATAATTTTAGCAGACCGGTTTCATCTTTTACGAAAATCGTTTAAGCGGTTACATCTAAAACAAACAAGTGGAAAATGGTAAAAAATCGTTTTATTACAATGAACTTCTTTTTTTTATTAGATTCTTTCGAAATCCTCTACTAGTCTGCCCAGGGTTTATTTTACTACCCCTTATATTTTCTATGTAACGAGTAGTGCGGCTTTTTGGTCTTGTGACTATCACCGTCTGATGCTTTTATTTACTTGACTGGATTTAGGTTACATTTAGCGTGTTATTAGGGAAAATATCTTAACTTGATAAAAAAAAAAACTTACCAAAAGAATAAACAATAAAAAACATAAGTTCTGAACTTTTTACTGTTATTTCATTTAATACGTTACTGGGACTCATGTTTTTCATTCTTAGGATACTAATAAAGGTACCTACTGTTGAAAATATATTTCGTTTATTTTAGGGGGTAGTTACTCTTTACTACAAAAGCTTTATTAAAAGCAACTTCTGATTGATTCCCATTGAAAAACGTTTAACAATCCCTGCTGAGGATTACGGAGCATTATGATGTATATTGTATACGTACACAGTTGTTTCTATTTTAAGTGGTTCGGTATCATTCTTAGCCTCGGACAGCGGTGAATAGATCCCCGAATCTAGTAACCTCAAGGCTGTCTGTTCGTCAACATAAGCTGGATACTGGATGCACGTTCTAGAAATGTTGAATGACTTCAACAATACTCGATCGAAGAGGTTGGAGCCTGTTGAAGTTTGGCACTTATCCGTTAAAAATATCGTCGCAGAGTGATTCAAATTTTAAAATATATCAATGACACATAACGAACAATCGTGTTGGTGCATTCTCCGTTGATAAATAGTGTAGATAATGCGGCATTTAAGGCGTACATTAAAATCACTACCTCTTATTAAACAGCCTTAGTACTTACACTTACATATTTCTTTCAAGGCTATTATAAACAAAAATGTGTAATTGCAATTATTTTACCAGACGTCAATTACTATAGCAGCATTTTATTCTTAGCCAACGATGGATATATGAAATATCAAGTAAATGAAAGCGCCCTCGAGGTGATATTTCACAAAACTGGCGCTATATAAATTAGCCAAGTATTATTAAATGACAATACTACAAAATAAAGCAATAAAATTATATTTCAAAAAAAATATATATAGGTACGAAAGTCAAAGAAATGTCGATGAAGTTAAATACGTTTTCATTTAAACCAATTATTAACGTCGTCACTTTATTTAAATCTACAAAATAATTAATGGCTACACATCACGTAAATTTATTTAAAAAAAATAAAACATTCGGCACAGGCACAAACGTAAGACGAGAAATAGAGATCAAATTAAACCTTTCAGGAAATAGACTAAAAGTCATCGTTGTAGCGAGCTATAAAGACATTTTACGAATTACCAAATGATATTAAAAAAGAAACAAACATTTTAAAAATAAACATGTTAAGATTTTATGCTAAGGGATACTAATTTAAAGGTCGTATTATTACTTTGGTATTATTTTTTAATGTATGTACTATTTTTAAATTAATAAAATATCTCAGCATCATATTTTTCAGCTGTTTAAATGCCTTATGTCTTTTGACTGACCTTTCTATTTATAAATTGCAGTGGTTTTTTAATGACATTTACCGATAAATATTTAATGAGAAAAAAAAATACGAAGTATAAAGCATTCATTTGTTTGTTTGCCTAAAACAACAAAAATTATAAAGCTGAAATATATTTAATTAGAAGTAATAACAACTAAATAACAAACGCTTTATATATTTTTCGAATTCATATAATATGGTAACAATGATTTTATTTGCCTAAAATTTGTAAAGTTTTTTTTCCGTTTTCAAAGGATTCAAAACAATAACGTAATCAAATCATTTTTCGCTATCGCCCGTGAAAAGTTTAGTTTAAAAAGCAAATATTATTAAATGTATCTTTGCTGGTTGTATTTACCATTACGAAACATTTTTTCAGGTACATATGTTTTTAATACCTAAATGAAGAAAAAAAGGATATGTTTATCCTTTTGGCTTTTGACGTTGCCTTTTACTGGGAACATTAGAATAGTAGGTTTAGCGATATTTACATACATTCTGTAGTACTGCCCCAACTATCGTATTACGGTGATGTCGAAATCAATAAAATACAAAAATAATATTTGTTTGTTCCCACTTTATTCTCGCTAGGTCGATGACTCTGTCCTTATAGAGAATGGGCAGGGGAGCCGTGATTCACTGGTGGGATCATCATCATCGCTATATATCTCTTCAAAAACAAGCCATGTTTGCAATACAATTATTTCACGCCATGTCAATTATTTGAGAGCATCAAAATGTTTTGCTTTTCTCACCTATATAATATGATGATTTTATTATTGAGCATGTTTTATCTCGTAGTGGTCTCGCACAAACACACAGATAATACAATTAAGGCGCGGTTGCTGTATTTTATTTAAAACCGGTTTTACTAAAATTATGTGCAGTTGACCAGTATTTTTGTTTATGTTTATAGCTGAATATGTTACATACATAGATGATAATGAACATTTTATGTACATACGAGCCTTGGCCTTTCCCTCACTCATTATGCCCTGAAGGTGTACAGGTATTACTCGGTGTAAAAATAAAAATGTTGGACTTAATCCTAAAATGCCTGTGGTATTTATCGACTTTTGGTGCAACGTTTAATTTTTTGGTGAGTGTATTTTCATGGGTCGTGGCATATGGTCCGAATTATAAATAATAAATATATAGGAACGAGTAGTTTGAGTAGGTGTTCACAAATAATTCTAATTAAAATGGTTTGCATTCTTCAAACTTCAATAAAACTTCAGGTAGGTGCGCAATAAATTATATTCTTTGTGTTTTTTACAACATGCTGAAGTATATTCCTACGCAAGTCATAAATAAATAAAAACAACGGGAATGGTACAAGTTCAAGCTGATACAAAATAGATTATTGTAATGTGGGTATAAGTGTACACTGTACGTACAATTAATAGCTTTCAGTGTCATGGTAAGCGTACGTATCTACATAATTTCACTTTCACGGCGTAATATTATTAGTGTTTAATTGTTTGCTGCATGTCAGGTGTATTTGTGTGTGTGTTATTTTTTAAATCTGATTGTGTGTAATGTATGTTACGACGTGCGGAACAATAACGGTTTCTAGAAAAATATACTAAAATATATAATAATATATTACTATTATTATGTTGTTACGTGTATAAAATAAGTTAGGTGCCATTACTACAAACGGGTTTTGGTATAATAATATAGCATTTTTTACTTGGAAGGATTATATGCGTTAATAGTGAACACACATTTGTGATAAAATTTCGTACGATATGAGTAAGAAATATTTTCGAATTATCCAAAGAGTACATATTGTATTGCCAACATGCATAGCAATGAGTTAAGTCGTATACTTAGCAAGGATGAAAGTAACTATCAAAGTTACAGTCTAGCAACTTCAAACAAACTAGTGGAAGTGATGGATATCTCCCTCGGTGGTAAATTCTAAGGTTTAATGGGTCTCGTAAATTTATGAAAATTGCCACCCAAATACACAGCAGAGCATTGTTGCCCAGCATCAATATTCAACATTGTTTCTCTTTTAAGTATCGGCGCCAAAGATTTAATTTTAAAATGTGACCACTGACCGGAAATATTAACCGCCAGCCTTTTCTCTACGATTATTTATATTACTATTCATAAAAAAACGTCATGCCGCAGACGGAGAAACTTATCACATATGAATGTAGATAGGAACTAGGTACAAAGGCTCGCACATAGTAGGTACATCGCATGACCGTCATAAACTAATGCTTACACCGAACACTCGAAGAACTTGAATTTTGCTATTCTGCAAATGCTCAGGTATCGGATGTAATATTTCAGTGGTAACACGGGCGAAAGTTCAGAGTGTCAATTAATCTGAATTGAAAATTTAATTACTAGTGTCAGTTCGGAACTCGTCACTCGATCATTCATAAAAGGGCAGGTGTTGTCGAATTAAACTGTACCAATTACATCTCCGCAGTGGCGTGGCGTTACGTTCTCGACGAACGTTATGAAAGTACCCACTTACATTGATATCTGTAGCTTTAGATTTTAATGCCAAATAATTTAATTTCAACACACCAAAAAGTGACTTCGGTTTTAATTTAGAAAGGGGTGAAGGATTTTCTAGATTTTATAAAACGGTCAGATCAATAATTTGCGTTAAACACTTACTTACCTGTACCAATGTACCTATTTCAGAACGAATGGGTACGCAAATATATATAATTTAATAGGTTTATTTTATGTATGACAGCTTTTACGAGTGTAAACCAAAAAAAAATTTCTTACGTTTGTTTTGTTGCTCTTGAAGAAGTTTCTCTGAAGAATTTGCGGCATCTACCATAATGTTCGATATCAATCAAACACAAAATTGCCAGTGACTTTAGCGCACAAAGCGTGGGGAGAGAGTGGGCCTGTGACCTCGGCAGCGTATAGGACAGGTTGAATTACAGGAAACAATGGCATACGACATACCTGTACCATATACTCGACATACTCGTGCATGGAAACAGATGTCCGCGCCGAACGCACGTTTCAACAAGAATAATAATAACAAAACTAATGAATTAAAATGAAATAATAACTATGTAAAAGACCACAGACTTTATTTTAATTAAACTATGTTAATTTTGTACCATGATGATGTTTAGGCTAAGCGAAACCAGTCGGTCATGAAAATAAAAATTAAATCTGTGGTCTTATACAAAGTTATTATTTCATTTTCATTAAATATGTCAAAACAAAAAAAGTGATTGCTTTCTACGAAAATAATTTAAAAAATATATATTTTGTGACCTCACCCAGGGGTCATGTTCTTAAAATGTCTACGCTCTTTATATAGTTGATAAAATAAAATTTTAAAAAAACCCAGCTTACAACTGAAATATTGAACCTGGCCCAATCGTCCAACATAAATTTAATATTTATGTTAGATATTGCTAAAACATGTAATAGTATGCATATAAGCGTCATAATTTTAAAATGTAATTAAAGCAACAATGGTATTAAATGATATGAACCTGGAAGAGATGGAAAGTATTAAATTTGAAAAAGCGGTTCTATTGGTTAATATGAAGAAGCCTTTCGCGTTCCCCCTTTCGAATATACGAGTACCTACCTACATATCGTGAAATGTTATAATCTTTATATTTTTTAGATTGTCTGCTTTAGAGTCAAAATATTTATCAACATTCCCAAAGACATCCTAATATACACAACTAATTTATGCCTTCCTATAGTATATATATTTAGATTTAAAAAATGGCAGAGGCACGTCTGGTACCGCAAACGCTGTCAACAAAAATACATCCCAGGAAAACAACTGTAACTTTTTTAACGTTTGAATTATTTTAACCAAATTTATACACAACATAGATAAAATACCATACTTTAAAATGTATATCATGGTTGTTCAATAAAATTCATTTTTGTACACAAAAAATATTAAGAATAACCTTACTTTTAGCCGTCTCAGGTGTATGTAAGCCCAAACAATACATGAGGTGAACTCTCCCCGTTTCTTCACTGGATATATGAATGTCTACTTATTTGCTAACCTTCTTATTAACTAGGAATATTTCAGTAAAATTACTATTATTTCTATTGCGCATTCGGCATAAAAGGGCGGAGGCCTGGAAGTTTATCGCTCCGCCAATTTCTCGAGTGCTGTGTGTTGTGTCGCCATGCTTCTGCCAATTATTATTATTATGGACGTCTGAAGTTTATGCTTTATGCAGATAGAGAGCATTTATAAATATTTTTTTCAATTTCTTTTGGAAATTTAAAAAAATATTTAAAATATTCATTTATTGTGGAAAACCGTTTCCGAGTGTCTTTTTACAATTTTTCGTTCTGATTATATGTTCAATCTTACACGATTGGGTACCTGCGTAAGTACGGAAGTTTTATTAAAACTATTTTACTTCTTGTCAATATAAAATGCATTTTTTGATAGGTAATTCTAATATAAAACACTGATCTTACAATAATTATTATTTATTATTTGCTTTAAGTTTACCTTAAAAACTTTAAATGTTTTATCCAGCAGGACAAAAAAGTCTCAGAATTTATAAAAAGCGATCGTATTAAAAGAAAACGGATAGTGATTGTCGCGCTCTAGCAATTATGCATTATTACAGAAGCTGATCACGTGATGGCGCTCGCTCGTGATTCTGCGATCTTATATGAAAAATGTTAAGCGTTCGACAATTGGGTTAACTAATGAAAGTAGCTAATCAATTAATTCGTTTTCGCAAAACGGAGATTTTTTAATGAACTTAACAGTAAAAATACATTTTTCAGTAATTTACTGTAGGGAGAATGGTTTTTCCGAAAAAACGCCATAAATTCGAAATCATCATCAATGGCGATGAATATTAGACAAATCTATACTATATAAATTGTCTTTTAACCGTTTTCGGTGGATATAAAAAGATTAGGTTGTGGCTAAGACTCGAACTCGGAACCTCCGCTCTATCCGGGAGTACCGGTCTACCGAACTATCCCAACCAAAATGAAAAAAGAATATTAATAGTTTTCAAGAAATATGAGATTATTAAAAATGACGATGAATAAATTGTCAAGAAAACTTGGTATGAAAAAAACTATTAATATAATTTATTTATTTTTTTGGTTGGGATAGTTCAGTCTGCAGAACGGTATAGAGTAGAGGTCCCGAGTTCGGGTCTAAGTCACAACCTTACCTTTTTGTTTGACGTGTCTTTTTCTATTTTAATATTCTTTGAAGATTATTAATATTATTTAAATGAATAATATTTCAATGAAGCACAAAGCTTTAATAAGTAAATTTAAGCCGCTTAAACTCCCACTAAAACATATAAAGCAGTCCGCGTAGTAAAAAAAAGGCACACAACGTAATGATCTACGCATTCGATTTGGTTTCGTAAAGTAGCGGACTCGGTTGCTGCAGCAATGCAAAAATATATTGATGAGTTTTTTTGCTCATTTCATGATATGAGTGCTAACAGTCTGTGTTTGACAAAAGTAATTTTGATGAAATAATTGATATTTATTTGTAGAGTTTTTGTTTATCTGCTTATATAGCAGACATACGAATGTAACTTACATATATATAGGTTCTAGCGCAATATGCTTGTCTCTTGCTAAAATCGATTCCGGACGTCTGCCTACACCAGCTGTTACTTGTTCCCCCTCGCCAATAAACAGGTACCTACCTACTTCTGCACGCAATGTATAGACACAGAGGGACGTGCACGAGGACTTTACACCTGTATTTGGCAGGGTTTTCAATCCGGATTTGCTGAGATACACACATGCAAAGATGTCTGGTCTCTTGACATTATTCACTATCTACTCGTAGCATTTGATTGTCATTACTGAACATTTCCTCTTGTTATGTTAACTTTAATACATTTATTTATTAAATGTAGTAGGTATCCATTTGTTTGAGTTAGTTGTATATAAAAGTGATCAATTATAGTTCAACTATTATATATTAATTGCGGAGAATCATCTTTATGAACACCTGTTAACCTCGACTTTCGATTTTTCAAACTTTTTGTTTTGAAAAATCGCGAAATCTAAGAAAAGTCAGAACACGGCCCTGCGATCTTAGTACAATATCATTTTATGTTTATTTCTATCTGCGTTGGAATGAAATAACAGCACAATGCTGGACTTTACATATGTATCTACTAATAAGAATATTATAAATCTGATAAACTCTTTTCTTTGAACTTGCCAGGAAGGTGCAATAGCAAAACAAACATTTAAATGTGAAAATCATATCGAAACGTGTAATGCATTGTTTTAATGTTATCTATTTATTGGGTCATTGTTTTTTGTCTAAAAAATAGTTCCACAAAGTAGGTAGAGTCCCTCAAACAGAGGTGAAAGGTGCAACGGAGCCACGCCTGTAAATTGCACATTTTGAATCGAAACATTTCCTTAGTCAAATGTCAAATAACTAGATCTGATTTCCGTGTTTCCTCAACCTTCCCATTCCTCTCCACTTTTGGCTGCGGGTAATTCAAATTGTGTGAACAATCACCGGTTAGTATCCGAGTGGGCAAATGCGTCGGGTTTCCACCTCGACGTAGCTAGTTCAATCATCTACTAGCTAAGGCCTCTATGATTGGGCAAGCAACATTTTTCGCTTATATTGATGGAAGTAGGGGGATTTAAAATATCGCCAGGTTGTTCGTAACCCGAGAATGTTTGTTTTTTTATGGTTAAATAGGGGCGGAACACGTTGCTTCGAAACACTTTGACAAAATTATAATTACTCGTATATTGATTACTTGGTCGTTTGTTCTTCTTAATACGGTTGGAGAAAGTCGATGGTAACTACTTCGAATGCTAAGAGTTTACTTCTAAGTTATGTTGGATTAGCTTCGTGCAAAATAACTTATATGTCCCGGGGAACGGGTGGAGTGGAAACCTTTCGGCAATATCCTCGCTTTCATGTTGCACTTGTCAGCATTAACCCAATGTTCTTGAGGGTCTCTCGCATTTCATTTTGTGGGAACGGGTGATATATTGCCCTCCACTTCTTCGGATTGGTGAAGGTGGGGTTGTTTTGAGAACTCTCCCAATTTAAAGAACATAAGTCTCTATCTGTCTATCTTCCAGATTTACTCTCTGAAACAGAGTCAGTATATATTATTTACCTGCAGTAGCAACCTGCTAGCAGATAAATATAAATAGAACTTGTTGCGAAAGAGAATCGCTCCAGATACCGACGTATTTCATATCAGTGATGAAAGGTTAGAGAGAAGAGGGACTAGTTTTATTCTGGTTAAAATCTCATCTCATCGATTTCACGATCACTACAGCATGCATAATTTTTGTTCTACGGTTTATTTGTTTTTTTTTTACCTTGTGTTATTTATTATACGCATTAAATATTATTATCTCTATTGTATATGAAGTGTTAAGTAAAATAAATACATTGCAAATTGCCGTTACGCCCCACGTGTACATCATGTAGATATGTCGGTCGTGGCGATACCGGACGCGGCTAAATGTAGTTTACGGTTTCCGAGGGAGAGAGGTCATAGTTAGTTTGATAGAATGGGCTCATAACAAGTTGCTTCTCTTGATTCAGGAATAGCGAAAACTTCCCTATTATTCCATGAAGATAGAGAGGAATTCTAACCGATCCTAATCCCCTCACTTGATCCTCTCCGCGATCAAATATGTAATAAGTAGGTATATTTATCATTTGATTAAACGTACTATTTCTTTCTTCCAGAGAGCCAATGCGGCTGGCCGGCTGTAGCCCCCAACTGCGTGGCGCGCCTGTCCGCCGAGCCCCCGCAGCCCGCCGCCACCGTCACCTACTCGTGCGACCAGGGCTACGAGCTGTTCGGGCCAGCCACGCTCACCTGCACGCCCGGCGGCCAGTGGAGCGGCGAGCCCCCTTTCTGCAGTGAGCATACATGACACAATAATATATGAAATAATATAACAAATTAATACAGTTTTATTACCGAAATAGGTACTTCCCATTTCTTAATCAGTAATCATATTCTAACTATTTTGGGAACAATCGCCTCAGTCTACCAAATTACCCTAACAACTGACTTCCAAACAAAAAGTCTTCAAATATAATATGTCAGGAACTGTCTCCAACCTGAAATATATTGCTGAGTTTATTTAAAGACATTACCAGGTTTTCGAAAAAAATAAGTTTTTAAGAAACCCGCTAGATGCTGGATACAGTACCTACTGTTAAAACGTATCATAGGGAGGAGATGTACCAGTGTATACCAGACCGAAACTGATAATGGGAATGGTATCTTTTTCACGTCGGAAAATACTATAATAAAAACAATAATAATAATAATACTCAGGGACGGCTCGTGACTTTTTAGGTTGCTAGAGTACTGAGATTGAAAAATACGACGTTGTTGATGTTGTTCTAGACGAAAATGATTTGTATTTTATTAAAAAATATATTTATTTTGTATGAAGATTTTTTTAGTTTTGGTGGGTCAATGACCCCCCCAAACTGAAAAATCTTGAAAATCTTCATACAATATATATTTATATATGTATTTTTAAAAAATCATTTTCGGCCACAACAACATCAATCATGACGTTTTTTCAATCTAAGCACTCTAACACACTAAAAGTCACGAGCTTCACTGATAATACTTTAATTTAAACACTATTTTTTACTTCTCTACAACTATTCCTTATTTTTTTGTGCATATAACTCTCATTTTTTCACTGTCAATTCTAAACCTCTAACGTAGAAGCCCTCTCGGGTGTTTACAATAAAATAAACATGTTACTTCGTGAGCTTTTTTGTAAGCTTTTAAAGCAATTAAAAAAAAACACGTAAAACAAAAATGTCTCCGCGGCTCGGCGGATAGCGAATCCAAGACCATCCGATTTTAAAACTAATGTTTAAACAATAACGCAGAAGAGATCGTTGTGGGTACGAGCATAGGTATCTAACTTTTTTTTAAATAATTCTATTATAAAATAAGTTTTATTTCCAGATAATGCTTGCGTTCCTACGTTCAGATTACGATAAAGATAAACAATTAATTTAGTCCAGTTTGGCTGCAGTGTATCACAACTCACAACTATTGCAAAGAACTGTACAAAAGCACTTAATTAGTAATAACGCAAAGAATTTCGATGGAAATAACAATTTTTCAACATTAAATGACAAAATGTTGAAATTCATAGAAACGATTTCAGTACATAATTTAATCTAACCTAGTCCTACTAGGAAATACAAATATATTTAATTTAATAATAAAATTACATTTGCCCACGGGAAAATTACAGATTACAGAACGATATTTATAACCTCAGGCCGAGTCATACTTGAACGAACTGAGAAAATACAACTTTTCACAATTTGGGCTTTGTATAAAATATAGATGTAAACATAGTTACAAATTATTAAAAGTTTCACCATTGAGTGTATAGGTAATCAATACTTATTATATTCATTCTTTTTTTTCATCATGTTACATTATAAACTAACACAACACATATCGTACAATAATAATAATTGTTAGTTAGTATTACATATTTATGTCCTTTTGTACGGTAGGTTTCAAATCCAAATCGGTAAGAAGGTAACAGAGTAATATTTAAATAATCTTCGCTGAAGTGGATCATGCGAGCAGTTTTCAGTGCTTTCATGATTTAGTATCTGAAATATTGATTTGTTTATTCGATATTTGTAAAAGTTCATATCAATTGACCGGTTTTTAGCTGAGTGGACAAACACGTCAGTTTCCCACCGGGTGTCGTGGGTTCAATTCAGTAGTATTCAATTAATAGTAGAAGTTTTTTTTAAATTGTCAGGTTATTCGAAACCCGGGAATGTTTGTCGTTCTTCTTTTAATAAAAAAAATGATAAAATGTAGAAGATTAAAATGTTGCTTTAATAAATAAAAAAATTAACGAAAACAGTGAAGAAACTAGTTTTTTGTAACTAGGCATTTTTGTTGTTGTTTTTTTTATAAAATAAATTAAAAATAAAGCGAATATTTTTATTTATTTATAACAAAATATTTAAGTACGTATTAAAAACATTACAAAAATAAACATTGTAAAATATTTTTAAAGAATCACATTATGTAAATCCAAATGTTTCTGAAAAGATATTTTATTATTATTACCAAAGATGCTCTAAAATCTCTCCTAATTTACTCAATTACTATCTTGAAGAGTGTTATTTGGAAGAATCGCAATTATAACTAACTATGGAGATTTCTATTGAATCAATAAAACTAAGTTATTTTTATTGGACACCGCACAAGTCCCAGCTGCCCTGAGCTAGCGGGAACTTTACTTCCACGTTTAAGGAACGCTTTAAGGTTGAAGGAAGTGAGAAACTATGCAGATCAGGTCACTTAACATAGCAGAATCCATTTTCAGTACCGCGCCGACTCTGAGTGGTAGTCTCTCACCGGGACTAAACAAAAAGCATAATTCACAACGATATTTAATCGTATTTTTTGTTATAAGCTATTTCTAAAACTATGTCGTGTTTTTTAGATTTATTATATTATTTTTATTTCCTAATAATTAAAGAATATATTAATTTCCACTCAGGTACGAACGTCGCCTACCGGAAGCCGGCCAATCAGTCGACTACGGTGCGCGGCGGCAGCGCAGCCAACGGCAACGACGGAGCACGCTCTACCGACGCCGCCGTGGAAGACGCCCCCCGCTGCACGGAGACGCAGCGCGAAGCGTCGCCCTGGTGGCAGGTAAACCTGCTGCGCCACTACCCCGTGCGCGTGGTGCGGATCACGACTAGGGGATGCTGTGGTGAGTATCTACCGCCTGCCGATAAGCCATCACTGTCACTTTTACCTTTTCGCTATGTGTATTGTTTTGTTGAAATATCTCTGAGACCAAATATCGCGCGCATGCGCCTGTTTCCCGCTTAAATACTAAAACAAACGACGGCTACCTTTCAGTCTCATTTTTCATTCATAGTCCATCTTGGGCCTGGCTTAACCAGGAACCAGCTCCGAGGAACTTGCGTCATTGATCTCTTCGGCACCGGCATTTGTACACAGCTTACATTCGATACGTGAAAACGGCTCGCTTCTACAACTCGTTCTTGTGTTCTTCAGGTCGGCTGCGGAATAATTTGCCGGCCTCTGTGTTTCCTCCCTCATACAACATGGGCCTCTTCAAGACCCAGATACACTCCTTCCTTTCCTCAAGAAGACCCTACACACAGCATCCACAAATATGATATGAGAAAATAATTTCCCTCAGGGCCTACCGTATGGAGTTAATGTAAAATATATATATTTACATATGCATACGAGTATATTTACCCAAAACTACATATTTTAACTCCGTTGTATCATTCAAAACCATTATTAAAAATTATTTGTAATGTTTAACCTTTGCTTGTATTAACCCGTAAGCTGCACAATGAATCTTGTCATACAGTTACTACTCTTCTGGACTATTTTCCTACCTTCCTAACAACGTACCTACTTATCAAAAAGGTTTTTTTTTTACCTATTTGTATCGAGTAAACTCCTGAAAGTTGTCGAATATTATACTGTGGATGTTTACAAACACACCATTCATTTCACATTTTTTGTTTCAACGCATTAAACTAACAAAAACAAAATAACACATACCAATGACAAAGCATGCGATCCGCAGCTTACGGGTTAAACGGAAGGAAGTTCAAAATATGAAGTTATGACTAACATAAATTTTGTCAAACCACTGTTAAAAGTTGAAACAACCCAACGTTAGAAAATAAATCACTAACTAAGCTTGTGTATCGCCGGACTCACGAATAAGGTACTGCTACAATTTCCCACTCCATTGTCCAATTTGAAAAAAACAGCTTATAACCCCTTTCACCGTCATGCCCACACTACTGTCATTGAGAAACGAGAAAGCACCTTATAAAGAAGAAGTGACTTCTCTGGTTGAGCCCACTCGGGCTAAAGCAAAGTGGGCTTTCCCCGGTCTCGTGAGTTAACTTTTATTAGTTTTTAATAAAATTAATGCGTTGATGGAAACACAATATTTATTCAAAGTAGACAAACAGTACAAGTGAGATTAATTACAATTTCAAATGGAGAATCTAACAAACAAACTAGACATGTAGTCTCTTTAACTGAAGGTCGTAGATTAACGTCTTGTGGGATGTTGCGGTCCCTTTTATAAGTGATATCGTTGCTGGAGTCGTGTGCAGTCCACCTCCGGGTCCATTGTAGATGATAGTGTATTCGGTGTCGTTGACACGGCTAGATAAGATGCAGAGCCGGATTCATGTTATCTTAGGGTCGGGGGCAGTCTATGGTAGGTAACACGTGCGAATACCGCACGAGAGTCCCAACTGTTCGGAGCCAGTGGGACTACGACGTCTCCAATTGGCTGAAGGAAGTGGCGAGGGGACGGAGATAGGAAAGAGGAAGGTGGGAAAGTACCTGGCTATTCAAACCTGGTCACCGAACACGGCTAAAACCATTTAAAGCAACGTTTCGAATCTGAATGGTGGTTTTTCACCAGGGTGATCCTATGAGTATCTGCCACTCTAGAATGTGTCGCAAATATACTATATCGTCGCTGGAAAAGCAAAAGGGCTTAAGCGGCACTTTAGTCGAAAATGAGTTGAATATGCAGTTTCTTTTGTGCATTAGATGCTCTGTCTTTCTTTTGATTCTGAAGACCTTTGTGGCCCTTCAACCCTCTAAAATATATTTACAATTTGAGAGAAGGCTTAACTCAAGCAACACAAGCTTGAGACTTTTTTAGCTTTTTGTCACTGGTACTGAAGACTTGTGGATTTTATTGTAAAAAAAAAACTTTGAAGTTCTCTGTGTAAACTTCCCAAAATGGCGCTTCAGCCCTTTTGCCTTTCCGGCGACGATATATTAGTTAAGTGTGAAATAAGACGCTGGGATTTAAACCTGCGGCCTCTAGATTCGTAATCGAGGATCTTAACAGCTTGACTACGGAGCTTGTCGAATGTTTAACTACCATATTAGGATCTATTTAATTTAGTTGCCTAGGTTGATCGGTGGTGACCTTTCGTAGGAGTCTAGTATTAACTTTTTTTTTTAATTTGAGAATGAAATAAAATCGATTTTTTTTTCTTCATTTGCCATGTCATGAAAAGACCCCATATTTTATGGTCATCACTGAAATGAATCTGAATACAATCAATCCTGTTTTCACATAATTCATCAATTTGCTTCACTAGAGTTTTGATCACTCAGTCCGAGTGCCACCTTTTAAAAATTATCACACCCACAATAATGTCAATTTGCTTCAGATTTTTGATCACTCAGTTCGAGCGCTATACATAGTTTATATATATACTTTACTATTACTTACTTCATTTCTTTTTCTACCCTTAATCCGACAGCACGGGCAACAGCCATTATATATATTATATGTAAATATGTTAGTTGTAAGTCACTAGTTGTAAGTATTATGCATAAGTTAATGATAAGTCTTAGTTTTAATGTTAATTATGCTGTAAAGCGCTCTTGAGGTGATTTCTGTCACGAAAACGGCGCTATATAAATCATCCAATTTTTATTATTAACACGGCCAACAAAACATAATCCGTTCTTAGAAATCCCTACCACTGACTGGTTCAGTAATATTATCGTTCCTGAAGTGCGAAATTATATGGAGAATAACGTTGAAGTGTTTTAAACTTCCGTCACATTTAACATCGTCAAAAATCATCAATTACCGCCATTTTATTTATTTTTTTTAAATTTGAACGGTCTACGTTAAACGCCAATCCTAGGTCCATCTCAACTTTTTATAATATTATTACGATCAGCCGTAAAACATAAAGGTCGAGCTGTTATGATTTTCAGCTGATCACAATTTGATAAAACACTGAAACGGATCTCGAATAAGCGTTTAATAGGGATCATTCAAATTCCAAAAAAAAACAAAATTGCACTAATCAACACCTCAATCTAAAGGTCTCCCTTTTAAAATAAATTTACTTGTGGATCCTTTATAAATGGTACTGTATTTTTTACACAATTTATTTTTACGCAGTATTCTGTGAAACGTATATCCCGTTTAAAAGAAAATCGTCGAAAATCCAACCCGTATCCTTCCCATTCAGAGTCTAGTGGGTGCACCCACGCCCACGGAAGTTGTCATTGAAATCATGCTGTCGTATTATGTTTTTCTAAAGTCACCAACTCTCTTTGTTGGAATTGAGTAGAAACAGGATCAGATCTCAGAGGAAACCCACTGTGCGTGGTTTCCGGGTACAATCGGTGAGTAACAGCAATAAGCCCGATTCCAAAGAAAACGGCAGGTCAGTGTTGGCCAATGAAATTACATTACCGTGGTAACGATGATGACCTTCGGGGGCTTTTTCTCTCCTGTACGTATGCAGTTTCACTCTACCAGTAGTTGATTTTCTGACGATGATCTTATTTTCAGATGAGGGAGTAAAGAAAACTTTCACCTGCGCTAGGCCCCTCGTGGGGCAGCACATCGTCTTGCAGCTAGTTGGGGTAGAAGGGTCCCTTTCCTTGTGTGAAGTAGAAGTATTCACGACGGAGGTGGAGTTTAAATTTATTATTACACAAAGTAAAAGGAAGGTGAATGCGTTTTGACTTCGAAATATCACAATTCATTCCAACCAATCTTTCCGAAAAAACCTTCAAAAAAACCCTTTTTTAAAACTTTCAGTTTTTTGGCTTTTTTTTTCAATTAAAGGGGCCCCCCCAACCTCAAGGGCCGGAAAGGGCGCGCCTTTCCAAGGGGGTCATTTCATCCCAAGGCAGGGGAAAAAAACCCAAAAAAAAGGGCTAGGTTTTTCAAATTTTAATCTTCTCAATCCAATATCTCCCCCTTTGGGGGGGTTGGGGGGGTTTTAATTCTATTTTTGGGGAAAAACCCGTTTTTCAAATGGGAAAAAATTTTCCCCAAAAATATTTGGGTGGGGGCCCAAAAAACCAGGGCTCACCAGGGGAAAGGGGGAATTAAAAAATTTGTTAAACCCCATTTTTAAAATTAAAAAAAACTTTTTTTAAATTTAGTTTTTTTAAAAACAACAAAAACCGAAAAAACTTTTTTTTTTTAAAAATTTTTTTTTTAATTGGAAGGGGGGGCTAATTCCTTTAAATTCTAAGAAAAACAATAAAAACATGATAATATAATGCAGCAAATAATAATAATAACCATGCTAAAATTAAAATTAAGCTTCGTTTCAAGACATCATGAAATGACTCCATTGTTTATAAACAGGGCCCTGCAAGAAGTCCAGTGCTGCCATCACAAGGTGTTTTTAACAATAAATTATTGCAATCTTAATCAAAACTTAGTCGTGGGGAGAAAGCGCGCAGCCCCATGGTACGTGCAAAAGCACCTTGTTTGTTTTGTTACGTGTAGTTCTCGTCCAGCCTGGGGCAAAGACCAACCTAACAAGCTTCAGCGGAGGGAGCAAATTGGCCACTCTGTTTAGATGGAGGAAGATCGTGGCTTTGGAACGACGTTGGTTGTAACCTAGATTACCTGCACTGGATTTGCCAATATTGTGAGTTTATTGGATAATAGTAAAAAATATTATAAATTTTACTTTGCATACTCAATTTCCACAATCAAAGTACTTTGATGGGCTAGCTACCCACAGCGGTGTCTTTAACGTGTTTGTGCCCACTTGCGATTACCATGTTTAAATTTCCCAAGAAATGAAAAACGAGAAGATACTTCTATTATTGGTGTGTACTGAATTCTTCTCGTTTTTCAATTTTTGGGATTCACCTCCAGTTTTGTTTTCGCCTACAGATTTTAGTTATATGCACTCAAACATGTTATGTATATTATTACTGCAGACTCTTATTTTTCTTCTTATGCGTGTTTACGGATTATCTATCAAACAAATAATGCGATTGCTTGTTTGTTAAATAAATCCATTTCAAAATATGTTGCAATTATTGTTGTTCACAATATTCTTACTGTACATAACGTATTAAGTGCATGTATGAGGTGTTGGCATAACCAATTTATAATTTCAGATCCCGCAAGTTGTGGAAGCCCCGACAAACAGCTGAACACGACTCTGGAAGGCAAAAATCACTCTGTTGGATCTCAGATCTCATATGCATGTCCTTTGGGACACATGCTCTTAGGGGATAAAGTTAGGACTTGCGACACTGACGCTTTCTGGAGTGGCAGAGCGCCATCTTGCAAATGTGAGTTTTTGTTTAACATACCATATGTGTTGGAATATTGACGGATTGGGGAAAGGAAGGAAGAGGGGAAAATAAATATTATGAAGTGTATGGCTTTCAATTCTGATGTGGTAATCTGACTCTCGCCTATTGGTATTATCTTCCGTTAATAATACTAATAATTTGTTTTCAGATGTGAATTGTGGAGCATTACCATCTCTAGAGCACGGCTCAGTGACACTAACCGAGGGTCGCACAACCCACGGAGCCCAGGCCCAGTACAGCTGTGAGCAGAACTACACCCTGATCGGGGAGGCAGAGAGGCAATGCGGAGACAACTCCAAGTGGACCAAGGAAGCCCCTAAGTGCCTTTTCGACTGGTGCCCCAACCCGCCATCCGTTTCAGGAGCCACTGTCAATGTTAATGGACACAAAGCCGGATCAGTTGCTACTTATGAATGCTATTCCGGATTCATACTTTTTGGACAACCTGTAAGTTTTGCGAAATCACACTTAAATTAATTAGTGAATAATTATTGTTAAAGCAGTTACCCACTATAATATATTAAATAAAATACCCCAGGGTAGGTTATCAGATATTGCTTACACTAACAATACAAACCGTTGAGAAAGTGATTAATAAACTTGGAAATATAATATTTCATACATAGGTTCAAACTGAAACACAGTCTTTAATCTTAATATCATATTAATCCTTATTTTTAAGTGCAATGGTGTTGATCATCACCTTCAGATTATTTGATTGTCTGTCTGTTAACAGCCTATTCCTACATATTTTATTTCCGCTGTGTCAAGACGCTCTTTTCCCAGCTATCATTTTCCATGTTTTGAGTTGATCTCTCCACAAAAGTATAAATCTTAGGTTTACGGATTATTGTAAGACCTAAAGAAATAGGATAAAGGGTGAAGGGGAAATAGGATAAAGGGTGAAAGGGAATTAATATCAACTAGAAAATAAGATCTGTACAGCGCCCTTGAGGTGATTTTTCACAAAAACGGCGCTGTACAAATCATCAAAATATTATTATTATTATGATTAAAGGTTGGAAGGCTTCTGAATATGCGTATCTAGTCAATTGCAATAAATAAAGCAATATTTCAATTCCGGAATGTGATCTCTTACCAAAACGATTTACCACTGTTACAACCTAATAAACATTTATCTGGCCTTTTATTTACACTGTCCAAAATATTTCAGAATGTAGTGTGCAGCCTCGGTGGCAACTGGTCCAACACGCCCCCTTCCTGCAAGTATGTGGACTGCGGCGCCCCGGCGCAGATAGACCAAGGTTCCTTCAAGCTGCTGAATGGCTCCACCACTTTCGGCAGCGTGGCGCAGTACACCTGCGATCTCGACCACTGGCTGGATGGAGTGGAGACCCTAACCTGCACCAGGGAAGGGAAGTGGTCACACGATACGCCCCCTTGCGATCGTAAGTTTAGACAAATAGAACAATTTTGAAAAACATTTATGTACCTACTGTAAAGATAGATATCTAGATAAATATTATGTAGTGACCACAAATGGTTATCTAGTAAATGCTTGTAATTATTGAAGTCCGAGATAACAAATACCATATTTATAATCATTATTAAAACAGGAACTTATCCAAAATACACTGAATTTTAGCGACAATAACAGATGTTTCATGTTACACATTATCAGAAAAATTCCTTATGTACTGACATTATCCAATACATTGTTTTCTATGAAACTTTTCAGTGATAACATGCAACGAACCCGATGCCCCGCCAGGTGGATTTGTCGTCGGCTATGATCTCAACGTCCACTCTTCAATAGAATACCACTGTGAAATAGGACACAAACTTGTTGGAGAAAACACATTCACTTTCAACAGCAACGGTGAATGGTCGGGAGAACCTCCTATATGTGAATGTAAGTACTTTTTTACTTTTGCAATAAATAATAGTAACAACTATCAAATTATCCATCATGAATAATATGTACGGAGCCAAAGATACTGGTCATGGAATAGCTTACTTTGAGGTTCTGTATAACTGATTCCAGTTTGATGATACTATACAATGTTACCCATCCTTTACCCTACAAGATAAGAGATGAAGATTATCCACAAACAAGCAAATTCTCAAACTACTGAGCTAAACTTCCTGTCCTAAATTTGAGAATGTTTATGTTTCCCTTAACTTTTAAATTACTGTTACATACTAAGCGACAATTTTATTAATTTTAAAATTTTCAGATGTCGACTGTGGCAAGATCCCTCCCATGCTGTATGGAGTAGCTGAGTATGTGAATGGATCAACTCACCTCGGAAGTCTGATTCGTTATTCCTGCTCGCACAACTACAGGCTTGTTGGGCCACACGTGAGAGACTGCCAAGAGAACCACCAGTGGAGTGAAGGTTCTCCAAAGTGTGAAGGTAAAACTATGTGCTAAAATTCATTCCAGACAGAATCATACAAACATATTACCTTATTCCACAACCTTCCTGACATAAATTAAAATTAACATTTTAAATATTTTTACCCAACCATAACTTTGTAATTATTACAGAAATTCGATGCCCTGAGCCAATTGTCGCAGAGCACAGCATTCTGTCTGTTACGGGAAACGACAGAATGTATGGACGTACATTAATCCGCACCCTGGAGTCGAGCAACAGCGGATCTACAACATACAAGATTGGTGCCTTAGTCAAGTATCGCTGTGAGAGGGGATACAAGGTTATGGGAGAGAGCATATCCACCTGTGAAGATACTGGACTGTGGAGCGGTGATACACCGCATTGCCAATGTACGACTTATGATTATTATTTATTACATGTACTGTAGATGTTTTTATTTGGAAACTAAGACATTGGTTTATTTTTGGTACCTACCAAATTTAAAAACGGTAAAGGAGATAGTCTTCCTAACAATAGGTGGGGTTCTAAGATTTCAGCTCTCACTTATATATTAAGCTGTTTTCATTTTTGCTTCATTAATATTATATGAGTAGAAGAACAGAAGAAAAAGTAATTGTTTAAGAAGATTGTTCCTGTTCCATTAACCCTATGAAAGGTTAAACTCACAACCTATCTATAGATTTTCATTAACAATTTTTGTTGTTCCGAAGATACATAATGGTTATCTCGTGAATGCTCCGTGGCAGAGAGAAAACATGTTTGGCTAGTGCAAATAAAAACATATGTCGTCGTTCGGCATGCAATACCGAGAATGCGACATGACACAGATTGTTCACGAGGGAGAAAAAACCACAACTATTTTCCTTGGAAGCGGTGGAAACATTTGACAAAAAAAAAACATTGTAACAAATATTCGGCATTCTGTGGAAAAAATAAGAACATACACGGGGAAAATGATTTTAAATCAAATGCCATTAAAATATCACTTTGGGAAAATTTGACACATTTGCAGTATTGCATATCGAATGACGATATTGCTCTCAGTTCAATAACATACTTTCTAGTGAAAGACCATAATTTTATTTACAATTAATTGCTTGAATGACTAGGTCTTCTAAACCTTCCTCCTCTTCCCCCTTTTTATAAGAAAGTTTTATTCATTTCACACAAAAAAAGTTACTTGATGTTAAATGATATTTTGATTGATTTAGGCTACAAAAAATATATACACATAAACATGATTGATTTATTTATTTATTTATTTATTTATTTATTTATTTATTTATTTATACTGGGTTTTAACAGATGTTATCACTTACGTGAAAAAATCCAGTTATAAAAAACCAGTTAGTGTACAATCATTGTTAAATACAATACAAATAGACAAGATACATTAAATTTTTTTTTAAATTGTTGTTTTTGTACTTATTACTACTAGATACATACAAAAATATACTTAGGGAATTACTCTAACACCCTTTTAAGCAATAACATGACATTCCGTCTGAAACCGTACAGACCATCAACAAAAATGTCTACATCAGCACACTCTATTAGATTATATAGTCGGCACATTTGCGATAGAGGGCTAAAGTAGGCAATATTGTTTCTGAATGTATTCAGGTGGAATGTACTATGGCGTCTTAAACAATGAGCATTGGGTACATTAATTTCAATAGCGCTAAGACATATTGCAGTGTCGAGATGACCGTGAATTATTTTATGTAAACATATCAACTCAGTTAATTGATCTCAATCTTGATCTTTTTTTTCAGATGTTGACTGTGGAAACGCAGGTCTGATTGCTCACGGCAAAGTGACGCTGGCTACCAACGCGACTTACTATGGAGCGGCCGTGCTTTACGAGTGCAACAAGAACTATCAGCTGGACGGCGTGTCCAGGCGGCTATGCCAGGATAATGGAACATGGAGCTCTGAAGAACCGGCTTGCGTAGGCAAGTACCTAATACGTTTTCTAAACTTCTAAAATGATTCAATGATTGTTCAGAACTATTTCATGTGAGAAAGATGGGGATTAAAGGAGAATTAAAAGAAAACCTAATGTTGAAGATACTTTGAAGTTATAAGTTGTGGTAGGCAGGAAGAAGCATGAAACTGTTACATACTAAGATTTATTTTAGTTTTCTCTAATAACAAACTTCTTTATTTCCAGAAATCACATGCAAGAACCCAACAGAAAAGCAGCAGCTGGTAGCAGGACTGAATGTTATTGTGGGCTCCTACAGTGTTGGAGGAATAGCTCAATACTCTTGTGAAAAGGGCTTCTCCAGTAGTGGAAACACTTCTAGAACTTGTTTGCTGAAGGGCACGTGGAGTGGGGCACAGCCAAATTGTATCCGTAAGTCAACAAATCAATATTTAATAACTAACTAACCATCACGCCGTTTTTCCTCAGAGGTAGGCAGAGAGGATGAACTGCTATACAACTCTGTCTTGGCACACACTCCTTGCTTCATTCACATCCATACATACTCTTCTGTTATTCTGACATACTCGCAAAAAAATATGCATATTATTGGATTAAATAATATGAAAAATATTGCAAAAAGTTAATCTACACTTTCAAAAATACGCGCAAAGTTCAGGGAATCGCACACGCCGCAAGCGCCTCACCGACCGTCCTACTATAGCGTGTCAAAAGCAGTAACTACATATGCCAACGTCAGATTGAATTATTCTATGTTTACTAGACTACAGAAAATATGTATGCATATATGCTGTGAGCTGTGTGTTCAAGTGGCTCATTTGTGTTATTTTTAGTATCTAGGTAGTGCTTTTAGAAAACAAATGCAATAGCAATCAGTGACATCTGTTAGTACCTATCTCGATTATCAATTAATCCGCTGTTTCGCATACTGCCTAACCTGATCAAAAACTTTGTGCACGCCACTGAATGTAAACATGTACTGTTTAAAAAAGTTCATATTTATGATAACAATCGTGATTTTAGGTATTTTAAAATTCCATACGTATCTGTTAAATATTTTTTTATCATTGTTATATTAGGTTAAATAATTTAGTGTGAAGCGCACTTGAGGTGAACTATCACAAAACTATCCCATATATAAATTCACTGTTTTTATTAATATTAGAGTTGGTGTTTTCTTTAGTTTTATCATATTTTTTACTAGATGGATCCCAGTCAAGTCAATGTTTATAACCCCGTTGTTTTGCTTTGCGGATAATATCTTTACAAATATTAAGATACCTGCATTGTTATTAAACACTAGCGTTGTGACCGCTCTGTGAAAACTACTTCGAGGAACTACTTCCTTTTGCGGCAGTTCCAACTTCATTCATTTTTCATTGAACAAATACTTCAATTGAAGTTGGTTAAGTTGGTAGTTCCGCTCGCACGATCTATGGCCATTTGTAGTTTACTTTGAAACTTCAATTTTAGTAAAATTTGAAGAAACATCAATTTTAGTAAAATTTTTAAAACTTTAAAACTTCAATAGTTCTTCGTTCGTTCGCACAATTGAAGTATCGTACCATCCACAGTTCAATTTTAGTTCTTCGTTTGTTTGCACGATTATAGTATCGCACCATCCACAGTTCAACGTGTTTTGGTGTGTTTTATTTGTTCATGATTTTATACGGGACTATTGTTGTGATATTTTTTGTTGGGCTTTGATCACAGTTGCTTTTAATTTTCTAAACGAATTACAAACTTTGATTTCTTTGCTTGTTTTGTCTTGGACACTAGTTTTTTCGAGTGTTATTTTGATCATAATATAACATTTAATTTATTTTTTGTTTTAATAATAATTGTCCATTTTCAATTTTTTTAAACTTTTATAACAATCATAAAATTATTTATTAATGATAATTGTTATGTTTTTACATTTCCCTCCTAGATTGCGCTAGTATAGTTTGCAACCCGCTTATGGCCGCTTCTAACGGGTTCATGTAAAGCTTGGGCTGACGTAAATTCAGAATTTCAGCGGTACTTCAATTGAAGGGTTCACCGTGAAAGGTTCATTTTAAAAAACTAGCGGTTCCTGAAGCATTCACAAAACTTTGAAGTTTTTCCCAATGCTATTAAACACCCATGTCCTTCGCTACTATGTGATATATTTCGACTCATCCAGTGGCTTTGAGTTGATATATGTAATCAATACCAGTACACAAGCAAGAAACTCGACAGACATGAGCGGAACATCCGTTCATAGTACATTTTGGATGAAAACAAGTCATTTCTCTTGCTTATTCTCATGATCAATAAAATGCATGTGGAATGAACTACCGGTATTAGCCTATCCTTTCTATTCACTATTTCATTATTGTAGTTAATAATCAACAATTCCATTCCTCAATCACTTTGATGGTGAAATTGCTCATCCTTGCGGCATTAAATTTGGTTTATTATTTACAGCTATCAACTGCAAGCACCCCGGGACGATAGAAAATGGGCGAGTCATAATTGCCAACGAATCCACACACTACGGGAGCGGAGTGGAGTACCACTGCATCCCGCACTTCCAGCTGGTGGGTCCGTACCTAAGGAAATGTATGGAAGACGGAACATGGTCGGGAGAGGAACCAAGCTGTGAGCTAATATCAAATGAAACCCAAGATTCCAGTAACTTGGCGCTGAGCATCGGAATTGGCTGTGGGCTAGTTCTCTTCCTGCTGATCCTTCTGGGAATCATATACTTGAGATTGTGAGTATTTTAATAACCCAATTAATTCGTCAATCATACCAGCATACTCTTTTATAAAATGATGATGAAACTTCTAAACACTGTTCCACATGTCTGATGATAATGATTCTGCAGATTCTGTGCTATTCTGAGGGATTTTCATAAGCAGACACTTGTAGCACTTTTACAGTTTTTCTACATGTCCTCTCCTCCACACATCACTCACCATGAGTTTCTAGACAATGTGGCTAAAGTTTACCAGCTATTTTATGATGGACAAATATTTCTATAGACCTGTTCAGGAAATGTCCAGCATTCAATACTAACAAAACATAAGTTTATTCAAAGAAAATACATACATTCATTATTCCGTTTCACAAAAGCAGTAACTAGAAGAAGAGCCTCGGATATAACGTTCTTGAAATAAAACTATTGCTTCATGCAAACATTCAACTCCTTGCTGGATATTCCTATACTGTTTTTTACGTAACCAGCCCACCAATCCACTTTGACATTGTAAAGTTGCTATCTATTTCACTTGTTCAGAATTTACTTCTTTAATTGCTTTTTTTATCCAGGCGCAAAGCTACACCAGTAAAAAATACTGAAAACATTGAAGGGGCCGAGAGGAAAGAAGACCAAAATGCGGCCGTCATGAGCTATGCTTCACTCCACGATGGAATGAACGGTTTCCGAGGAAACCATCTATACGACCATGTGCAAGACAATGTGTACGACGCGCCTTACGGAGACCATCTGACGGACAACAATGCGTATAACCACAGCCAAAGCGGAGATTCAGACACTACTTACGAGCCTGAGCCCGGAGTTCATGGTAATGGTGCTGTAGTCACCATCAACGGTGTTGCGGTGCGCTGAGAGATAATGAGTTTCAAAGTTCCAAAGTTATTGTATTTATGTTGAATGTAAGACTTGTGCTTTAAATTACCTTTACCTTTACCTTTCACATTGACCATTAAGAATACGAATTGATAATACATATTTACTTATCGATATTGAATGCACATTTTTCTGCATTTAACAATGATGAGGTTTCGGTTTAGGAATAGCCGTTGTAAAAGTGATAGATAGTACATACAGTAGAAGAATAAATTAGTTCTATACGCAATACGAGGACACAACGTGCCTGTAGTGTATTGAAATAAAACAATTCAGAACCTACAGTAAATCGTATTATGCCAAATTACATATGGTAGTCCATAATTATTTAATTTATAAAAATAATAAACCTAGGTATTCCTCATTACTCTCACACGAAACATTATTTAGTTTACTGATGTATGCACATTATTGTTTATAATTTATACTCACTCACATCATTTCAGATTTTAAAAAATTATAATTTATCTTTGTATTTGTTGATTTTTACAAAAATCTTATAAATGTACCTTATAGAATCAGTGCCCATTTACAATAAAATTGTAACAATAATTATAAATGATGGTTAGCTCTTTCGACGTGTTATAAGTGAGCAAAATATTGGTAAAAATGCATATATTTATTATCATTTACATATTTTGGCTTTTTGAAAATACAGAGACTAAATTAAATTTATAAGTTTGTAGCCTCGATCGATTATTCTTACCAGTTTGAAACTTAAAATCTATAAATAGTATAGCCCTAAGGTTCTATGTTTTACATAATTATTACCCTAATATAATAATATATAATTAATTCACTCTGGTTTATATAGAAAATATGTTTTATACATATCTTATCAGGCGAATGTTTTTAACATCATTTATCTAAATTAAGAATCATAATAGATTACTAGAAAGAAAAAAACATACAGTTTTAGTGTAGGTTTTTCCTTTTCTATGATATGTTATAAATGCAACTTTTGATTAATAATTAAAAATGATGGTATCATTTTTAATCGTCATATAATACTATGTTAGACTATTCAACAAAATTACGATGACTTGAATTAAATCTTGTGTTTGAAGAATCAATCTTGGAGGTGTGATATATATTTGAGAAGCGAGATAGAAACATTGTGTGCCTTTTGTATTACTTAGCTATGTGTAAATGTTTTAAAATAATAAAATAAGACTCGCAATAGATAGGTGTTGTGACAGTGTGTGAAGAGAAAATTATTCTTATTTATATAATTTAATAAAAGGATTTCGAGTTACTTAATACATTATACCCTCGAAAATTACATATAATTAAATTTTTTTAAATTTATAATATTGTCCATTTTTATCAGTTTTATAAACCTATGTAGCATGATTTGAAACACACAGTGCCTTCCTCCAATTATTTGAAATTAAAGGTACAAACCAAAGGAAACTTATTTAAAGTGGGAAAGACAATTTCCAATATTGTACTTTATCTTCATATTTTACAACTAATGAAGAGTGTAAATAATATATTTGTTGTAAAAACTACCTGTATTGCTAAAAATAAATATTTTCAAAAATTCATTTTTTATTTTTTTTTGCTGTTGGCCTATTAGCCCATCAGAACAGATAAAAAAAATTTACGACTACGAGAGTTATCGAGATTCAGCCAGTCAAAGCGATCATGTCTCACAACCATACTACATATTTATCAGTTGCCAGAAATTGTGAGACATAATAATTTATATTTTACCTTATTTAAGGCATTATCGGTTGGGAAGGATCTTATCCAACAATCTAAACCCAGTAAAAGTTCCACAAAGAATTATCGTAAAGTAATATGTATTAAAAAAATTCTACCTTCTTAACAAAATCACTTTTAAACTGTATCCAATACCAAACGTCGAAGATATATTTATGCAAATATCGATTTTAAAATTGAAAAGAGAAAAGTCGAAAATCGGGAGAGAGAAAGTCGGGAATTTTACAAATTTATGAGAAATGTTAACCAATTTATAATGGCATAAAAATTATATCAAAAAGACCATAAAATAAAAAATTTTCCCAATCGAATTGCACTGTATTCATTAATACAGTGCAATTCGATAGGGATATTATCAATCAGAACAACAAAAACAAAAAACGGTAAGGATGTTTGTATTTTTTCTAAAAATAAACACGCTTTAAAAGAATAGTCAAGAATTTGTTTTCTTATCCAAATGTGCCTCTTAGGCGTCCAAATGCACCTCACGTTGGAACACAATTAGACAAATATCATAATTTTTCAAAGTCTTTTTGTGTCGGACGCGAGAGCCACGATGGTAGGGCCTACGACAATGTGTAGATGTTAAGTTAGTTTTAAGATTATTCTAATATTATTTATAAAAATTGTTAATATTAGTTCAGGCCAGGCATAATGAATATTTCTCCCCCGGCTTGTTGAGTCATATGGACATAAAGATTAGCCCGAAGGGCTGGAGCCTCTAGACTTAGCTAGGTAGTAACGCGAAACCGGATTGTCTAGAGCTGGCCAATCACGGCCCAGCCCGACGAATCTCGGGCCGAATTAAGCGGGAGAAATTAATCTGTCTGACATTATCACGGGAGTTGGGTTAATCACACTACCTATAAAGTACATCGTTGTGAGGGCCTAATTCCCGGCTACACAGTTGTTATAAATTAAAATATATAAATGTTAAAATAAGATAGTAATTAAGAATTAAGCCCTCAAAAAACGGGCGCCTTTTGTGTTTTGTACTTTGTAACCTTGATTATGACATCAATAAAAATGATGGAGAGGTGAATTGAGGTCGAGGTGGAAGCTAGTGGAAAGGAGAAAGTGATAAGCTAAATACAACTATCCCACAAAATTGTCAGCCGGCCGGGGAGAGAGGAAAAGAGGGAGCAAAATTCTCCCATCCAAAACTCTCTACCCCCGGCCGCGCTCTCCTGAGTAATTGAAATATTGCGCAAAAACAGGAGAAAAGGCAGATTACCAGCATCCTCCGGCAGCATCACCCACCTTGACTTCATTTCGCTCTTGACATCGCTTGATTCTCCTTCAACTTGACTCCTGGATTTCTTTGACCATCGCCTGCCCCCTCTGGACCGCCTGACTACCCCTCTCTCTGGACCAGACCCGGCGCAGTATCTTCACTTGGAAGCAGAATCCCTCAGTCAAACCCCAGTCGTCTCGCATACAACGAGACTGACACCTTGGAGCACTTTGTAGATTGGGACTGCCACCTATGCAGTTTACTTGGGTGCCCTGTTACGTCGGGTACACTTTTTACACTCCAAACAAATATGATTTCTTTATATTTTATTAAAAGATTGATCTTTACTAACTAGCTTTGAAAATGCTGGTTTATCAAACTGGATCATATGAAATAATTAATGGCCGAATACAAAAAGTGTCCAAATGTGCTTCCTTCTCCCCTATATATATACATATCACAGGAGTAGTATGCCCGTGTCAAAAGAACTATATTTGAATTAAACAATCTTTTCTGCAACAAAATAATCTTCAAACTACTGAGATAATTATTTACATGAACAATATTTTTATGCAGACATCTGGTGGTGCTAATACGCTAAGAGTCTAGGCATAATAATTATTGCAACTGAATAAAAATCTTCTATATACAACGTGGGAAATTTCGATGTAAGCAATTTTGTATGCAGCATTTATTCCACAAATATGAGTGAAATAATTTGCATTTCTGAATATGATCTACTATAGACAAAGAATGTGTATGTTCTTCAAAAGCATTCATTTCATACCAATTTTGTGTTAGAAAGCATTAGCTAGTTATGAAATAATTATATTTTTATCTAATTATTATATCAAAAAAATGTAAATTAAATAAGCTACTGTGTCGTTGGAGATTGTATTCGTGGGATATGGGTCGCACTCATATTTTATTTTGTTTGGAAAACATAGTTCTACAAAAACTATTGCCAGAATTAATTTCTACAGTGTTCTATTAACCAGCGAAATTTTTACTCTATTTGTTTATTTAATATCTGAAATATACAAACCCAAACTTTGGGTACAGTACTTTTTCACCAAATTTCAATATATTATATTCCTTTTTAATAAATAGGAAAGCAGTTCATCCTGAAAGAGGTATGTATTTTAAAACATATAAGATACACCTAATTAATATTTTACCATGTTTTGGTATTATGTATTAATAAGAAAAATATTTCATTTAAGTATTCATAGTTTTTATTGACAAAAAATATGAAAATTAAACGAGTACAATGAAAAATTTGGTGTAAGGTGCCATAAGGTCATGGTAAAATAGTTTTGACTCTTTGAAATCACAAGGTCCAAAAAGCACCCATTTATATAATGAAAAGGTGACGAATTAAAAATAGTATAATTAATTGTGTATAATAATATAACCTATAAATACATTTATTTGTAAAAAATAATTGCATTTTTCCATATTATGCCAATTTAATATATTGAGACGCAATGTACCTGCAATCTACAATATTTAATTATTTACTATTACATATAAATCTGATATACAACATGTATGTAAGTATTACTATTTATATAGTATTCATAATTTTTTATCAATTTTCAACAAACGTTATTGCTAAATTTTGATATTCAAAAAATGGTTTGATATTTTTGTGCAGAACTAAGAATTATTGCAACTAAATTAAAATCTTCAGTATTTGTAGCAGTCTTCAGATTAAATCATTACGTTGACTTGTTTTTTGCAATGAAATATCACAATATTGTAATTTTACTATGTTTCATTAAATCATTAAAAAAATACATTTTAGATATTGAACAATATTAAATTGTTTTAAAATGACATAACTTGAGTAATAATTTCAAAAGTAGTAGTTAATTTCAGATCAATAAACTAACTGTTTCATTTTACACTAATTAATAAGCAAATCTAATCATAATTGTAAAAATATAGTATATCATACAATTTTTTAATGTTGTTAACAGTCGAAAATAGATTTTGTTATTAATAATTATTAGTAATTATTACATTTTTTAAACTTTCATAAGAGAACAACAGCAGCTGCACGTTTGCACAAGCGACAACTAAAACTTGATGACACAAAATTAACAAGACCTGTTAATACATTTTACTAAATTATTTTGTGTGACAAGCTTAAATGGAAATACGTAAATAAAATACTGAAAGATTAGTAACTATTTCTTTAAGCTTTCCTATGGACCTAAATATTTGAAATAGATAAAAAATACATGTTCAGTACCTACTGTAAAAAAATGGTAATAATTTAACAAAAAAATAACAAATGCACATACAAATATATACAATTTACGCACTCAAAAATAATTAACAAGAAAAGTGTTTTAAGATATTACAAAGTGATTATCTGGTAGGTACATAGATGAAAAGTTTGACGCTAAAAAGGTAGTAAAATTTGTAAAAGAAATAATCTGACTTTTCCATTCAACGTGACTAAGTTGAGGTAAAAATTGGCTAGCGTACTTAAATTGGGCAAAAACTGCGGTCCTCTTTAAAGTCTTTGAAAAGATGCTCTCGTTATATACACATAATAAAATGGATATATTATAATGCTCAATCGTGAATTAACAATAATGTTGGAGATTGTGAATACATTTACAATCATGTTGTATGTTCTTACCCTAAACGAATTACTATATTATGTTTTTACTTCATTATAAAAAGGCACATTTCTCACTTTTTAGAGTAGAATCAAGGCAAACGATATTAGTGGAAACAATTCTTTTGAAATTTGACATTTCTGACAAGAATTTCGGTTACAAGTTGATAATAGAACATTTGAAGAAGATATATTTCTAATACATATACAAAAAACACAAACCATTGAATACATATTTTAACTATAAAAATGTGTAGGTTTACCTTACACCGCCTGGTACCTACCACCGGGAGAGGGGTAGTCAACTTTGTACCAAAAAGGCTATGTGATGAAATTAAATGTAGGTACGATTGAAATCAATAACATGTATAAATAAATTTAATATCCTGTAAAAATTGTTTCTAAAATTTAATTCAATTGAATTACAATTTAATTAAATATTACCTAAAATTGAACTCGATAAAGTAGATATACATCAAAGTGAATATAACATGTCAAAAATTGGTCCATAAAAATACATAATTGTATTCAATAATAATAAATGTAAAAAGAAACTGAGATTACTAAATACATACTAATGAAAAGTGAACTCGACATATGAAAAGTTCCCCCTCCCTGCATGTAAAATGATTTGAATGAAAATTTGTACTTTATTTGGTCTATCTCATAATGATCACTGTCTCTGTCCTGGAAGTGGTCTGCAGAAAGTTTCTTTAACAAATATAATAAAAAATAATACATAATATTAATACATAGTGGTTTAAGAAGCATTGATTAGTATTAATTAAGTCATTATTATTAAAGCGGTAAATTAAATGCAATGACAGTATTGCGTGATTTATTTGTATTGTAATATTTAAGAAAATTACAGTAACTTAAATTGGTATAATTACTGTTTACAATATCTTTATCAACATTGGTCATTTATTCAAGTAATATCACTTGTAAAATGTAAGTCAAAAATATTTATAGAATTCATTTTAAGAAATACCAACATATTATTAAACATTGAGGGTAGGTATGTTTACTGTAAAATACTCAGTCCAGTCAATTTTGTTTTACATGACACATTCTTTATATGACAAGCTCAACAGAGTGTATTTCATTTGTAGAATTTCCCTACCACTAACTGGTTTACCAATCTTTTCGTTCCGTACTACGAAAATATATGAAAGGATAAATGCCTCCCGTTAAAAATTGTTTTACTTCGAAATAATGCACCTGGTCGTCCTGTATTAAAAAATCTATTTTCCTATTCGTAATGTACTGTATTTGTTTACACGGTATTAAAAGTGAAAGGTATACCCTATATAAAGACAGAATTGAGTGTATCTTTAATATAAGAAGTTTCCCATACAATAATTAAGAAATTACAATTAGACCCATTTTATAATACTATATTTTTCCTGTTATGAAACACAAACTTTTATTTTAAAAAAAATCTTTACGGAAACTTGAATTATCAAGTCGATTATTATTTATCTTAATAACGGGTGAACTGTAAAAGTAACATACATAATTATAATAATTTTAGTCCAATCAATATAAATGTTTTTTTTCCATCTAAATACTTAATGTTTAAATTCCTATGTGAATATGTATAAATTATAAAAATGTGACATTCGTCATTTCATTGTTATAGAATACAAAATATTTTACAATTAGATCAAAGCAAAGTCGAGTTTTTAGCCACCTAAATATTGCTTTATAAAACTAACCAAATATACAAACATAATTGTACTATAACTAATGCAGTATTAATAGAAAAATAGATACTTCTTTGTATATTTTGGAATATAAACAAACATCAAAAATGTATTTACCTATATAGATCGTAATGTTAAATGCTAATGCAGGAAGACATTTATATACATATAATCTGCAGCATGTAAACAGTAGTTCTAATTTTTTTTTGAAGCAGTATGAAAAAATACAACTGCCCCAATGCAACAATAATTTGATCATAAATAATATTGGCCATGAAAACTGTTGGCTTTATTGTTGCACCATTTTTGTAGAATCTGGCACAGAATATAAGTTATATAAAAAAATATTTAAAACTTTGTATTCATTTAAGGTGTTTTTTTTTTTGTAATTACTTATCTTGATTTTCAGACATAATATTCAAATTTACATACAACATAAATAATTATGCAAATAGTTATATTTAATAATGTTACAGTGGTGTAAATAATTTTAAATAGTGATGTAATGTGTATTTTATAAATTTATATAGTGATGTATATTTGATGAATACAGTAAAGCATATTTCTAGGTGCATTGGTGACTTATAATATGCAATTGGACGATCATACAACATTTTTGGTAATAGTTAAATGGACAAGGAGCGAAGAAAGCTCCAACTCTTCCGAGAATCCATTGGTGAGAGGAACACTTCGGTATCCGGAGCGGAGGCATTTGATTGGGTATGTAGCCTGACCAATGAAATTGGGATCTCCAAACATATCCTCATCCTGTACAATGATGCGAATCAATGCAAAGTCGGGATTAGCAACCTCGAATTCGCAAATGTCATTCCATAGGGGATTGAATCCATTATCAGCTGTAATAAAACAAATGTTTCATGTTCATACTTGCTCAAGCAAGGAGGACGGGCAGGGGAGCAAACATGTAAGATAAGGCAAAAGATAAGCTGAATAACATAATTACGCAATTGTTGGAAAAGTCGCAAATATTTAGTATTAAATTAAATATTTAGTCGCAATAAACATCAAATTTAAATAAAAGATTACACACACAGAAGAAAGGTTCAAAGTTACAAAGCAAATTATTTCACCTTTGACTATTTCAGGCGGACTCTGACTAACAGTTTTCTTAAATGCCTTTTCCCAAATTGGATATGCTGGAAGGTAAGCGTAACATCGCAATAGTATTAAAACTAAATCAATAAGGTGAGTTTGTATGTTTGAAGCGAAATCACATACAATAGGAAAGGAGATAGATATTTACCTATGGTTTTAGTGACCAGCTTGACTCCAGAGTCGTATTCTGCGCCAATAACCTCCACCTCCACAAAGGGGCTGGCGGTTCCTCTTCCGGACTTACATAAGTGTCTGGCTCCAATCACTCGCAACAGAACAGTCATGCTGCCTACACCAACCAGGGTTGTCTTGTCGTGCGGGTTGAATCCATCGGAAAACATAAACTCTGGGCGTAAGACAAATCCACATCCACCATTTTCTTTGAATTTACCAGTATTTAGCTGCATTGGCTTGTCGGGGGTTTGATAGTTAAGGGCCACCATTTGCGATCCGGAATTCCACATGGGTACCGGGTTGTAGTTTGAAGAGTCGATCCTCTGCCCTTTTGGATAAACCCTACTGAATTGTACTCTGTGGTACTTCAGGAAGAAGCTGTTTTCTTGTTGACAAATGAGTTTTTCCGCCTTGGTTTCGGGAAAGGAGGACATTTCATAGAAAGTGAATCCCTTGGTCTTGATGCGGTCAATGTTGAACGCTATGGATCGGCAGTAGATGATGAGGTCGGACATCTCCTTGGCGATGCGCCAAGCGCGCTCCATCTCTCGGTGCTGCAGAGAACGGGCACTGGCAGACTGCGCGGCATCTTGGATAGCAGCCAGCCACTCCAAGGCCACCTCGCGAGAAGGGGCAGCCATGTCGAAGGGGGAGCACAGAGAGGGATTCTGAATCCTAACCACCCAGTGAGCGGTGCCTCCCCCTTCCCCTCCCACCACCAATTCCACCATGGCGCCAACCACATCCACACTCCCTTTCTGCAATGTTCCCAATGGCATGCTGTCTCTCTCACTTCCCTGAAATACATTCACTTCATGCAGTCATTTTCAACACTAAATGGTGAAATGGATTCGGAAATTCGCATTGAAAATAACAAATATGGGTTATTTTAGTTTTAGAAAACATATTTTAAATAAATATATGTATAATATTTTTTTAAATAAAACAGGTACTCTACTTTATTTAAAAACACTAATTAACAAATATATCCATCATAAGCGAAACCGGTTGGTGAAAAAAATGTTATTAATTAGTAGTTTCAGCTTGATAACGTCTTGAAAATAAAATATTTCAAGGAACTCAAAAAAAACATCAATAAATATTAATCATGCTAATATATGTTGATAGCTCCAATATCAATATACCAAACAAAAGAGAAAAAGCTGGGCTATAAAGATAAAGAGGTAGGTTTTTTTTTTAACTTTTCCAAGAGATTACTCAATAACTAGTACATACTTATTACTTATCTAACATATTAAATATATACATATACATATTCTTTTCTTGTCCTAGTTCTGGAAAAACAAAGTAACTGACGTAACGTACCGAAAGATATTTACAGTGGGTATCAAATAAATTCTATAAATTAATCTGCAATGTAATTTAAGCCTTATGGCCTCAGCCAAAATAAGAACAATGATTCACAAATTAATTAATTTGGATGACAAAAGGTTTCTCTAATGAACTTTCCTTGTTTCACGGTGATTTCTATGTCATAGTTCTTTTACATGATGTAAAAATGTTTTTTGTGTTAAAACATTTTTCTGTTGTATCATGAGTTTTCGGACACCATGTTTATAAGAACTGTCAAATTATATGGTCAATGGTCATGGCAAGGTGCATTCATATATAAAGACTTCTGGAAGTTAATACGGTTTAGAATTACCATGTTAAATTTCCATCATTTCTAAGTGTGATGTATGATTTTCGTTGACTTAGCGCACAGGCAAACCATGTTTAAGGGTGCAAAAATATTGGTGAAGTATCGTTTTCAATGTATCACTGAAGAACTAAATCGATAGAAAAGTGTTGTGAGTATGTTTGCTGTGCCAATGTAAAATTGAACTTTTTTAAATATTGAAATTCCTTCTTGAACAGATAATCAATTTCAGTGGCCTATCTAGAGGTCTATGTAAATTGGTTACATCAGTTTCCTCTCAAATCGGTATAGATCACACTTCTAAGGATTTTTTGTTCAGTGACACCTACGTATGCACTGTGGAAAACATTTGGCTTAGCTTACATTGGAGTCACTCTCGGTCGGCTCTATCTCCTGCACGTAGTTGGCCGGGAACCATTGGTGGCGCTTGCCCCCGTAGTCTCCCCGCCACCATCCCGTGTCGGGCTTGTGCACGTTGGTGATTATGGCGTGCTTGCAGAAGGACAACTCGTCGTCCTGTTGGGCCTTGTAGTCGTAGAGAGCCTTAACCATTATCTGCAAACAGTTTTAGTTTACACTTAGTAGGGAAGTCATCAAAAATATTATTGTTAAATATGTATTGTAATACAAGATAATTCAAGGTATAAGCAATGTTTTTGTCACACATTACCTCCTCACCCTCCAGGAAAAGTGAAGAGATTAAAGGATTTCACAACATTAAAACAAAAAAATGGAAAAACATTTAGAGATTTCAATTAGAACAAACCTTTGACGTAAATGAACTGGGGTCCATATATCCAGGTGTGCCATGAACAGAATTATCATCAGGTTCCTGAGGAACATAATAATATTATAAGACTATAATTTAAAACGTAATAACTTTACTTCATCTAACATATAAATATTATGTATAATGTTTATGTTGGGTATACAAACTTTCATGTTTTATTTTCTACTTACCACACCAATGCGTTTGATAATTTCATTGTTGACCGGATACCAAAGTTTAATTTTCCTGTAAAGTGGATGTTTTTCGTAATACGCAACAAGCTCCACCAGACTTTCAAATTTCACCGTCCCAATTGTGTAAAGTCGTCCTTCTAGTTTTATCCTGCAGTGTTTGATTTCTTTGTCAGCCCTGAAATTATAGCCACAGGAAATTTAGCATGTAATTATTTTAGTAATACATATGTATTATACCTACAAATTTATGTAAATGTACCTGAACGAGATAGCAAACGATCCATTGTCCTTCTCACTTGGTCTCACAAGGAATGCTCCATCTGAAGGGACTCGTCTCAATAGCTCCTCAGACTGAGAGCGGGTGGCGTGTGGCAAGTACCATTCCTTACCTTCGTGTTTGTTTGGCTGCGGCACCGGCTCTTGCAGAATTATGAGAAACTCCTTAAAAATTTCATAGAACTTGAATGTCAACATTTAATTCAGATATTTTACCACCTGGAAATGAGGCATTATCATCAGCCACACTTGAAACACAAATGAAAGTAATTACCTGACTTCTCAGTGGATTCTGTCTGTAATGTGTTATCAAGCTGTAGAGACTGTCAAAGCACACTGAGTCGATCAAATAGTACTTGGTGATTCCTTTGTCTTGTTTCAGTTTGATGCGGCAGTGGTTGGCTTTTCCTTGTCGCCAGAAAGACAAGCAATAATCGCCTACAAATGTGACACTTTCTCTGACAAGGAATGTGCCATCACCCAGGTAGGAGTGGGTCCTTAAGAGGTCTTCCGCCTCCTGTCTGTTGCCAGTTAGCTTCCCGTGGAACCAACACTCCCCGAAGTGCAGCTCATCTTGAGGAATATCCCCATTGGTTGCCTCTACTTCTGCCTCCCCATCACTATCGGCCTCTGTCTCTCCTTGGGCGCAGTAATTGTCTGAGTAGAAAAGCTTATTATCCGTCAGAACAAACAAATGTGGATTCCATTCTTTGTCAACTGGATCTTCCAAGAACAAAATTCCATT
>JAGWCC010001076.1:0-80275 GCA_022651775.1 Drusus annulatus | reverse complement strand
AAACCGTAGAGTACCAATATGTCGAAACAAATAAAATCGGCGCGGCGCTACACAACACAAAACAATAACAGCTTTCATGTGCGTATTGAAAAAAGTGTAACCCGTAAAACGAATTCTCGAACAAAAAAAAAAAAGTTAGCAGAACGTCTGTTTGAATGAAGCTTGGAGTAACAATATATGGAGAGAGAGCTGATTTATTTTTACCCAACTCATACAAATTTGGGATAAATCACTTTCTCCGGGTTTTTACGTCGTACACCATGAGAAAGAAAGATACAGTAAAATTTCCCAAATTATCACACCGCTTCAAAGTTTTGTAATGATGTTCTTCGTGTCCCGCGGCTCCACCCACACGTTTTGAAATGCGACATAAATGGACATAAGTCAACGGTTTTTAGGATATATGTTATTTTTTTGTTTATAACAATACTGTGAAAAAGTGGTTATACGAATAAACAAAAAACATTATGTCGACAAATGGATTATATGGGTATATAATGGATGTATAAATACCCTAACCTTAGTCCTAGCCACGCCCAGGTCTAGCCGAAAAACTGACTACAGCTGCGCTCTCTCTTGTATATTATTGCTCTGAGGAATAAAGGGTGAGTCACGACATTTACATAGCTTTCCTTTTTTTTATATACTCGTAGGTAAGTGAAACTTTTCAGCCTGCAGAGTTATTTCTATGGAGTCTTGAAATATCAGTTACATTGTCACAAAATAAGATGAAATGCAAAGACTAATAATATATTTTAATTACCCAACAAGAAAATAATGATTTCCGTAAAACGGTGAAGCGGTTTAATGAAGATTGTATGTCTTTATAGAAAAGAAAGGTATTTCATGAGCTGTGTTGAACATTGAATTCCGCAAATACTTAAATATTTTGGAGGTTTTGCTATAAGCGACCATTTTAATTATTTGATATAATCACATTTAATGTTAATGCACTGCTAGTTTATATCTATTTTTAATGACAGCTGTTTCGGCGTTCCAGGCCGTCATTAGTTACTAACTGTGACTAGGCCACATGGATGCAACTTATTTATATGATTTTTGCTACCGTCCCCCCAATAATTGATTTTATACTGCTTAATTATAAATTTCGGTAAAAACCAACTTATATTGAAATCCTTATTTTGAGATTTAAAAAAATTGTATCTACCTCAATTATTTACTAGAATGCTATTGTTATGAACGACAGAAGAGGAAGAAAGTGTTTAATTGTTTTCATTGTTAACTTCAGCACACGAGTGCAGCAAGTGTACATACTTAATGGGTTATCGGGATTTGTTAGAAAATCCTCAAACTCATTCAATGCAATATGCATCGGTATATTTTATGTCCCCTGTATACAGAGTTGAATCTTACTCCAACTCGTCCCACTTTTGTAAATATTACGTTAACCTTTCTGCACCTGAAAGTAAAAATCAAACGTACGATCCGAAGAGCGATCTTACTTATCAAAGCGTTTTCATGACATAATCATATAATTGATTTTCCCACAAAAATGGCGCTATAAAAGTTATCCATTTATTATTATTAAGAGAGAAGTATATTCATAATATTTCAAGATTCTTTATCTAAGATATCGCACAAAACTTTCGTTTGGGGTAAGTTTAGAGTACTATTTTAAAAAAAGAACGTTATTGTTTATTAAAAGATCTAGATCATAAATATCTATGCGTATGAACTTAAAATCTACCTGTGTCATTAAATTTCAAGTAGATAGTTTCACTAGTTATAAGCAGTGGCGGCCCGGGACTTTTTAGTGTTGTAGAGTGCTACGGTTGAAAAATAACGTTATTATTGATTGTTTTGTAGTAAAAAACGATTTTTATTTTGATTTAATTTTTTTGTTGTTTTTGTTTGAAGATTTTTCATCAAGCCGTGCAGTGCCCCACCAAAACTGAAAAATCCTGAAAATCTCCATAAATAAAAAATATAATAATATATTTTTTTAGCTACAGCATCAATAACGTTGTATTTTCAAATCTTAGCGCTATAACAGACTAAAAAATCAGGGTTTCAAGTCTCAATAAAGTTGTAAGTCACCAGTTCTAACTTTAAATTGTTAGTCGCTAGTTATAAGTCTTAATTTAAATGTAAATTAATGTAAATCACTAGGTATAATTTTAATTACGTGTCACTAGTTACAAATGTTAGTCATAGGTTTTAGGTTAGATAAATTAAGTTATAATGCGCCATTGAACTGATTTTGTTCACGAAAACGGCGCCATAGAAATAATCCTATGCACCAATCCAGCCGCGCCCACGAGAGGCGAGATGGCAAACTTTTTTATTCCCTGGGGTAGGCATACCTAATATACTAACTGCCCAATCCACGGGTTTCCTCGTTTAAATTCCAGTTGTTGGTGGCATTCTGCTACGTTTTATCTCCCTTTATCTCATTTTCAACCTAACCTAACTTTTTGAATAAATGGTTTAATTGAGTTTATGGTGTTGTCTTTTACGTTCAAAGAATTAGGTAATCAATTGAAACCCATCTAATCCCAATAAATTACTTACGTAAAGTTGTTCGTTTTCTCTCGAATTTTACTTTAAACGAACTTATGATCATGAAGTGTATTATAACAAAACGCATTGTACTTAGTAACAACAACAAAAATAGCAAATTCAGAAACAGTTGTATAAAAAAAGCTTAATTACCTATCTTACTTATCATAGAATTTAAATATTCGATTACGTTGTGTTGTGTTATGTGTTAAAAGTTAAAAGTTAATTGGAAAGGGTCATATCATGTAGGGGATAGTATCATCAAACTAGATTAAAAGGTCCACTCATCACTAGAAACTGCGAAGTAAAAAAAAAAACAACGAAGATGCGTCAGAAGAGCGAGCAACTAAGGCGATCCCAATGAACAGATTGTCCGAGCGCAAGACGCAAGAACGAACACACGAGAGAGCTTGATAATCTATTTCAAGCTCCGATGATGGCGGTGACCCAGTTTCGATGCACACTGACAATCGTCGAAAACCACCAATCGAGACATCACGAGTATTTGTCGTTCCACGGGAGACCCGGCGTGTCAGATCCGTGCCGGGTCAATCCATTCCGCTCCTTCGACTAAACCGATGGAATATCCCCAACAAATGACCCACCATTTACGTTGTCGCTTTCATCAGATCTGATTCGATCAAAGTTTAAAGAAGCACCGTGGCGCAACCTTATCCAGTTGCACTGCGATTAAACCGAACGATTCTTCTACGTTGAGTTTGTGACAGGAGATTAAATGAATCAAAGTACTGGCTGGATAGAAATAGGAATAGTTTTGTTGTCCTCGTTACATTAAATTAAACATTAAATCTGTGGGCGTATGAAAAATCACGGATACAGATTGTTTTAGTTAGATGAAACGATGTGTTTTTTGTGGAAAGAGACAATAGAGGAAACGTCAAGAGTGTATTCAGCTGAACTCTTGCATTTCCAAGATGCTAATTGCAGACAGATCAACTAAAAGCACATTGCATGCGCGGCGCGGATTCACTTGGCAACGTATTTTTTAATACTCACTACTGAATGTTTCTTTATTGCCCTCTTCGTATTGCAGATGATATTATGTGGGTCAATTATTTATACTAAATAGATGATAAGGAATGCAGCATTTAATTGAGAAATGCTCTTCACACTTGTAATTTAGGCACAGTACACAAAAGCGACGCGGTTATATGATCGATAATTTCTGTATCCGAATTTTCTTAATCATGCTCGCTTTAATAGTTCCGAGTAACTGCATAAATAACGAGCGCATAACGTAACTTGATATTGCCTTCGAAGAATGCCGAATGGAACCCATTTTAACAGTATTTAAGATTGATGTGAGATGCGGTAATACAGTGTGATGAATGCACTGCCGAACTGCATCCCAATAAAAGCGTTCGGAGCTGGTGGCAAGCGAATGTAAACACATTGCACATTAAAGTGCACGCATATGCATTTGGATGTGTTCGCGTTGAAATGCACAATCAGAGGGGCTATCGTCAGAAGATGCGGGAATAAATAATAATAAATTACTAGATGGAACGGTTCCCAAGTTCTCTGGGAATGTAGGTCACCGATATACAGATATTTGTGACATGCGGCTTACAAATAAACCCATTGGTTCGCTAACTTTTATATTAAACAAGGGTGCTCAACATTAGTCACATTAAAAGTAGCTCTTGCAAGATGTGCCTGAACTATAGTTGAAAAGCATCTGGTTTGGCTTACGAGTAGTCTAGACCCGCTAGACTAGCTCGAATTCAACCAGGAAACTTTCCCGGTCGTAAAATCAACCGTCCCTACCGTTTCAGTTCGTGCAATATTATTAAATGTCCAAAACCTTCCTACAATTAAAAAAAAAAAACAAAGAACCGTATAATGAAATATGAATTTCGTTTTTTTATAAATGCCGTACCAAATGTTTTCCGGTGCTGATCTTTCCGGGTGAAGAATAATAAAATAATCAGAGTAGGAACTGTCCTCAGTACAGCAAAGAAAGTTTAACTCAAGTTTTTTAGACAGTTTCAAGGAAAATATTTCTGATGTTAGTGCAAATAATATGATGGGATGACAGTATACACAAAGGAAAGTAAATTGACGTGTGTAGGTATAGTATTTAAGTAGGCGTAATCGTAATTGAACTCTGTTTTATACACTTGGAAGAATTATTAGAATAAGCATGTTCTGAAATCTAGTAACATACTTGATAATTATCATCACAACCTTGTACGCTTTGCGAGGAGATGAATAGGTAATCTTATCATACAACGACACAACTGAAGGTGTGTGTCGGCTACAACAGGAAAAACGGCCCAATATCCGATACAATAAGGTGCATTGTGGCTTTTTAATCCACCCATGTGACGGTATGCATAGAGATCGAGGAACAGGTTCAAGGTGACATGGATGATGTCGCACTCCCGCAGCTAAGCCGCGAATTGAAATATGTCAAATTGTTTTGGATATTTTCTTTGTTAATATTATACAGGGTATAAATAAAGGATTTTTGTATATTCCTCTACGTGTAAAATTCTTAAGTGTTTATTTATATATTTGTATTTATATTTAAACTGCTCTGACGCTATCACGTAGTTGAAAACATTAGTTAGCATATTTTTTTTTTACTAAAAAAATATTAATTAAACAGTATTTTAATTATAACGGATTATGTCACACTGATATAATTGACTTTTCTTAAATCTTCATTATGTAGATATTCATACATATAAACACGAATCAAGTGTGTTCCTGTATATTTCCTCTGCACTTAATTTAAATAAATATTAATTTTAACTAGAAATTAAGATCTGTACAGCGTCATGCGGTGATTTTTTTTCAAAAATGACGCTATACAAATTACCCAAATATTATTATTATCAAATACATTGTTAATATTTGTGCACTATGACAGTGTAGCAGAATTCAGACAAACAAAAAAGTTCTTCTTTAAAATACTTTAGTATGTTTGTTTTAGTCTCCACGTTAGTTGGGGATAATGGTGTTCTTACAAAGTTATTCTAGCAAATACTTTACCTAAAACGGCTGATTTTTCAATTATGGTGATTTAATTGCGGGTATGCGATGTGAGATTAGACGGTTGCCGACCGCTGGTCGTGTGTGCCGGGTTACAGTGTGCGTGTATAGGTGTCGCGAGATGGTGTGGAGTACCCCGACCGTCGCTTCTGGCACGTATAGAGGAACGGCATAAAGACCAGAGACACTACTTCTGCTGAACCTGTTCTAGGGATGCCCTAGTAAACTTGAACTTATTTGCTAGGAGATGTCCCGTCGCCGCTGAGGCCGTCTCGCTCTGAGCAGGGATCATTAACACGATTGACTCTTCTTTCAATTGGGAGCTCGTGAATCACAGTTGATTGATACATATGTTTTGTTTAACATGCTATTAATTTTCCACCTATTTATTTTAGACCGGAGCTGTTTCATCTTGCTACTTTATATCCTTGATCAAATTCACAGTGTGCCAGTATGAAGATAGTCGTAGCAAGGTAATACTGGTTCAAGAAATCAAACAAATTGTAAATAAACCACATTTAAATGAAAATGAAATAATAAATTCGTACTAGACCACAAATTTAATTTTAATTTTCATGACCGACTGGTTTCGCTTAGCCTAAGCATCATCAAGTATATTAAAATTAGCTATATTTCCTGTAAACTCATAAAATTTCTCATCATTCTTTAAGCACCTTCTCAGTTGACGTTTTGCCTCTTTCATTTCATATTATCTGTCACTTTCTCTTTGTTCCTTTGTTACAATTTTTAATGTTATTCTCACTATTCTCTTATTTTATTTTTATATTGTGTTCTCCCTCTGTATGTATAATATATATAAATGCACACCTTGTATTTTTTATTTTGTTCAATTTTGTACCCTGATGATGCTTAAGCTTAGCGAAACCGGTCGGTCATAAAAATAAAAATAAAATCTGTGGTCTTATACAAAGTTATTATTTCGTTTTCATTAAATATGTCAAACTACCAAATGATTGCTTTCTACGAAAATTTACACATTTTATCCTTTTTGGCCGTTAATGCATTTTTAAGTCATTAGTAAATATTTATTAATCAATTTTATTTATTAAAATTGAGCGAATCACGTAATCTTTAAATCTTTGAGGCCATTCTTTAATCAACCTTTCCCCCTCCGCAATGTGAAAAATTCCCAGAATTCCGTTGAATCTCGTTTAGCGCACCTCCTCCACCCCTATATTTAAAATGCAAAAACTTTTACTAATTTTTAGCTATTTCAATAAAACATGCATATTCAGACATTGTGTCTCTAACCATATCCGATTAGCCAGATTCTTCCTAATTTTTCTCTTCTGTCTCTTTAAATAAAAGCAAATAAGCAGACGCCCAAACGAAGTTCTGGCATTAAATCATTCTAGGAAACGTTGCAGTTTAAGAGTACACATATTTGTATGTGAAAGAAGTTAACTGCACGCTTGTATAGTGATGGCATGTCGACCTTAGTTCCCATCAATAGTCAACAGCCCTTGTTGAAGCATGAAGCATAAAGCGATCAGATGAGAACACTTACTAGCAAGTGCAGTTGCGTATGCAATGTCTAATGGTCAACAATTAAGTAAGTAAGACTCCTAGTGCACCGCAAAAGTTTTGCTGGTAAAAAAAGTAATAAATCATTTAATCTTTAAATTAGAATCAACTTATTAAAACTTTATGCTTTGTTGTGTTATTAATCGTTGATATTCCTTCAATAATTAAGTATTTAATCCACTAGATTTGAATGAATGGCGTAAAACGCAATGTTACATTCAATTTGTAGGTAGGTTTTAATAATAGATCGGAGAGAAAATAATTAAATTTTATGTACGTAAATGATTACTCAGAAGTAAAAATCTTGAACAGGTAATGATCGGAATATTTCTTATTTCTGTAATGTTGTTTTAACAATTTAAATACCATTGATGTTTTTTATTTATTTCTAAATGAAGTAAAAATTAAATAGGTACCTATTGACCTAAATAATATGCATAGGTAGGTGCCTACCCGTAGGGCACGCTGAACAAAGGCGTGGGTAGGTACTTGTTCACCTTTGAAATGTGTTGCAAGTAAACCAAAGCATGAGAGCAAAAAGTTTTTCGAAGCTATTAAAAATACTTGGGCGTCCGAAGTTTGAAAAGTGGGTCAACTTTAGGGGAATTTTTTTTGAGAACTTAAAAAAATCAAAAGATCTTTGAAAACTCTTGCAGAATTTAAGACGTAAATTGTTGTAAAAACACATCAAAACAGGCATTTTGCGATGGAGAAGAAAAACAAACATTATGATTCTGAAATTTGTTCAATTCCTTTTACTTCTTCCGTGTAGCGAATTTAGGCAAAATCAATTGACAATGCCCCTTTAGAAAGTCTCGTCGGTTTGTCTTGGTCGATCCAAGAAGATGTGAGACGGAAATCTTCACTTCACTTAATCTTATTAAAATGTTTGGATTAAAAAATAGAAAACCGTTCAGCAATTCTTCAATTAGACACAGTTTGAGGCATTAATTCGGCGTAGAGACTATTATAATATTTCTGTCGAAATATTGAATTTTCAAAGTGGTAAAAAAATCTGGTAAGTAGGTAGGTACCGAATTGAATGGCATAATATGGACTGAATGGAATTAATTACAATCATTATGAGGCACACTTTTGTGAATCATTACGCAATGACCTTGGACTCGTTGGAAACTTTGATCACTCGATCAAAACGAAGAAGCAGAATTCATAAACGACACTGGTGCCACTTTCAAAGAGAATATTTGAAAATTTCAAGCTGTTACTGAGATATATAAATATTTAAAAAATCCCAGACAGCTCTCACGCTCTATACTAACCGAATTAAAAACTTTGATTTATGTATTTATTCTTCTGTAGTCCTCTTTTACTAGAGGTAAGCTATCACCAAGGCCAGACTGCAGCCCACAACAACCCAGCAAAACTGAACTCGTACCAGCCACGAATGTTTCTAATAATAATAATTTCTGGATAATTTGTATAGCGCCGTTTTTTGTAAAAATCACTCCAAGGGCGCTGTACAAATCTTAATCTCTATTTAATGTTAATTCCTAGTTTATATCAATATTTATTTAAATTAAGTAACATAAAAAATATACAGGAACATACTTACTTGGCAGGTTACTTCTGATAGACACAATCACTTAATTAAAATAATTAAAAAATAAATATATTTTATATTATATTATATTTTATCACCTACATTTATATATATTTTTTAAGTCACTAGATGTGGTGTAGTTCTTCACCTCGTCTTCTATCATTTTCCCTCTGGAATAATGTTTGGTGACCCCCAAAGAAAATTGCCAATAATTATCATTGTCGCTGCGGAAGGTTTCAGTGGCCAGAAAAAGACAAACGGAGAATTTCGATTCTAAATTTTAGGGTTTACAGTATTTTTTTATTTATTTTAAGAACTTTTAAAATAAAATTCTTCCAATATTACATTTTTATTTGCAGGAACACATAAAAAGAGCAGGTTTGTTTGATCAATTATAAATAATATATATTTCACAAGGTACAAAACAGGAAGGAAGATGAATCCTTGACCACGAAAATATCGCATCGCGAATAAGCATACACACACAGTTCCCGCGAAGGCATGTACTTACTCACCTACTAATGCTAGCAGTAAGGTAGGTGTATACTCCAGATCCAGAAATAGTATCTGGGAACTAGGTGCACTACTAATCTTGAACTGATTTCGCGGTACGGGAATAGAATGGACTCGCGCGTCGTATATGTGTACATAGTAGATGCAAACACGAGCTAGCTATAAGCTATGGTCTACGGCATTTGATCCCCCACGTGCTGCCGGTATGGCGTTAGATATAAGTATACCATCGGCGATACCAAGGATCTATAGAAAATCTATAGAGAGTTCCAGAGTTAATAGTTATACTAATATTATGTAATTAATATCGTAATGGTATATTAATATTATGTAGCTAATAGCCCATGTGCTGCCGATATGGCGTTAGATATTAGTATACCATTGGCGAGGCCAGCTAACAAGGATCTATAGAAAATCGATAGAGAGAAAAGAGACGAAACTCTAGACTAAAAATCCATTCACTCAGGAATCAATTGAACAGGAATTGATTGGTGCCAGGATTAATAGATATATTAATATTATGTAGTTAATATCCGAATGGAATACATTCAGATCGACAAGGAGTTAGTCAGATAATATCGATCACAGTTTTTAAATCTTCGTTTGATTACATTTGAATACATCTGGGACTACGGGATAGAATTAAACCCTAACATTGATAAATTACATGGTATAAGCATTTACAAAGCATCTTCATGTTTATTAAGCTTTTTTTCAGGCTCTTTGTTTTTTGATTTGTCTATTTCAGGGTGTCGAACTGTTCCTCTTCCCTTTAGAGTCAACGTTTAAACCGAGAAAACTCCTTCATAACGACAGTTAATATAAATGTCGCCACAGACTTCAGCCAAACAAGCAGTTACAACCTAGTTTCACCTGAGCTCAGAAACCCTTTGATCTTATTGAAAATGGCATCAAAATCATAGTGTTTTTATTTCCGCAAATAATTGGGTTGATCTAAAAATTCCAGACAGAAAAATATTGACAAATTTCATGAAGCCAGAGTTCGAGAGTTGTTTCTGCTTCAGCACACAGACTGGCACCGTAATACAGTTTACGATAAAAGATACAGATTTCAGGTTTGCCCCAAGGCCGCGGTGCCTCCGCCGAAAAGTCCGATTTGGATCGTAAGAGCGTATCGGGCGCGCTGTAGCACGGTGTATTGTCGGAGTTGGCTAACTCGTTACTATCGCACATTAAACCGAGGTAACGATTTGTAACTAATCAGTGGGCACTCACTACTTACTATAACAGCCACAATAGTACGATAAACGGTGCGGAGTTTGAGGTGAGCATGTTGATGAATAACTGTAAATGTGTATTTTTATTTTTTCATGATTCGTGAAAAAATCACTCAAATAACCTGTAGCGGTGTATATGTCTGTTGTTGCATCATATTTACGTTTATATGGTACCAGAGTTCCAAAAGCTCGAAGACAGTAGGATTATGTCATGACCATCTAGGGTGTGTTGTAAGGCTGATGGTAGTGAGGAGGGGAAGTAGATGGGGAAGAGGAAGGTCGGGAAGTACCTGGCTATTCAGATTTGGTCACCAAACAGGCTAAAACCATTTCAAGCAACATTTAGATACTGATTGGTCTTTCACCTGGGCGGCACTGAGAGTGGCATCTAACACAGTATTTTTATTATTTCTAATTTTGAAACTGTTAATTCGTGGTGGAATTCCATTTTAATGATTATATATTTGTTTTATTAAATCACAGTGTTTTTGTTATACGTTGTAGTACGTTATGGAGAAACCCGCAAGATACCCTTAAATAAAGAACAACGAACACAGGTGGTTCTATTATAGATTTCTGTCCCAATCTAAATCATAGCTGCTAACATAAACATCGAAATGTGTAAGTGCGCATTGTTTGTTTGGCCCTACAATCTCTGTAATGAAGTTTTTCGATGTTTTATTAAAATTATTGCAATTATTTTGTTTTATTCTACGCCGGCTGCGATGTTTTTATCTAACCTACTTTGTGCTCGAATGGTGTCAATAAAGTAACTCGGGCTATTTTATAATTAACAGATTGTTTGCAATAAATGCATTTCGCGTTACCATTGACTCGAAGTGCACAAGACTGATCTAAATGTTTTGTTTGCCTTCTTTATAGCGTTAAAAAAATAAAAGACAACATCTTTTGCTGTTATCTCTACAGTTATTTCTTATATTAAGACGTATAAATCTTTTAAATATAAGTGTTGGGCTTATCTAGTTTTTGTTACATCAATAGAATACATTCGGAATATATTTTTTATACCCCGAAGTAACTAGGTTGAGGTTGAATACGAATGCTTCATTATTTTTTTTACCGGGCCAAATTTCAAACGATACCGAAAATCTGTGCAAGTACCCAACTACTAATCCGCCGTTACGAAACCAATCGCCACCAAACCGTGTCTGTGGAGGGATAATCTGATAAGAAACAAACATTACAATCAAAAGTATTATTTTTATACTTTTGTCATTTTTTACAGGATGTGTAATCTGGACACTTATTTGAAAAATTCATTCGCAAGTATGAAGGCAAATTGTAACTAATGCAAATTGTATATACATTAATATACCTGTACGTCATCAAATGCAACATCGGTACAATAAATCAACCACCATAACTTGCTAATGCAAATCTGCTACATCTAATAAATGCCAAACTAATATGGCGAAAGTGACATTTGAATTTAGAATCATGCTCGATCCAGTGATGGGTCTTATAACAAATATTATTATTATTTATTATATTTACTTACACTGTTGTTATGCAAAATAAATATTTTTACATTATTTATAAATATATACATTTTAATATATATATATATATATACATATATATTAACCTAACCTAACCTAACCTAATCTCTTACTAACTATTTTTATAACTCTCTGTATCTTTTTCTATTTTTATATTGTTTGAAAATTATTAATAATCTTCCAGTAATCAATTTTACGACGAAGCGGAAAGCTTGAAGAGGTAACTTAAACAAAAAAATCTCATTTGAAATTGTTTATTTTTTATTTTACGTAATCAATCAAACAATCATAATATGACTTCTTGTGTTTATTTCGTAGATGAGTAAAATTTATTGTTATTATTTTAAGAATAATAATAATATTTTTCTCATCTCATGTTCGCCTATTCCATAAATGCAAAGGAAATATATTGATTTTTGGACATCTTGTAAATGTTTAAGACTGTCACAAAACATTAGGTAATTTGTAGAAATAAATTTGGTTTAAAATTTCACGACAACATGGATATCAAAACAAGCTGTAAATGTAGTTACAAAATAAGAGGACACTTAAGGGAAAATACCAGGTTATGACACCTTCCGCGAATTACAAGCTTAGACCTACGGGAAGACGTCAGTCTTTGCATTCACATAATATAAGGTGTAAATGCCAGGTACATGGAGCCCTAAAATTACACTTTATTCCGACACTAAGGATTTACATCGCCCAGTGCATCATCCGTATAGATCCGGCGTTTTATTTCCATAAACATAATCAACATACGGTTATGTATGTCGGTACGTACGCAGGTACATGAGAGTAGTGGCCTTGTTCCCATTTCAAAAACAATTTATCACTGACTTTATCACGTTGCAGGGAGATTCCAGATATGTTTGTAGCTGATCAACATTTTCCAAAAGAACAACACCATTTGTCGACTGCTGTTCGATGCGTAATATAATTCAAGATATCCACGATCTAAATATATATTTTGCTGTATGTACATTCATCTAGAATACAGAACAGTGTTTTCCAACGGTTTCCTGACAACCGACTCCTCTTAAAGAATCAGCTTCATTGCTCTGCCCCTCATAAAGTACAAAATTCCAAACAAAAAAACATGCAGTTGAACGAAAATATCAAGTAGGTACTTTTTTTGTTTATAAATTAATTATATGACTGATTTCTTAACATTTCGCTCAAAATTTGTAAACAGCATCTTTTTAAATCGCCAAGACTATTTGCAGTCGATTTCTCTTTCAAGTTTAATAAAGCAACACTATGCTTAAACATGTTTAACAAATTACTCGCATGATATTGAAAATGCTATTAGAAATACATTCAAAATTTCCAAAAATCAAACCCTTTTTTGCCAATGACTTTACATGTTGATAAGCCTCAGCCCCTTGAATTCCAGGACCAAAAGGGGTTTCCTGGCATTAGTTACACCACTAAACTTAAGTCTAGAGAAACATCTTCCTGGTGTAGATTTACTGACCTAGACAGTTTCAAAAGCGCATTGGGCTCCGCATCTTATTTTAATTGGGGAGGTTGCAATTTGGATTCCTGGTTGATTTTTGGTTGTGGCGGTTCATAATATTGTTACATTGACAAACATTTAGTTCAAATTATATTTTATGTAGGCACTATTAGATCTGTTGTTTTTTTTATATTTGTCTCTCCTTATGATTCGTATTACTCGAGAAACTGAAAATGATAAACTTTTTTTTTAATGACATACATTCACCATTAACGGGGAATGTTGTGAGATAGAGGGAGTGGTAGGGAGTAGTGAGATATATAGATTACGGTTGGGAGAGTGCCGAAATGCCAGTACGTCTATCTGCTGCAGAATTGTTGTTCTACTGAATCAGAGATGCCACTTGTATATTTAATTCTATGTTTCTCTGAATCTTAAATTGGAAAAGGTTCAGAATATAGTTTGTTGTGTTAAATTGGGCTATTCCTCGTGTGTCACCGCCGCTCTGCCTCGTTGCAAAACTCACACATTTTGTTATAAAAACTTATACAAACGCCAGTGTTACGTTATTTTTGTAGAAACATTGCGGATGAAAAGTGAAATGCAAATACTGGTGAGATTTTTTTGGATGAGAGCTAGATTAATGAATTATTTATAGAAATTATGGTTATTTTTTAATTGTAAAGTAATGAAATAAAAACATTAAAGAAATATATTATTGAAATCTGGGGTGATACCAGGTAGTAAAGCCAGTGTTCACCAAACTATATCACCCCTTGCGTCTCTTTCCTACGGAGCTGCATGATTATTATGTGGGTTTACTACTTTTTCCCCATGTAATTCTATGTCACCACGAATAGGAAAAATATTCATAGATTTATAAAATAAAACTTTTCCAGCAAGGTTACGTGTCAGTGAGTTGTCACTTGTGTGTCGAATCTTCCCTCGACTCTTTATACCGAAACATGAACTGCCGTATTTGTGTTGATAAACTGGTAACATATCAACATGTTCAAAGAGTAAAAGATACAATTTTTTATAACAATTAAATCATCGTTTGATGTACAAAATGAAAATACTGATGATTAACGAAAAATTTAAAGGGAATTGATTTTGATGATTTCCAAGTAGATGATAGTGTTCTCATTCGACAGAAATTAGGATTTGAAAATGACTTTTTCTGGTACTACAAATTCTTTCCCCCGTGCATTAATTCGTTCAGGCTTTCAAAATACATAAATGTTTCAGGATGCGAATAACCTGCAAGGTAAAATGCATTTATTCATAATAATAATAATATTATTAATTACAGACGTCTTATTTAGACCACCAGAACAGGCACATGCCCGTTTTGTAGTGGTCAGATTATTATATAGTGCAATAAAAAGAACACGGAAGTTAAGGATAATAAATCAATAATTAATAAGTTAATTTAACTACAATAGATCAAAAATTATAGTTAAATAACTCACTAAAGAATGATACCCACTTGTATATTTTAACATATGTACAGTCGTTATGTAGACATACAATTTCAAGAACGTGTGCACCCCCCCTCCCCATAAATTAGTAAAAATGACCTACCTAAATAATAATCCTGTAATACAAAAATGAAACGTAGATTATGATTTACGTGGATGACAGTGAAAGCGAAGTCCGCGTTACAAAATTACTTATTAAATGAAAATCCAGACGTCATATAAAGCACTGACCAATCTGGGCATCATTTGGACCAAGCGCTGTTGAATATGAATGTCGTCATGTTACGAAACTACGTTTGACCCACTTAGAAAATATTTCACGTTTCGCGAGAAACATCCGAACCAGACGCTGGTGCGATTGTTCCTACGGATCGGGAGAAGTGATTCGTTGTTACTTATAATTTATAATGATTTCTGGGCGATCTATTGGTTAAAACAATAAGGTGGGTACCTACTAGATGAGGAGGCGATTCAGCTTAGACATTGATATAATATATCTTTCAAAGTTTACGAATATTTTTAAATCAGAAAAGGAAACACTGTTTTGATTTTTTATCCATATTTACTGTTTGACGTTGACGACAACCATTTGGGATGTACCATTTTAATGAATTATTTCGGTCCAGTAGCCATGGTTAAAATTATTATATTATTATTCTTGCAAGTACATTTCTTTGGTCGTACGTCAAAATATGTAAAATGCATTTAACAGTTGATCTAAGACAACATAAATGCAATTAAAACCTGGTTGTTTCATTCAATCACGATGATCGTTATGTTTAGAGACAGAAAAACATAGCAACACAACAAAAAAATGACTAGGGTCAAGAAACGACCAAATAAAAATGTCATAAAATCATAGTAGCGTCGATTGCCGGTTTAATGACAACGTCTTATATGACGGGGTTTCAAACAACTTGACTTAAGTACCTTTATCTTTCTTGACTGTAACCAAGAGTTCCGATTCATATTATTTTCGTAGTAATCCTTTCTTGTTCGTCATACGTATGTTACTTCGAGGATACTATTTAAAAAGCGCGCGAGTCTCTTTCACCCACAGTATTTTAATTTTCAAAGCGTGTCACAAACGATCAACCCTTTCAAAGCCTATTTTCGTACAATCACGATTGCCACATTGTACCGAAATGGGCAAAGGAACGTTAGTAATTTATATTGTCACGAAATGACTAAAATAAACATGGGCGTACGCAACGATTGATTTTGACTATAGTAGTGCAGGTAGGTAACTGGGCCAAGGCTGGAACTATACCCCCCACCATACCTATTCTTAGCTCTCCGTAACTACGGTCAGGGCTGCCACAAACCTATTATTTTATTAACTTGTTTCTCGGACCTGGCCTACTTAAGTATATAATAAAACCAATTACACATTTAAATGAGTGCTCGGCATGTTGCATTATAGGAATACGGTTAAATTTTGTTTAGTTTCATTAGGTCAACACAATAATTTTGTTGTCAACAAAAAAAAAACGATAATTGTGCTAGGGTAAGGAAAAAAATACGAAAAAATACACAATAGTATAAGGCAGTTATTGTACCAGGGACCGATTTGATAGGCTAGTGCTCAGTACAAAAAAGACTGGTATACTCGTATTTAAAACGAAAAAGGGAATTAAATCAGTCTTGATGTCATCCCTAATTTAGACGCAATCAGATGTGTCGGTGACTTGAAGTGAAGCTATCCCAATTTTCCAGAACTAATTGTTTGAGGTTAAAATTCCGTAAGCTTACAAGAAGAATAAAAAACAACTCTACAGAAATGGCTTTTCCAGGAATAAAGCTAGGTTATCCTTTTTGTTGTTAAAACTTTGTGCCCTGGAAAATTGAGAAAATCTGTAAAAGGTTCCAGCACGCCACTTGTGAGTAGGTCGGTACGTTAACCACTCAAAAACGTATTTTAAATTCCCATCGTGTTACGAAAGAGAAGTTTTAATTGTTCATTCAAAACGCGTGTACCTACCTACGTGTGCCTTTATTAATTAGAAACACCTATTAACCGGATACAATGGACGGTGCCAAACACAGCATTAGAAAAATCATGGAGAAAAATCATGTTCCACCTCCCTCCAAGAAATGGGATCTTTATGAGCCTTTGTCTTGGGATTTTTTTTATACATAACCTACTTGGTACAGGCGTTTAAATAATAGAAGTTACTCTTTAGTACCTAATATACGAAGATTTGAAAATTATTCATAAGACTTCAACATCCCCACTCATCATAAGATCTTCCAGTGAGGTGTACCAGCATTAGGTACTTTATATATAATGGAAATGAGATAATAACTTTGTATGAGACCACATATTTAATTTTAATTTTTATGAACAACCAATTACGTTTCGCCTAAGCAATATCAGGGTACAAAATTAAACTAAACAAAAAATACACAATGTTTGGTTATATATACTCATACGTAAAGAACTTAAAAAAATAATCTGTGGTCTTATACAAAGTTATTATTTCATTTTCATTAAACACGCCAAATCACAAAGTGATTGCATTCTGCGAAAGTATAAAAAAAAAACTTATTGTTTATAATAATGTCAACTTATCAATTTATTTACAAAAATACATTTAGGATTGAGGCAGATGGAGGAAAAAGCACAAATATTTAAGGAAGAACAATTTTCTTATTTATATAATGTAGGTAAACGTATTTTCCTAGAACAAAAATAAATTATCTCGCATTACTTAGTGTCAAAATGTGGTCTTGGATTTTTAAAGCAGACTATGAAAATATAATTTGAATTTTAAATTTACAGAAAGTTAAAAAAATCTTTCGCCTTAACTCAATAAAACTTAAATTGTATTGCGCACCACTACAGCCATCAAATACGACAAGTTGGTTAGGTTAATTGCGGGCACGTGATTTAGTCAGCCTGTTATAAATCAATAATATGTCAACTTTCCCAAAAAAAAAATGTCACGCCTATATTCTACGCACGGAGAAGTAAGAGAAACTCACAACGATACGAATTTAAGAAAAACAATAAAATACGTTTCGCATAAACATTTATCCACCATTCAATCCTCCACGAGTAGGTACGAGCTACAAATTTCGGATGTGTAATGGACGCCCTTGACATGAATAAATTCAAATTCATACGATAATTATTCAGGCAAATAAGAAAAACCGATACTATGAAACTCGGCGTTTACGGGTCTTGATTAATAACAAATAGTTATTAGAACAATCATAATCATAGTTAAATCATCATTAAAAATGATTGTTCCAACGCAGTAGAACATAAAAATAACTTCTTGAACTAATTTTGTGTAATTTGCTTTTAGTAACTTTCAATAACGGAGATGAACATATCAGAAAACACAGTTAACCTAAATTAAAAGTCGATTTACTAAGACGAATTCTTCTAAGGATATTTTTAGATGGATAGGTATGCGGACGATGCGGTGCTGATTGCTGACAGTATGGAAGATCTACAGTTTCTCGTGTCTAGAATGAACCAAGTATGTATGCAAAATGAGTTGATGATGAATGTAGGTAAGTCCAAAGTCATGGTGTTTGAAAGAGAGAGTACGAGAAAAGCGTGCAATATAGTTGTGAATGATGAATACTTGAAGCAAGTGGATGGGTTTGTCTGTTTAGGAAGTATGTTTACGAGAGACTGAAAGGCTGATAAGGTTATTGAAAGAAGGGTGAATGCAGGAAACTCCATTAATAAAGGACTGAACGCTATTGGCGCAAATAAGAAATTGTCCAAAAAAGCGAAGATAGCAGTCCACAATGGAGTGCTTATACCAACCCTCATGTATGGCAGTGAGGCATGGAACTGGCAGAAGAAGGATACACGTAGACTGAATGCTGTGGAAATGAGATCTTTGAGACGTATGTGCGGTAAAATTATGTATGACCGTATTAAAAATGTGGATATCCGGAAAAAATGCAAGGCTAATGTGAGCGTAATGAATAGGATCAAGAAAGGGACGCTTAGATGGTTTGGGCATGTGTGCCAAGTTATATGGCGGTCCATATTTAGTTTGTTAGTTAGTTAGGTATGTTCGAAAGTCTTACCAATGTTGCAAATCCAAATGTAGAACGTTTAAAATATCAAAGAAAACAAGATTAAAAAAAAATTGGGTGCCAATAGACTCGTAGAAGAACAATTAAGAAGAAATATGATGATCGAACATGTTATTTCGTGTGTGTTTATGTTTGAAGAAAATAAACACAATATTTTCAAGAAGGGAAAAACTTGTGAAATGTAGCGTATCTAAAAAAGTCACAATATACTAAGATACTAATATCTTCAATATATAGAATACGAGGTCTTAGTCGTTCTTCCAGCAACCAAGTAGTAAGAGTTTCAGGACAAACATGTGAACGGACGAAGAAGTTTGGGAAGTCCAAGAAAGACATGGTGCGAGCGAGTAATTCAAATGCTCGAGCCAGAATAACAGAAGAGTCAATAAAAGTTAAAAAGCCAGGAAGCCGTCGTGTGGTGTTCAATCTTGTTCCTCCTTCATGCCGCTACCTCTCCGGGATGATTTTATGATAAAATGGAATGATTTAGCCAGTCGATTGTTTAGTTATAGTAACAAATCCTTGTTTCGTTATGCTGAGATAATAGCAACCTCGCAAGATTCGTAATGAGTAACAAACAGAATGATTATTATTTGTTGTCAAGTAAGGAAACAGAATGATTGTGGGGTATTCATGGAACCAGTATATGCAACAGACGTCGTTCGAAGCTCTAAGCTTGAACGCACAAACAAAGCATATTACGGCGAGCTTTTACTCTTGCAACAATATTGTATAAAGAGCTTACCGGTGCAGATATTTATCAGGGCATTCTGTTAGATCAAATCTTATTTATACAACCGTATTTTGTTATTGTGGTATAACAAAAAATATACAAAAGAAATCTGACCTCATTAAGTTATTACCTGTTGACGAATAGGTTTGCCTAATAAACCTATTCATCCATAATAAAAACTTTTTGTTGTTGTTGTATTGAATACCTAGTTTATTTATTTTAGCTAATGTGATTACTTTTTCAAGACATCTCGCTGTTCCTTTGAGGTGACAATATATGAAGCGTAAATGTAAGATTGACGAAAACATCAGTGATGCCCTAAAATACATGGCATCATCTTAAGTCGGGTCATGTCAAAAGTCGGAAGGTGATTCGATGATTTAATATAAATGGTGCAAGGAGCACGTATGAAGATACAATTGTTTGGCGTTCCATCTCCTCTGCTTGCCCCTGCGGAGAAATGGTGGCATTGTAAAATATTCTAAGGACTCGCTTGGGGTGTAGGTACCTACTCACCGAAATTGCTACATTGGTATGTCTCTCTCAGAAAGATGGAATCTAGTTTATTTGAACCAGAACTTCTTACTCTTGGGATATGCAATTTTTAGAAATCTTATAATGCTCCAATATAAATCAGGGACGGAAAAGGCGATAAGAGATATACATAGAAACTTACATTCCACATTAGTACTGTATCAAAATATATTTAGTTGTTAGAAATAACAGTTAGATGCCGCCAACGTCTAACGATAAATAAAAATAAAATTTGCAGTAACAGTTAAATAATATTATTTAAAATATCAGTAGCTACGAGTACATACGAATATTATTTGACGCAATGCAGTCTTCAAATTCTCGTATATATCTTTGTATTAGCGTTAGCGCCAAGTAAACAAAAAGGTGTAAGAGTGTGAAACGCGCGATAGCTTCTAGAGTCAAGCGAATCTATGGGCGGCACCTAAAAATATCGCTGTTCAGTTAAATAATATTCTCCTAATGTCACTAAATATCTAAAAGGCGATATATTATAACGATACTAATATATTTGACGCCTATGTACCTATTATTTTATCTGCGCTCGCCAAACTAACAAAAAACTTTAAGAGTTTATACTTCGTGAACAATATTATACGTACTTTGATATAATCTTTTGGTTATATATCTTCTTACTAGACGTCTTTGTGGATTTTTCTATCCGAAATAGCCGATACGTAGCGCTTCCCAAAAAGCGAATAAAATAATGACTAAGTAAAATTTAACAGTTATGAAATATCTTCCAATGTCTTTTCATCGAGCTGTTATTTTTAATAGGGGATTATTCTTATTATAACCAATAGGCTCGTTATTCATTATTTTTGCTAGTTGGTTTTGTTTCAATCTTCTACTCGTTTAGTTTGGAACGTTTTTACTTGTCGCGCGTGCTTTCGATATGTTTTTATGAGTTGAAGAATACGATTAATGGTCTAATTATCTAATGTTTACGTTTTGTTTCACGGACAAAGTGCAAATACCTTGTAAGGAAATAAATTGAGTTTTAGTAGACAATACGACGTAATATTTGATTTTACTTTTTTACTATTGCATTTGCATTATTAGTGCATATAATTCAACGTCTAGACTTAATAATAATAATAAATGGATAACTTTTATAGCGCCTTTTTCGTGGGAAAATCCCCTAAAGGACGTTTTGTATACTTATAAGTATTTTAGAAAATATAGTATTATGTTGGTAGTCTACCAAAAAATAGTCAATGTTGGCGCTATTTTCAACGGTTTTATATTTCACAGTTAACAATCGCCAACGATAACGACGTCGGCGTTTTTTTCGAATTGTAGTTAACGCCCAGTACTATTCCACATCATTCTGAAAATTCAAAACGGCTCAGCCATAAAAACTACTTGTAAGGAACTTTAGATGTTGAGAGATATGCAATTTTTAGAAGTTAGGGGACGCGGAAAACTTTAGGACCATTTATAACAGTATTTGTATAACTTCAGATGATTTCAGCCAAAATGTACTGCTAGAGAGCCAAGCAAGCATTATGTTTTATTGTTGAAAACATGATTCCGCTTTTTATAAAAATAACACAAAAGAATTACACCGAGCAAAAGTGGGGAAAGGCGTGGAGCAGAATGAGATTTAGGGGGAGCGGGGGGGAGGAGGGTGGAGGAGTCTCAGAAAATTGAGATCCAGATCCTAAATAAAGCTGAAATCATTTCAAGTCTCCTTTTCAAGTATTTTCAGATCCTGTTTTTTGTCAAAATAAAATAAATTTGCCTACATTTAGAAAAGGTTATAATTTTTTGTTTTTTCCTTCCTTGTTGTTGCGTCGAACAAATTTACTGCTCCGGCACGAAGGTCTCAGAAAATGGAAAACTTTAACATCGACAATTGTAAAGGTGTGATTCCTTCTAATTCACGGGACATAATAGAGCTGGTACGAACCTCTATTTATAAAAAATCCACACTATATCACGGTAGGCATCAGCTTGAAAACTGTTAAAAGTTTCAAATTCTACCATGCATAGACAATTTGAAGGCTATATGTTTACAAATGTGTGAAAGTATTAAGTAATTAGTTTTATTTAGTTAGGTTAGGTGTTGATAATAAAGATTTCGAATATCAAACTTTTTTCAAAATGTGGAAATCGATTAATGCAGCCGAAAAGTTTAGGTCGCCCCCTTCCCCGCCCCCCGTCGATCAGAACCGAAAGTGGGTCAGCTGCTTCGATGTGACGTAACGCCGTCATGGACTCATGCGCGCTCAATTTCGGCAGTTCTCACCAAACCGGCACACACATACACAAAAACACCGACACATATGAATTGCTAGATGTCGGTACACGCGCACACAAGAGAAGCGGTTGATGTAGGAACGCACCCACACTGAGACAGAGGTAAGCCAGTGCAAGACAGTGTGCGCGACAGTTTCCCAACCGTAGTACGAGAGGCGCCGAGAAAAGCGTAAGCGCACGGCGGCGGATGGAGAGATGATCGAAATTATCGAAAAACCACGAATTGTTGAGCGGGCTTCCGGGACGAAATATTCCTCCACGCCTGCTTGGGGTGGCGGCAGCACGCTGCAAGGGTTTGGAGGTTCGCGTTCGTTTTTCGGAAAAGTCTTCGGAGGCGTTATAAAGCTATTTTTTTTGTTGACAGACAAACATTCCCGGATTGAAACTCCTACTACCATCGTTATTAGCAGTAAGTATTGCTTGTGCAATAATCGAGGATTTTGCCAGTAGAGGAATTGAACCCATGACGTCTGGGTGAAAACCCAATGTAAATAGTTCTAAAGTCTTTACATTATAAACCGATACTCATTAATTCGAAGTCCATGCAACAACTTTATAAAAATATCATATATTCACATGTGACTGTGTATTTATAAAAAAAAACTTACGAATGGCGAGCTCAGGCGTCATAAAATGTATTTAATTTTTATTTTTCGATTTTTTGGAATTTACAGATCAATGCAAACATTTTCAACAAGCAAACATTTTACTGTCAAAAAAGACAAGACACCGTATTGTTTGTTTCATATCTTTCTACTGTTTAATAGGAAGCACATATTTGAAAGCACTGCGTTACTAAACTGATGAACCCCTTTAGTAACTATAGTAAAGCATAACAGTGAAAGCCCTTACATCGAATTCGAATGACTTTTTTTATTTTTTATTACTATTATTAAATAAATTTGTTATTTATTATTATTTCTTGTGACAGTTATTTCGCCATACGAAGGTAAAGCGAAGCCGTCATATTTAAAATTGAGTTCTACAAACTAAAACGAGATTATATTTTCTAGAATTTATTAGAAATTATGCATTGTAAGTGACTAAATAAATCTCACTTGTACTTAATTGAATGAAATAAAAAAAGTATTTTGACTTTTTTTATTTTTGCATCGTACCCACAGCAGGCGCAAACTGTGGTGAATTAATAAAAGATTATCAGAAGTCAATTGGTTCACTGACTAAAAGTTGAGGTGTCACTCAGAACTACCCCAGGAGTAACATATACGGTCGCACCGAAAATCTAGTTTTTTTTTTGCGAAAACCGTTTAATTAAGTAATTATTGTCAATATTTTTTCATACTTAATTGAACTATCCTAATCTGACCTAGATAAATATTAATAAATACAATAAGTTGGATATCGTTGAATAAATCCCACCACCACCAACCAGTTCGCATAAAAACGTGGTCTTTTGTTTATATTTTGTGGTTTTTATTATTAATGAATAACGCAAATATAATAAATATGCTATTTTATGTTGTATTTGTGTTGTTAGTTTTAATATTGATTTAGGACAACTCAGTGTTTTTTGGTGTAAAAAAATCGTTAAAAATAAGTTTGACGGAGTTCCATTCAAACCCAAAACCATTTTTTTTGCACCCATTTTTGGATGCTATTAGTACAAAAATACAAAAAAGTCTGAAATAGGAATCGTTTCTTAACAAATCTTGGAATATGTTGTCGCTTCATTGACATCTACTCGTATGTACCTCTTGGCACCCGTAAGAAGCTAATACATCTAGATACTATTAAAATTGAACTCTTAGAAATCCGAGAATCTCGATTGTATCTTTTCTCTACCTATGTTGGCCGCACCTTCGAGCGATACCTTGAACACCAAAATATATTATTTGCGAAATAGCGCGCAGGTTTATCCTCCACTTGTACCCTGCTGAGACTGGTATGCAAGAATATATTTTGGATCGAGACTGGTTAACAGAGTTGAAATTAGAATATGCGCGTGGTGAAATCTCATTGAAGCAAGGCGCATATTAAATATTAAATACAATTTTGATAACTTCAGTAGTATGCTGAGTTCCAAAAAAAGATTGCATATTGTAAATAAATGTCTTGGACGTATACTCGTAGATCTCTTGGAAGGGAAAGGAAAACATAGCACTATCGAATATTTAATGAATCAAATATTTAAGTTAGATTAACCGAGTGTGAGCCGCCAAGACGGAGATGAGTTGCGTTTCCTTGCTTTGCGGGGAATGACTTATCTGATTTCTTTGCGTGGAAATGACTTGAAGGTTAGTTAGTTAGCCAATCATCGTCGTGTCGTGATTCTAATCAGGTTTTCACGATTTTCCAATGCATAAGTTCTCAGTTGGTATTTTTCATTTTAATTATTTCAATAATATTTTTTACCTACCTACATGTAATTCATAAAATATTAAAACACGTTTTTGGTACCCGTGAGAGTTTTATGTTCAAAGTACCCGAAATTTTATGCTTCACAAATCGTTGAATAATTGTTCAACTTGTATAATTTTGAATTAATATTTAAAACCTATTGATTGATTACTATCAAAACCACCTACATATTTATCTCATTTGAGTGCTTACGAATTTAACGTAGCTTATGTGTATTAAGCGCAAGAACAACTAATATAATGTAAGTATTGCCCGTTTCTCGTTGAGTCTAAGTTAATTTAATCTATTCACATTAAGTCCCGGACCACAGTTGAGTTCTTCAATCACCATATCAATGGACATATTGGGGAACAAGAGTATAATCACTTGTAAACGTCATACACATTTCTACAAGTACTATGTTTAGGTACTTCACCGATTGGGTATAATAGGCAGGTGAACTATCGTTACTAACATAGATTTTACGATACACATTATTCACTATTTTTTTAATTACTTACTACCCATCTTACAAATAGAGCATTTCCATTGATAACATTTGATGTGTGAAAGCTCAACAAAAAACTGAATACAGTTGTGGCAAAAAGGGGTTTAAAGGAAGTGAAGCTAGCAGTTCTCATTGGATTTCTGAACCAACCCAAATGTATGGCAGTGAAGCACGGAACTAAAACAAGGACGAAAATAGATTAAATGCAGTAGAAATGAGATGTTAGTAAAGCAAAACCATGAACGACCGAATAATTTAATTAATTTAGTTTGACCGGTCGGTAGCTGAGTGGAAAAACGCGTCGTATTCCCACCCGGGCGTCGTGCGTTCAATTCCTCTGCTGGCTACGTCCTCCATCATTGCACAAGCAACATCTTCCGCTTCTTATAGTGGCAGTAGGAGTTTTTCAAATATTGTCAGGTTATTCGTAACCCGGGAATATTTGTGTTTCTTTTGAAAAAAAAGAAGTAAATTAATAATAAATAAATGATATCGAGTGGATGGTCGGAGAAAGGAGTGGATGGATAGTTAATAATTTCGCGACGTTCCAGTGACATTTGAGTGAATCGCGTATTTGAACCAGGTCATATCAAAAGTTGCAAGGAAATATTTGACCGGTTAGTAGCTGAGTGGACAAACGCGTCGGGTTCCCACCCGGGCGTTGTGGGTTTAATTCCTCTAATATCTAAGTCCTCAATCGTTGCACAAGCAACATCTTCCGCTGATTATGATGGCAGTAGAAGTTTTAGAAGTTAATAGAAATATTGTCAGTTTATTTGTAACCCGTGAATGTTTGTCTTTCTTAAAAAAAGAGAAAAGTTTAAACAAGATGATGTATGAATGCGGATGAAGCAAGAGTGTATGCAAGTTTGGAGTTAATGAGATAAAATGGAGTGACGAATTGATAATTAATTGAATTGAATCATTTCAGTGCATTTTTTTAAGAAAAAATAATCAATAAGTATTCTCGAAATAGGTATGTGATAAAAATGTCCACATTCGTGTGTTTTTAATGTTAAAAATAATGCAACATTTGTGGTTGCTAATCTCATAATAAGGACAATCTTTTTCAGTTATAAAAAAACATGATAACGCTGAAAAATATGGGTCACCGAGTACTACTGTGGAAGTATTCATCGCTTCCTCCGATAAATGACACGAAACCAGCCCAACGGCTGTTTCTGTCACGGGTGGCCAATCAAAGATTATAGATAAATGGTCATTTAGATATAATTATTTACATAAATGCTCTCATCGAGGGACCAGTACAAGAACCATATTGTTTCCAAAGATTTTTTTTAATATTACTTTCCGTCTTGTAAATGTTTATAACTGTCCTGGCCCAAGTGAAGTAAAATTGGCAGCTAGATATAAGCAATAACCATCCGTTTGATAGTATTTTCAAATCAGATAATCAATAAAGTTGTATTGTAAACATGTTTGCTTAAAAAACAACTAGATACCATCCCAAGCGATAAAAAGGTCAAATTAAACACTAACTGCAGCTGTTAAAATTTAGGCTATTCTCTTGGTAATAAAGAAATGGCGGTAAAAATAAAATGAGAATTTTTCATATTAATAATTGAATTAAAATGAATAATTTTCAACGTAAATATGAAACAGAAAAAATATAAATAAATAAGAACTTTCTTACAAAATATTTTAATGATAATATTTAAATTATTTTTATAAAATAATAAGTATAAAAGGTTCAAAGTTAATTCTAATTTAATTTAAAATGAGAGTATTTTTTCCTAAGGGTGTTCGTCTTCCAAGACTAAATAAAACACCAATAATAATAATTGGCTGATTTATATAGCGTTGTTTTCGTGACAGAAATATCACCTCATGGGCGCTTTAAGTAACCAAGTACCTACGTCTAATAATTCTTACCGATAGAACTACGTTAGCTGTAAATAACGACATCGGCAAGTTGTACTTTGTGGTACCTGGAGGCTTACTAAATTGTCTACCTTATCTGGACATCATTATACCGGCACTTACACAAACATATCGCTAGCGTTTCTGTAGAGAAGGTATGCGAATTCAAGCGTAATGTCTTTGCTAATCTTTTTGGCCTTCTGGTGGCTTTCATTGCCAAGACTGCACTGAGATTAAGTAGCGCGTTACAAAGTTCTTGTAGATGTTCTACTTAGTTAATGTATTTAAGCCTCCATCTGGTATCATCTAGAAGTTATCTGGTCCATTTAACACCTATGATCTACTCGATGGATTGAATTCAAGAAGTTTTGGGAGGATATCTTCACGCCGACAGTCCATAGGATTAGCATTCTTCTTTAATAATGACCTACTTTACAGTAGATGTATTGCAGGAGGTAGCTTTTGCACAAACCCATGTGCAAAATACATCTATCAACTTGCGAGTGGCAATCATACCCATTACTTCGCAATAAAAAAATCACACTAAAAAAACTTCCAAAGGGCACGGTATGGAGTATGAAGGTTCCATATGAGGTGGACACCTACCTAGACCACAAGAACGATCGCATTCTGTAGCCATTAAAACTTACAAGTCTATACAAAATGTAGGTTACTTTAGCGTGTTGCTAATGAAGTCTTCCGTGCTTTATTTTTAAATGTGAATTCGACCTAAATATCAAACGAACAAATTAATTTAATTGGTTTTTCATAATACGGGTTCCATGTTCCAAGATGGATGGAGTTATGAAATCGGATTCACCGTCAGGCAAGGATTGCGCACACTTCACTGAACCACTCTACTCTGAAACGCAATCGTACCTCTCGAGCTAAAAATGGTCGGACATAATTCATAATAATACTCATCTCACCTATTCTGCTGTCACCTTCAAGCAGTTTAACATAGTCTCCTAAATGTATGTATTTACTTCAAGTTTATGCGACCCGGGTGCCTGTATGCAAGTTGTACATTAACACTCTTCAATAATATACATCTGAAAGACATGCGATCTAAACGACGCGGCATTAGCTTTAAGAAAAGGGTTAAACAAACCCTTTTCTACTAGTTAGGTAGGAAATCAATGCTCACGTTGATAAAGTTGCATATAGGTAATCTTCACAATAAAGCAGAAAAGGGTATTGAAGTAGCAAAAAGTATCGAACAGAAAGCTCGAAACGCAATTTTTTGTCATCGACGCAACACTAAAAAATCCATATTTTTAATTGTTCTATAAGAAATAAGAATATTGAAACTTTGCACGAACTCAGATAGTAACTACCATACTAGTAGGTATTATTTACTAATTGCATGAAGTTTCTGTGTCACACGAATTAGAGAACAAGGAAATGAGGGTTAAATATCAACGATTTTTACGAAAATCCACTTTTGTAAGGTCCATCACACTTAAAATTCATCATATCATAATATTAAATGATACTTCATGTTTGCATTCCGTCTTCTGAGATGCTCTCTAACAAATAGTTGATCTGTTTACTATGCCATTTCTTTCTTGGACAATCTGAACCCTTTCACTTATATTGGCATCATAGCCATATTCTCCAGACACGCCGGTATTTAACCATTCACAACACTGTACTGTATTTCGTGGGCTTTGAGACCAATCGATTCTTCACGTTTAACGCAGTAATGTGCCCCGCCACGTTGCTGGGCACCTCTCGCAAGAAAGGGGAGGTAGGCGCAAATGGTGCATTTATGGTAATATAGTGCCTACCAATACTTCGCTTTCAGGCAGAACTATGTAACATATTATGAAAGGCAATTTCAAACCTGTTCATTGTTCTTTTTGCTTGTGGAAAGTAGTGACTACCTCAATAAATTGAGCTAAGAGAGTACTCGTATAATTACACATATTTTATTATGTTCCTCTCTTTAAGAAAAAAATAAGATACCACGTAACTTTTATGGACTAAGTGTTTAAATTTGCAACACATTTTGAAATAAAAAGTAGCTTCGTTGTTATATTGTTTTCTACCTGTTTTCTTCTTTTATTTTATATTGTGTTCTTCCTCTCTCTGTATGTATATATAACCACACACTTTGCTTTTTTTTGTTTAGTTTAATTTTGTACCCGCGAAACCGGTTGGTCATAAAAAATAAATAAAATCTGTAGTCTTATACTAAGTTATTACTTCATTTTCATTATTTATGTTCTACTGTTTTTTTTATGGTGAGGCAGTAAACCAGTGTGTCGACTTAAATATTTAATAATTTTTTTAGAAACAATTCGTTTTGGTTTGTATTTTTAAGAGAGATAGGTCAATACAAACTTAAAAGTTAGAATTTAAAATAATAAATTGGAAAAATGGACATACGTGAGTAATTTTTAGTGACTGTTTGGTGAGCTTTGGTAAATATCACCATACAAAACAGATCCCGAATGTGGGTCACAGTGTATAACAGGTAATGCGCGCAAGTACCTGCACGTTAGTCGTATATGTACAGCCGGGCTATCTCATCTCCTGTAGGAGGATGTTGTTTGATGGAATATACGCTTTAGACCAGTGATTCCCAAAGTGGTCTATATCGACCCCCAGGGGTCTATGACAACCTGCAAGGGGTCTACGTCAGCGAAAAAAAGATTTGGGGGTCCATGAAATGAAAATGGGGGTCCACGGCAGTGGATTTCAACATACACTGATAGTACCTATTTAGGTACTTACGTAATACTATCTTATAATGGACTTTAATTCTCTGATTATATTAATAAAAATATTTTTTGTGGAAGATATTTTGCCGATTTGCTAGTACTTTTCGATCTCAAATCTCTACCGACTAGTGTTTTTTTTCGGAGAGGAATTTTCGTTGATTTGCTAGCACTTTTTGATTTGGGATCACTGCCGACTAGTACTATTTTTTGACGAGTTCGACTACAATTGAAGTGTTCACCGCGAAGGATTCATTTCAAAGAACTAGCAGTTGCTGAAGCGTTCACAAAACTTTAAAGTTTTTCCCAACGCTAAAAAAAATCAATACTAGGAAAGCAGGGGGTCTATACAAAACAGAAAAAATCGACAAGTGGTCTACGGGACAAAAAAGTTTGGGAACCTCTGCTTTAGACAATGAATAATTTTATTCCCGAGTAGGTAACGGGAAAAAATTCGCGTTTCTGTTAAATAATGAATGATAAGTCAATGCAACAAAGACTTAATAATTATTATTGGCAATTGGCGTAGAGAGGTTGCAAATACATATGACATAAATTTATTAAAATAGTATAATTTTAGAATAAAAAAAAATCAAAGTCTTGTTTTGTGAAAATGAAGATAATCAGAAGATATGTCACAACGCTCACCGTAAAACTCATATTTTTCTCGATGTTAAAATAAAATAAATAAGCCTTTACCGTGCGCCCACCCATTTCTCAATTTTCCATACCTACGTCAAATTGAAAAATGTCTGGTGATCTTTTGGAACAAGATATAAAAAAAATAGTGCGCACGATTCTAGGTAATGTATATAGGCATATAAATATATCATGCATAGGTACATACTAGAGTGGTAGTGGTGAAAGACCACCATTCAGAATCAAAACGTTGCTTAAAATGGTAAAAGCTGTGTTTAGTGATCAGATCTGAATAGATAGGTACTTCCCAAACTCCTTCCCCAGCTCCAGTTAGTTAGTAGCAGTTTTTCCCATGCGGCATTCAGATAAAAAAGTCCATTTACATTAAGCTTTAGATATAAAATAGCTAGAGCTATCTAAGAAAACTAAGAAACATTGCATTTTATAGGTAGGTACCTATAAAGCGTTGCTGGATTTAACCGCAAATCTATGAGGCAAATATTATCACAATTCAAAATGATAAATGTATTCCGGTTTTGTATGGCAGTTTGGCAACGCTGGGTTTCAGGACAAGTCACCACGTGAAAAAGCATTCAGTAATTACTTTCTCGCCTTTGATTCGAAGGTAATGCCGACACCCCTTTTAAGATCACCAACTTGAGAATACGTTGAAATAGTTATATTATTTGCATATTCACCGCACAAGAATGAAACTGTAAAAGGTTATCCACGCGTAAGATCAACGGTCAAACAAAACAATGCAAGAGGCAGAACGTAGAATTATAAAACAATGTTATTTTTGAATTTGAATATTATTTTTAAGGTGTTATTGTTTTACTGTGTTGAAAGAAGTTTAAATGAAGTTTAGTACTGAGTAATTTAACGAAGTTACATTACGTATTCATTATTCAGGGTTCGTTATTGAGTAATGACGATTAATAATTATTCATCTCTATTCATCTCTTTGAAAAAAGCAACTGATCAAATGATTATCATACTAGCTTAGATTCATAGTAATTTATGTACACGAGTTGGTATATTATAATACTATGTTTATAGAAAAATGGTTTAAAAGAGTAAAACGTCGAAATCATTTCAACAATCTATATTAGATATATATTTTTTTCTAATATCTGTAATGAAGTTTTTGTAATTGTGATGCATTATGGTTTTTTTTTAATTTCCCCGAATAAGTTATAGAATCAAAAAATACTGCATAACGGAACAATAGCAAGAGAGAGGCCTTCATATTCTACAGTGGGAAAAACTGCCTGATTATGTTCATTGAAATCGAAAGCGATCAGTTGAGTGTTAACATTTTTTAAAAAAATATATTTATTCCAGATCTGAGGGTGGTGCAATCTCATGAGTTTCATATAATATGTACATAGAAAAAATACAAAATAATAAAATACATAGATAATAAATAAAAACATGATAATATAGCAATAAATAATAACAATAAATTAAAATTGAGCTTTATTTCAAGATATCATGAATTGACTCCAATGTTTATAAACGGGGCCCTACAAGACCAGTGTTGCCATCACAAGAGTGTTTTCGCTCGTGCCTATTCTTATTCTGTAGTTGGCGATACGTCTTCTTATTAAGGCTCTGAACCCGGGAACTCGCCCTTCTGTAACAATCCACTAACACACTGTGAGGTAGCTGGTTGCAGTAGATGAATAGAGGTAAACCATATCAGTTTGGTACACAGTTCATTCGTGGGGTATTGACAACTATTGGGCCATCCCGAAAGTTTTACAGTTTTAGCTGTTTGATTCTTGGTCATTAAAATAATAAAAGACGGAATGACGAGAGTTGCACGTCGATGAGTTTATACATACAAGATAAATCCACAGATAGATAACTCGCTGACACAAATACGTTTACACAACACGAAATCATAATACGTCTCTGACCTACTTTTTATTTAACACATTACTACATATCACAAATTCTCATACTGCACACAGCTAAACGGACCGAGCGATTGACTTACCCACACCTGCATAAAAATTAACGACAGTTCAATTCAATTGGTAATTTAAAACCGCGTATAAAAAAATGTGATATCAATATTTTATTTGTGATAAACTTTAAGTTTGGTCGGTAAAGAGTGCGGTTTTTTTTATTTAGTGCCTCTTTTGGATTACGTTCAAGCGGGCTGTTGGGACCGGGTCATGCGTTTCAATACAACTTTGTGATTTTAATGAATACAACACACAATCACACAATTTTCGTGAATGTGTCGGTGCTGAAGTTGCAATAGTAATAAAAACGTGTAGGCTAGTTCAACACTTCACGGCGCAGGGCGGCTCCCAGAGCAAACCCGAATTCGGTACAGAACTCCCAATCATGGAATTAGGCTCGTCATTTAAAATGGGTCACCAATCTTATCTTCGATGAAAAGTTAAATCTAATTACTGTCATTTAAATGATAATAAATAATAGCCTACGTGCATGCATTAATATGAATAAATGATAATGTGTTGGTATTAACCTACTTGGTATTTAATATCTGCCTAAGCGAACTTATTAAGCAAAAAATCATTTTAGCATATGTACATAGGTAGTTCATAGTCCGATTATAAGGATTGGATTAAACCGGTCGCTGAAGTAAGATGCATCCGAAAGGTCAACGCAATGCACATCGAAACACAATACTCATCTTTGCAGTTATCCTAATTTCACATTTAGCTTTGAAATTAATTATGCAACTTTTCCCTTCAAATAGCTATTATATTAATAAATTTATTTCAATTACACTTTGGAGTTGAATTATTTGCACCTTTTTTTTCCCCCATTGCATCTGAATGTGTATGAACAAAATGCAAAAAACCGCCATTTTAGTAGGAGTACTTGTCAAGATCTGGCGGATAAACTTTATTTAATAGTTTGCCGAAACTTTTGTTTGAAACTCGTGTGTGTGTGTTTTTATCGCTGTAAACACGAACTAAATAATCGGGTGTTTTTTCTTTCTGCCGAATTTTCAAAAATAAAGCTTTCATTTTGAGCAAACGTGCACGATCTCAAATTTTAACTTAATAGAAAATAGTATTTTTTTTAACAATTTTTTTTATATACAGTGCAACGTAATATGAATGCTGTTTTTGATAAATAAATTTATGAAGCTACCCATGAATATATATTTTTTAATATCTAAATAACAAAAATCCAGAACGGTGAGAAAAACTACTTTCTGCCATGGAGGTTTGAAATATTCATTAAACAGTCCGAAAATGAGACAAGACACCTGCCTTATCGTTTGTTTAATTTTTATACAATATTTAACAAAGAAAATATTTTTGAAAGAATCCTGAAACTCGGGCGAAACCGAGTAGTAACTATTAGTAAACAAAAATGCTACATGAATCACGCGTTGTATTAAGTTTTCAAAATAATCCGTCAGGCTTGTAAAGAGTTAGCTCGGAGCAGAAAAATCAGTGCATCGTCAACTGCTACGCATAGCCAATACCAGGGGTCCGCTCGTGTGGCCCGGCCCGGCTAAGTAGGCCACGGATGTGCGGGCACAGCGCGCGGCCCCTGCTGCGGGCGGTGATGTCACCCAGGTGGGTTGCGCAGGTTATGTGCTGGCGGCTAGGCTAGCGATCCCCCCGACAACCACCCATAGGGCGTTGTGGATAATGTTAAGATAAGGACGCTTATTGAGGGAAATTGATGGTGGAGGGTAGTGACTTTTCAACGAGTTTACGGAGAAAAAAAAACTTTCGTTTTTTGTCAAGTTGAACTTTTTCTGTACAAAAAGTTACGAGGAACTAAAAATCACCTAAAAAAAATCGGCTTTATGTTTTGTAATAGAAATTTTTTGAAATATAAACGGAAATTACTGCACGCCAGTATTACTGGAAAATCTAACTTGCTTGATGAAACTAAAAATGCTTATTTTTATGGAAGATCTTAAGGGTTCTTACGTGAATATTTGAGATTTCGTCTTACACAGATAAAATCAGGTAGGTAGGTACCGATTTTCTGTTTATAAATCATTGTATTAATTTACGAATAGGGAGTTCTTATTATAATTATTAGGGAGACTCAATGAATTAATGATAGAAATAATTAATCTAAAATTATTTCGATTCTTGTAGTGTTGCTATTAGGGAAGAGGAATTTCGATACTCTGCGGTACGCGAAGAGCAAATATGTTTTCAAATGTTGGTGAGGCAAAACATCTGTCATGTGTCAACACAGTTAACAACAGAATGGCATTTAGTTATGGGTTACGCCAATATTGTGAGACACTAATAAAAGTGATCAGATTTTCACAGGAAATACGTTCTGTTTGTCGCAATCAAAATAAACACGACAAACGTATACTAGGTATTTGAAAAAAAAAAAAAATTTTTTTCTACACAATTCTGTGTGCGCAAGGAAAAACGGAATGAGTCAATAAACGCAGATGTTCAGGACAGGCAAGACAATAATTTGGAATTTCGTTTTTTAATAATAGCACATTATTTTATTTTCTGACATATCTCATTTTTCCTTGATAGATGTGTATCTAAAAAACAATTCTGCATACTTAACTCAAAACTAGATTTTTTCACTCATTCCGTTCTTCCTTGCGTACACAGAATTATTTCCATCACAAACTAACCTTCTTTGAAATTTCGGATTTGATTTGAAATCAAGGATTTGAGTTAAGCAATCAAAATATTGACCAAGTAAAAAAAGCTAACAAATCAGTAATTATTTTAGACATCACAACATTACGAAACTCTAACAAATTAAAAAAAAAATATAAATATATTTTTATATTTATTCTTTCGTGTGAGCCCTAACGAGGTAACATGGCGAATAGAGAGGTCCTACGTGAAACCCTAAACCCTCAACACCTCTTATCTGTTGGGGGTACATGGGAACTTAGCTAACACATCATGCGGTAAACTACTTTATGTCGTAAGGATATCTTCTTAACTGGACATCTTGAACGTTTAAATTTTATTAAAAAAACTCCACACCTGGGACCCAACAGTTGCATTGTCCTATTCGAAGATGCTATGTTGAGAGCATTTTTAGGGAGTAGAACGTCGAGGAGTCGTAAACACGTCAGAGAAAAGAAACAATCAAGCGACAGATAACCAGAACTCAACCTACCTCAACGAATTAAGTCCATTATTTTTATCAAAATGTAAACTCTCGATTACAGTAATGATACTCGTACATAAGTATTCAAACATTTAAAAACTAACTATTGTCGATGCTTGGAAAAACGGAAAAGCAGTTATTAAAACAATTTAAGGAAAAAATAAATAGCGGGTATTTAATAAATTTTGTTCGGACAATTTGATATCTGTGTCTATAAACTTATGGAGAGCAAAATACGCGATGGGCACTTAAGCTTTAGCAGTCAAAATGGCGCTAAACTTCACTTTATAGTATTCTAATACAAGCAATACTACATATGATTTATCTATAAAGTCTATATGGGTTGATAGAAACATGTCTAACGTTTCCAGAGAATACATTTTTAAGCGTAATCTTTTTAATTCTATGAGAAACATACTAAAATGTTAGTAAAAAGTGCTGTTTGAAAACCAGCGAAGGCATTTTTAAACGTTTTACCTAAAATTCCAGTATGCATTTCATAAAGAATTTAAAAGATCACTGTTTAAGAATTGTATTCACTGGAAGACTACCAGTATAGAATTAACAGATACATCACATGTAGTATTTCTTGATTTAACAAGCTGAAAAGTAGGTATTTTTGGGTGCTAAAGCTTAAGTGAACCGATCTATAGATCCTGGAAGAATTACGCTGTTAAGGTTTGTCTACGATTGACATATTTGTCAAGTCATTTTCTTTGATAAAATCAACGTCAATGTTTTTTTTTGCTGTCTGTGCTGGAACCGAACCTGCAATCCCTGACTTATAATTAAATGCATTGAACGTGGTGTCACGATCGAACAGGCGGTGGCATTAGCGAGCGCTCTAGAGCCTCTCGTGGGTCTTTCTTGGACTCAACCGATCCGACTGTGGAATGGTTTGACGGCTTTTGTATTTCTTCTTCCTTTCGAGATACAGTCTCACTAGGTATCTTCGAGACACCACTTTACTCTGTTTCTTACAAATAAAAAAACTTGCACAGCATCCCCATATTATATAACGGTAAAATAGTACATGGAGTAAAAATAGAAAAATGAAAATAAAGTTTACGTGTAAAAGAAGATATAAATTTATTGAATTCTTCGAAAATCTCTGCATAATCTTACTCCCACTTGATTCAAAACGTTGAATATATGAGCACCATACACTACCTAAGCAATCGATATGTCCTCCCAAAACATGAAAGATTTATGTAAGATTATCTCCTATATATAAGCAAGTTCAAAGTTTACATTACTTATGTTAATGATTTCCATAGACTCATTTGTATAATTGGCCGGTAATTGATACGATGGTGAAATGGCAGAGTGCAAATTCTCGTCGCAGATGAGCTAGATCCACAGTATGGTGCAAGAAGATTACATGGGAATGTCCTTTTACCCTTTGCACTCTTATGCCTTCGTTGCTAAATCTACAACGTTAATAGTGAAGTCTAAATGGCAAAACAAAACTATTTGAACATTGTTAAAACGTCAATTAAAGTGATGCGAAATAGAATAGTGTGCGCTGCACAACGCATTCACCGTATTTCGGTAATTGAGATCACCGGAATTGAATTAAGCGTTTTATTGTTTACTACATTTACTCAGGATGGCACCGTGGGCAAACTATTTAAGATATTTTAGTGAAAAATTCAAGGAATGTTTAAGATTCCATCAAAAGTACGAAAGGAATGCATCCATCCGATTTTTCTTAAATCAAACAAATGATTTGTATTTGCATCGCAGTTGGAGAACAAACAAATATTGCATTCATTTCTGAAATCCCTGTTATAACATTTAGTGACAGTATGAGAGTAAAGGAGGTCGATGGGAGACTAGAATCAACAAAGGATTGAAAATTCAGATGTTTCTGCCAGAAACGGTTAGGGACCTTTACAGCACTACTGACACAGAATGTAGGTAGGTTTCTATAGCTGATATCGAATAAAGAAATAAAAAAAAACTTTCTTTTATTGCGAATATTTTTATTTTTTTATGACCGACCGGTTTCGCTAAGCTTATGCATCATCGGGGTAGTTTCATTTTGTACCCTGATAATGCTTAGGCTAAGCGAAACCGGTCGGTCATAAAAATTGAAATAATATTCGTGGTCTTATACAAAGTTATTTTTACATTTCTTTAAATATGTCAAACAACGAAGTGATTTCTTTCAACGAAAATAGATTATATCTAATAGCGTATGGGTTAGCACTTAGCAGTTGTATTGGATTGAGCGGGCTGACAACGGGCAACGACGGGCAACAACGGGCACTAACAGGCAACAACGAGCAACAACGATGACGAAGCTAAGCTTAATAGTAATACGTATGCGTTTTATTTTTGAATTTAGGAACCAGATGAGCCAAATATAAATCTGTTGAAAAAACTCGTATCTTTCACACTAAGGACATGCCTGGCCTAATTCCAAATCTGGCATAAATAATTCAGAAAAGTATTTATTGCGCCCGCAGCTAAGTAGGCATATAGAATTGGCCGTTGTTTTTGGACCACCCACCTGGTAACTCTCTCGTGCTTTGATTGGATAAAAAATAAGCAGCTTTGGTTCTTGGAGGAGTTTTGATTAAATGTTAAGCGGCAGAAAGTATTCGAGTTGCCTCAAAGCGTCGAACAATTCACGAACAATGGCGGTGGTGAAATCGAGGCAATAAAACTGAATCAAATTACGAAATATTCAACACATGTAAAATAATAGATGTTAGTGTCATCAGTTAAGTATATCATTGTAATGCGAGACGTATACAGAAAAAAGCTCTTTGTTTCTTTTTGTCGGGGTATAAAAAATAAAATAAAATAGTATACCGCACAAGAGTGCCAACTGTCTGGAGCTGAGATAAAACATATATGAATATTCACAGTGATTCTCGTTACATGCAACCATACTATTTCGCCGTTATAAGTGATTTTTTTCGAAAAGAAAACCAGTTATATGGGTTTAAATATATATACACCGTCAACGGAAACAAAAATACTTCTTATATACTATAACAGGAAGATGTATTCATTACTGCCCTTAGAGAAATTAGGTTAGCTGTAAGAGTTATTTCGTGTAGGGGATAATTTGAAATTTCCAATAAAGTAACGAAACTTACTTCTCCCGCTAGATCTTGCAGTAGAAGCCTCTATTGTGACGTCACCTAGATCGGGTATGTCCGATTTGTCATCCGAAAGTCCTGAAAAGAAAAAAAAAACAACTTTAATAATGTAACGTTGTTGTACTATTATAATCAGGCAATTGACAGGGATAGTGATCATCTTGACGCAGGAGGATCGATGCTCGTGGCTAAAAAATAAAACAACATAAAGGTTTTTTTGCGTTAGTATTAATATTTAATTTAGTTGATGGTTTACTGTAAATATTGTATCTATTGGTAACTTTAACATTGACTGATATAAGTGGTCAGGTTAGAGTAGGTACTGCAAACATTGGGAAGATTTCAAATACATTAGGGAAAAATAGGACAGTTTCTTTACCTACGGCTACCTCTTCCTATCACAATACAGCAATCATTAGGGGTCTACCGTAAAGTTGATTTTCCAAAAAATTGGGTTTTTGTTTTTCTCTGTAGTTATTTTTTTTCTTCTTTTTTTTTTAAATATGCCAAATTTAAAAAAAAATTACAATTAAAGAGAGGATCATAAATTTTCCCAGACATACATTATTTTAAGTTTTTAACATAAAAAAAATAAAAAACCATACAACATTAAGTCTTGAAAAACATTTAAGAAAATGTTTATTTATATGCTGCTTTTCATTCAATTGGTATAATAATAATACTAGTAAAATTTGTACAGCACCGTTTTTGTGAAAAATCACCTCAAGAGGGCGCTGTACAAGTCTTAATTTCTAGTCTAATTAAATATACATCAACATACTTACCTGGCAGGACACAATCACGATATCATCATAACTTAAAATTAAGCTGATTTTTACATGCATTTTTATTTCTATTTCATTTATTTTTATTTTTAGGGCATGAGAGCATATTTAAATAAGATCTTTTAAAAATTTACGTAGTGAGGAACAGATAATGATGAAATATAATATGTATATAACAAGGACATATCTTAGAATCTGAGAAAACTATTTACATTCATTCAAGATTGAGACATTCCCGAATTCAGATTTTAATTAAAAAATTTGATCACCGAAGCATTCTAAACTTTGACTTAAGTTACTTTATTTAGTTAGCAGTTAGTTTAGGAAAATTGCTTATTTTTTTAGTATCTGACAACCACCAAATTAGGTGCACACTCGATTATCTAAAACCTTGGCTGAGCGTTAAGTTCCATGAGAGGTTCGAAACTATGCATGAGCAAAACAAAATTATCACTATAAAATAAAATAAATAAATACAAAAAAAAAAAACTTCAAATTGTTAAAATTGTCAACTAGTTTCGCCACAATTGCAAGAATTCGAAATTTCAACATAGATATTTTCGTTTATTAAAATTATTATAATAGATGCATTATATTTATATGGCGCAATTTTGTGATTTTATTTATTATTTGTGAACATTAATAGCAAATCAATAAAAAAAACATAAACGTATTATAATAAGAATAACAAATCATGCCAATTATATTTTTTTCTCTGCTGATGATATATATTATAAATAAAGTGTAAAAATAGACAGTTTTATTTTAGTTACTTAACTAAGTTGGTGGGGGTAAAAGAAGGTGGAAGGGAACATGGGAATGAGATAAAGGGAAGAAGGACGGGAGTAGATAGAAAGTTAGTTTCAGCGATCTAGTTTGTAATGGATTTTAGTTTAATGTCAATGTGGTAATAATTTAAGTTGAATTAATTTGTAGATTTGTAAATAAAAGAGTTTTGTTTGAAATTGGTATTACATCGAGGGAAATAAAAAAGAAAGTGACTGTCTGCTGTTGCGACTTGGAACATGGAATAATAGGAGTTGCAGGAGATCAGGACTATCAACTACGTTGTGTTATTCCATCTGTGAAATTTACTCTAGATAACTTACAATAGTATGAATAATATACATTTACATCTTTTATTTTACATATAATTAAAAAAATATTTTTTCTTTTTGCACAACGTTCCAGAGTTGCAGATATCGTCTTGGCAAAAGAGCATGCATCTGAATCGAAATGTTGCTTGAAATAGCATTAGCCGTGTTAAGTGACCAGATCTAAATAACCCGACGCGACTGGGGATGCCTTGGTAATACTTGCTCCAGGCAGTTGAGGCTTAAAATTCTTGAAAATAAATTATACGAATTTGAATGTATTCTGAATTTTGAGACCTTGATTTGGGAAGTTTCCTACTAGCTTTGTTGGACTCAGGACAGTGGGTAAAAACACAGGCGTCTATGCGACAGGATGACGAAGCGTAGGAAATACATGTGACAGTTTGCGGCTCTGAGATGGGAATTGTGACGCGCCCAGCTGACGGAGGGAAATAACTCTGACCTTGGACGAGATAGCCGTGGAATAACGAGCTTCAGAGGAATAGTTGGGCCTCAACTCCCCATGCGCGGTAAAGGTAAGCATAGCAGCAGCAATGTTCATCACTCTTAGCAATAAACATCACAAAGCCCCAACAAAGAAGTCCCATAAATGGGAAATAATAAAAGAAAAAAAAAAAATAGCCATCTAAATGTCACATATGTATTTGGTATAGGTATACGTTCAATTTTCACCAATGATTGAACGTCTAACTATTTTTCAAAGTTTAATAAATTAAACAAAATTATCTATTTTCGAAAAAAATAAATGAAAAAAACTAGCATTACTTTTTTGTTTCGCCCTAGCTTTAATATTCTTTTAAGAACAAGAACAACAAAAAACACGGAACTTGTTCTATTTTTGGCAGTTATATATTTCAAAGCTCCGTGGCTAATGATGACATTGTAAACTCGAAATACTTGGGTGACCTAAAGCGCCATAGCATAAAAAAGCTGTGCAAATTTCAAAAGCCCAGAGCTCACCGTTACAGAGTTTTTACTTGGTAATAATGTAATTCTAAGATGATAAACAGCGGGAGAAGAAAATAGAGTAGATACGAATTGAAAAACTTATCTGTATGGAAGACCAATAGAGAAACTGACGAAAAAAATAATTAATGTACCTACTTTTTTAGGCACAGTACATGATCATAACCATAGTAGTGACGACCTGACTGCGCATATAAGTTTGTATTTATAAAATATTGTTTTTGCGTGTGATAGGAATCAACTTCGCAAAGGACCCGATTAAATATCTACATATACTATAATGATCAAAGCAACCAAACAAATTACAACGAACACTCATTTATTAACGCCCTAATGAGCTTTTTCATATTAGATCAACAGAGGTAGTGCATGTGTGTAGAGAATAATAACATACAGATATATTAAATAAATACAGTAAAAAAAAGAAAAAATAAAATAATTATTCCCACATGGTCTTTCCAACATTACTGACTTTTACGTTTTGTCTCTCTCAATTCATACTATCTGTCTCTTTCTCTCTATTCCTTTGTTAAAATTAAAATGTTATTCTGTTGTTTTCTCATTATTTTGTTATTTTATTTAATATTTATTCTCCCTCTGTAAATTTATATAACCGCGCAATTTGTATTTTTTGTTTAGTTAAATTTTGTACGCTGATAATGCTTAGGCTAGGCAAAACCGGTCGGCCATTAAAAATAAAATAATATCCGTGGTCTTAAACAAAGTAATTTTTTCATTTCTTTAAATAAATATATAATTAAGTGTTTTGTTGTAATATGGAGTATAGTATAATTGCATAATGTACACTCCACACCCACGATAACATCTGGAGTGAATGGTTTTTTCGTCCCGAATCCACTAGCGCAACAGTTCGACCCACTGACCCACTTGCCGCTGGCAGTGGCACTGTTGCTGGCGGCGCGGGTCGGGGTCGCCCGGTCGCCGTCACCGCGCTGCTGGAAGTGGCTAGACCGAGCCGCGGTGCATCTCCTCTTCACGCGGCCCGCGTTGTCTGCTCTTGTTAGATATGCTAGCCAAGTCTGATCGTCCAGTTTTGCTGTCCATTGGAATAGTATAGATTGACGAACACCTCTATCATCAATTGGTAGTTACTGATTTTTCTAATCATGGAGATGAAATTGTGTCGTGTTGACTTTGAAACCCCAATACGAATTTCATGCAGCTTAAGGGTCAACACTAAAGAATGACGCTAAACGTCACTCTAAAGCATTCTAATACAAGCAATACTACAAATAATTTATCTGGAATTTTAAAGGAAGGATTACAGTTAAAAAATTGTATTCACCAGAAACCTTTGACATTTTTCTAACTACCCGTATAGAATTTACAGATAAATAATGTGTGTATTTTTTGTACTAGAAAGCCAAAGTGTGTATTTTGAGTGCTGACCCTTAAATCCAGAGTTCTGTTCTGCTGTTTCCTTGGAGAAAAAATGTATGGAGAGAGAGCTAATTATTTTTACCCAACCCATGCAAACTTGGGATAAATCACTTTCTCCGGATTTTTACGTCGTATACCATGAGAGAGAAAGAGACAACAAATGTAATACTCCGCTTCTACGTACTGTTAAAATGATCTTGGGCTCCTGGTTCACTGCGAGAGTCCGCCCACATTTTTTAATATGCCACTAAACTTGACAAAACTAAACGGTTTTTTAGGGTAGATGCTATATTTTTGTTGATATCAATTCTGTGAAAAAGTGGTTATTCGAATAAACAAAAACATTATGTCGATATGTGATATGAATGGATGTATGAATACCCTACCCTTGGTCTTAGCCACGCCCAGGTCCGCCGAGTCAGGTAAAAATCATCAAAAACTGACTACACGGCTTTGGATTGCAATTTGGTGTTAAGATTTACAATGAAAAGAAGTCCCAGCTGTGGGTCCTTAACTGTCACCAAAAGTGATTGACGCACCGAACCGATTAACGTGTACTTAAAAGCTTAACTTTTGAGTAAGTCATAATTTTATTAATTGCACAACTTTAATAAATTATTAAAATTAAATTTTGATTAGTCCGGCATAAAATACACCACTCCAAATGAGTTCCGTTGAGAAAACAACCGGCTTTCGAGACGATTGAGTAATCTCAGAATCAAATAGAAACACATGTTTCGAATAAGATTTTAAATATTAAAACCGACCCATTAATGGTGTCGTAGAGCACGTTGTTTGAAACGATGTGTCAAGGCTAGAAAAGTGGGGAGAAATCGTCTAAAAACCCAAAGAACCTGCGAGATATAGTTATTATTTGTAGTCATATCTAAGACAAGCGTGTATGCAGGTTGATCGGGAATAGGTCATGGAGGTCTAGTTGCAAGTAAGGCTACAGTAGGTTTGTATGGTCATTGGTGCGGCGTAGGTGATACACATAATCAATTTCTTTTTTACACAATTCATTAATTTAAAAGACCAACTATAAAAAACTTTTATTTGTAATTCAGTTAGGCTTCTTAATGCTAAGTACTTTCCAGTTACCTATTTGCAGCGAGTGTTTCATTCCTACGTATTGAGCAAATTTACGACCATTTAATATTAAAAAGGGGGCTGAGACTTGATTTAATACAACTCTCATACAAAAGATTGATTTTGAAATAATAAAGAAAATATTGACACAAACAACATGACACCTTTTTTGTTTCAAACGTTTCACACAGTCCCGTAAAAACACAGACTTAAGACCAGATCAAAAAGTGAAAACGTTAAACGTATCAAAGTAACTTATTTCAAAATTCGATTATTACAAAATAACACTACAGCAATAAAAACAAAGCGATTCCATATTTCAAGAAGAAAAGTACCTTACGCAACACACGCGACATCCATTGCGGTGAATTATCCTCTCGAGTTGCATAAACACATTGGGTACAGAAGAAAGTGATCTCCAACGCAGAAGGAAAGAGAAAGAGACAGCGGAGAAAGGGAAAGTTATTGCAAAGGTGGTAATGGCGACCGCAGCGCATTACGCCAGTTGTGTCATCCATCTGTAACAGTTATAAGACACACATAAGAGGGCGTCTCCACGGTTGACACCAGCCGAAAGCGAAACACGATTGTGCCCGTTGCACGGTTTACTTCTAACGACGGGCGGCGAGGTAATCAGCCAAGGTTGGAAGAGTCTCGATGATAATGAAAGTGATGTGCGAATGGCCCCCGCGAAAGTAGCGCGGATGAAAGTAAGAGTGCCGCATGTTGATTAATGGCGGAGTATGGAAAGAGGTTTCCGTGTTATCGAAAGGAAAAGCATTGCGTCTGTGTTCATTGCACGGCACCCGACGAAACCGAAACTTGCCTGTGCTCATTTTCCAGATTAATTTGCGTCAGGCTCTATGGAAAGTGAGCAATGCAATTCATAATAATAAATGAGATTTTTAAAAGAACATTAATTGGAAATCAGGCCAAATAAAATGGAAATCTGTTTTACTCTGGCTTTTTGTTTATTTTTATTTGTAATTATTACTACGAGTATATGGTATAATAATGTGTTGAATCTGCACAGAAGATTTAATGCGGTGATTTTTTAGTGAATTACATAATTATCTTGGACAGTAAAGGTTGTTTCACAAGTTTTTTAATATTATTTAGGGGTTTTGGGCTGCAACTGATTTTGAACATTTTCATCTGTAAAAGCTCAGGTACGCGTTGTTCTACCATTACTAAAGCGTTCTTACACTGAACGTAAATGAGCGCCGCTCAAGGGGCAGTGCAGAAGTACCTCCGTGATGAGGGGGGCTGGACTAATGGGTAAAGTGAGATCCCCGGCGCCACTCTTGCACCGCGCCCCCCACCGCTACACCGCTGCACGCAGCCAGCATAATGGAGACCTCTTATAATTCAGACGAATCGAGCGGGAGAGATAAGTTGTTCGTAGTAAACATAAAATGAGGAAACAACATTTATGATTCCTGATAATTCAGCACTGAGAGCAAAATAAGTAAGTCATGTCGTGTGAACGAGGGCAAGATTGTAAGTGGGGCGAATACGTGTTGACGAGAGAGGATTTATCTATTAGTAAATTCGTCATTGATATCTTCAATGACAACACGTTATTATTGTTGATAAAAAGATTTATTAATAAACGCATTATCTTAGTTGATTAGACAGTGTTAAAATGTTGTAGTACAGGGTCAGCGATGTTACAGGCTGAAACGTTGTTTTTAAAATGTCTGCTGCATAATTAATAATGGTAAGTGGATTTATTTATGGTAAATATCATGTTAAAAACAAATTAAAAAACATTTTATGATGAAACAATTAACCTCAACTTTTTTTAACAATTGCACTTAGTACCTACGTCATTTTTTGGTAATCAATTTTATTTATAAAAAAATAAAGAAAACAATAAAATAAAAATTTAAAATTTAATTGAATAAAAAGGTAATATTAAATTATCTTATAAAATGTTAAAATAGAGTTTCATCACGAATTAACAGTTTCAAAATTAGAAATAATAATAGGGAAATATTTATCCCTCCAAACAGCAGCATTCGAGGTTTCCAAGAATCTACTTATTGTCTTTGCCGAACTCCACGACTCAAGGCTGCGGGTGCAGGGGTTGCATTAAAATAACGACAAACAGAAAATATAATAGCGCAATTAAAATTTTCGATATACTTGCACAATTTATTTGTGTTTTTAACTATTTTACAATGGAATACATTTTCAGTCTACGCTCTTGTAAATAACCGGGATTCAGAATGGCAACGTGCGTCGCTTCATTACCACCTTTCCACTATATTTACACAGAATTTGTAAAATTTTGGATGGGTTGTAAGGTTTTGCTGGATTCGCCCACATTGTTAAGTTCTATGTTGGTTGGGAAGTTTTACGTTCCATTACAATTGAATATTTGATGTAAAACGAAAGACAAGGAGTGCTATAGCAAAACTGCCTTAATACAATAAAATAATATGAATATGAGTGATGACTGCCCCGATCCTGAACGTTTTAATCAATACCTCAATAAACTAAATAAACCTCTAAAGTAGAAACATTTCCACTTACATAAGAGTGCAAAAGAGATATCTTTATCCTAGTTATAATTAGATTTATTTCACAATTTCGGTATTATCGATTTCAAATTTAATGATTCCCTTGGAACCGATTTACAGTCAGGAAATATAGCCATCACGTGTCCAGTCCTGTAGTTGGTATTAAAACTGCAGTTTTAGAAACAGTATTTGTGAGAGTATTTTATGCTGCCAAAAACATGGGTAACAATATGCTGTTCTTAAATAAACACCGGTACAGCATCCTCTGAAATTACCTAGTCGCTGAGGTATATGTAACGTTTGATATTTTCATTTGGTGTTCTTTTAACTCTAAGGAGTTTGATAAATTCTTGTATGTAGAACATAAGCACCTATTTTTTAATTTAACTAACGATTGTAACGACTCGGTGGATATTTTTACAATTCAGAAGACACCTAAACTCACATCCAATTGCGTGCTTTAGTGGAAGCACCATTCCTAGAGCCGTTCAGCGGAAGGGGAGGATTACCTGAGCGGAAAGGACTAGACTAGGACTAGAGGCGAAAGACAATAGGGAGCATTCGTAAAGGTGGCTAAATTCCACACTGGAATTTAGTGCCATAATGATGATTCTAAAGATTAATAGCCTTTCACAATGTATAGGTACCTAATATCAACTCCGTTTGGACACTAATTATGCCTATAGTAAAATTTGGCACTATTACACTACGCACCTAGTATTTGCCGTCTTGATTGAGACACCGATGTACGCCATATATTTTGTAAAGATTAGCACCATTCCGCAATGTTGGTAGTATCTATTACATTCAGTAGGTAGGCGAGTTACTACTATAAAATATACAAATTCATGCACATTTTTGTATCGCGCGCGTGGCCGGCACAGGCGATAAAGAAGTAGATTGTACGTAGAGGCGTAGGTATAGTGTTGCTATCTAAGTATGCCATCTCAGATAACGTTATAAAACAGTTTGATTAAGTAGAGAATACTAAAATACCAGGTTCGGTACAATCAATAGGTCCATGAGATTAACATAATCGGTGGCGTTGTCGAAACTTTTCATACATTTTAATAAACGACAAATAAGCAAAACCTAACCTATCTTAACCTTATCTACTTCCAAATTTTGTAATAAGTCATACTCAAGTTAAAAACTGCCAACTAACTGTTAAATCTCAACGTGGGTAGCTGGAGTTTTAGAATGTCTAGGAAATATCGTGGTTTTTGGTCGGAATTTAACTTGGTGGTCTTTCGAGGAGTTTTAGTGAATCTCACCAAAAAAAAGATGACAATAGAAGTAAATATAATAGGTTCATTCATATTTTTCTTTGGAAGGAGTGTACCTTTATCTAACTGGATTTTTTCTATCGACGAGAGATGTATCTAAGCCGCCACTATTGAATCGAGAGTATGAATCAATAAACCTGCCATATTATATTGAAGGAAGCGATGATGCAGAGGAATCCAAAAGAATGCACTTTTTTGACCAAGTTTAACAAAATTATATCTGCACATTGCAAGGCTCAAATTTTTCCTATAATATGGAATCAAATTTTTGAACCTTTATTTTTAAGAAATTGAAAATAATCGTACCTTTCAAAGCTACAAGAAATTGATTTTTATTTCATTTTAAATAATAATATGAGAAAAATTATAATGAAAATTAAAATAAAAATATTCATAGATTTAAAAAAGTACGTAATTGTTAAAAATGAGACATAATGAATTGGTTGAGATATCAGAATTGGTAGATACGTCGCTCCTGGATAGAGTGTAGGTCCCGAGTTCGAGTATCGGTCACAACCCAGTCTTATTGTTTTCTGCCTCTTTTATACTTTAATATTCTTTTAATAGTGTTAATATTATGACGATATATACATTACAATGAAGCTTAGAGATTCAATAAGTAAAATTTATGAAAAAAAAATTATTGCATTTTTCTAAAGGATATATATTTTTTTCGATGTAATAAAAATTGTATTGAGCTTTCTCAGCAATGTTTGTACTAAACATTTTTTTTAAAAAACCTCAGATCAGTGAAAATCAATCATTATTTTATTTATGAACTGCAAACAAGCTGAATAAAATAAAATTTAAAAAATCCTCCTTAGCAATAGAATCGTAATATCGCCAAAAGAGTGAATACACAAGAAAAGTTATGGAAAATTCGGTAAAAGTGGTTACTTAACTCATTCATTTAACAAAGGGGACGGAATCTATTCTCAAAACTCATTGGTTCTCCATTTCGAGTTCTTCTGCCAACGTAAATGTGCAACTTCAAAACATTTTTGCAATAGTTTTTAAAATATAAAAACAGTCTGATGCAACTTAATGCATTTTCTGAAGGCAATTAATCGACGTTGTAATCAAAAAAGATTTCTGGAGTCAGCTTCCTGACATATGTGACTTCCTGACATGAAACGCTGGGCTTAACGCGGTTAATGTACACAATACACATGTCCCGCACCGATCTGGAACGTTTCCAATATAAACGGATAGATCATGAATAAATTATCACATATGAGAATTCATTCCATCACCCTCGTAAGTTGCATGGACTTACTGCAAGCTAAGTTTTTTTTAATGTTCTAGGATTGTCAAATTTGCATCATCTTGTTTTTTTTAATTGCAACTATTACAAACAATATTATTTTAGCGTTTGTTTCACTTAACCTTACAGATTTTTTTTAATACAAAAAAAATCTGTACAACATTAAATTGTAATTTGATTTAACACTATTTATACAAGTAAAAATGATATTATAACTTTGTAAAAGACCACAGATTAATAATGTGACATCTGTACACAGATTGATATTTGGATATGTATGGATTTTCTTGGAACATTCTTGCCTTTGGCAGATTTATATTCTTATCCTGATTTTTTAAATATTATTCTGGATTTTAACGTTTGATTTTTATGTGTTTCTCTTTCCTCAAGAATTCATGAATTTGTTAGGTTAGCTGTAGCTGTTGTGTATATTGCGGGTGTGGATCTTTCACCTTCATCATTCGAGCCACTGTCTGGTGTTTTACTCTCCTGAATGTCATTGCCATCTAAAATCTTTAAAAAATATTGAAAACCAAAGGGGTCCAAGTAACATGTTGCTTAAAAGCAAAAAAAAAATACACATTTTGGTTTCGCTATGATTATATTATAGTTTAGCAAAGTATACATGTAAGATTAATAAAATGTTTTTATTTATTTAATTGATAGGACAGTTAGGCCATAAAACATAAGTTTCAAAGTGACGTTCCAATTTCATACAAAATGTAAGGGAAGTGCGATTATAAAAAGTTCACATTATTTTTTTTCGTTTTGCAGTGTATGAACAATACCAAAACTTTACTTGTATACACATTAAGATTATTGTGTGTTTTTTCACTTACCATCATAGGAATCACTATTAAACAACTCATCTACAACGATTTCATCCAAATTTGCTCTAACATCCACTCGTCGGTCAACCATTGTCACTTGAACCTGTCTGGTTTTAAAATAAAAAAAAAACAGTTGCATACAAAGTCACTTGGAATTTTCGTCATTACATGTCACTGTTCTTCACTTTTTCCCTCGATTGTCGTTAATTTATATAGGATATTAATCTACCAACGTTATGGCATACTTAACTCGATTCTCACCAAAATGTCACTTGACCCCTATGGTTTTGACCCCGTCGTATGTAAACATATTTTTTAAATCTATTAAATCGCACATGTAAATTGTTCATAAATTGCAAGTTTCATTACTACACGTTGCATGTGAGTCATCAAAGGGATACAAAGTAAATGTTTTTATTTGTACAGGTGTCTTAAATTTCATTCAGTTAATGTGAATCGAAAATAATTTTGAACGCGATGATAACAAAAAAACATTAAATTATTTAAACCACGTTAACTGGGTCACGCACACACCCACAATATTGATAGTATAAAGCAACAAATACATATTGTACACAAGAATATAGTAGTGTTAGTTCCAACACTGAAAATTGAAACTTATACATGCAAATTAATTCGCATGTAGTATTACTAATATTGTGATTATCTACTTTAGTATATACACCTACTATTGAAACTCATCTAAATTCCATGTTTGTATATTGTTAATTCATTGCACATTTAAGTGGATTGCAATAATTTTTTATTTCAATAATTTTATCTTTCGGAAAAAAAAAATCTCGGTATCTATGGAAACTATATCTGTGTACGCAAAGAAGAACGGAATGAGTCTATAAACGCAGATTTTCAGGTAATTATGTCCTTTTTCAAAAAAATAATATCACATTATTTTATTTCCACTCATCTCATATTTCCTTGCTAGATATTTACAGTAGGAACAATTCTGCATACTTAACTCAAAAGTCGTTTTTTTTTACTCATTCTGTTCTACCTTTCACACACAGATATTTATTAGGGCGTAATTTACTACGATGCGTGGTATGCAGCAATAAAGATGGCAGCGCAGTAAAGAGCTCCAATTTGATTTGCTACAGTGTAAAAAGGGATTGCATAAAGTTTGTGTGGGAAAACATGTGTGTCAAGCATTATTTTCTTTTTGTGTTCTATTTTTATGTTTTATTATCATTATTTAAAGCTTGGTGAGAAGAAATTTGTAAGATTTTTGGTAATTAAAAAAATATTAGAGAAATAATTTCTAACGTAAGTGACATGAGAAAAGCGTAATTTTATTTGGCAAAAGGGTTAATGAAGATTTTTTTTTTAGTATTTAAAATCTGAAAAAAAAACGACAAAACGCTTGTTTACCTGCCGATTGCATGTTTTCTAGTTTCATTGTACATATGGTTAACGATATAAAGATCATTATCACGAAATAAAGATTATCAAAAAATGGCTCGATGACGATCTATTGTCATAAAACACATTAAACATTTGTTACTCCGTACACTCTTCCAACAATTATTGTCTTAAGCCCTTACTAATTTACCGATTCACTACACATGCATTGCTAATACTTGCATTACCGAGTGTGTAAAACTAAATCAGAAGTCATATATCGACCGGCTAAAAACGAGAGAATTAGTATTTATCCTAATTTTGAGAACCACTACGACTGAACATTATTATTATTATCTAGGTACAAGATGGTACAATATATTACTATCCAATAGAAAACTAAAACTAATACAACACATGACATATTAAAATTTAATAATCAGATTAAGTCTTTGGATTTCGATAATGATTTAGTGTAACCTATTATTATTACTATTAACAAGGTATTTTTGTATAAGATCTTTTCTAACTAACTAACCATCACGCTGTTTCCCTGCAGAGAGGCAGAAAGGACGAACTGCCATACAACTCTGTCTTGGCACACACTCCTTGCTTAATTGACATTCATACATCGTCTTATACATACTCTTCTGTTCCTAAGTTAATATTATTATTACTATGTGCATTACATTTAATAACACAATAATGGATAGAGGATAAATATTACAACCCTAAATATTTTTATCGACTATCTTAAAATATATTTTATCGGGGAAAAATGTGACACGAAGAATAATTTTTATTATTTATCTTGATAAAAATAAATAAACAAGGGATTGGTCTATGTCTGTCTGACGAAGAAATTCCTATCTTGAGACAGACGTATTGTACATAAATGATATAATACAGTGATAAATATTTTCTTTGATGTTAACAGAACATTTAAACAAAAAATAAAGTTCCTATTTATCTAAATAAAAATAGTATTACCAAATATATGCCTAGAGATACAGATAGATTGAAATTTAAAAGATGTACGTCTAAGTAGGTGTTTTACAATAGTTAACAATAGTGGAACGACCTGTATTAATAATTCAATGTATTATTTCATGTATAAATTGAGTTTAATGTTTCTATTATTTTGTCTAATTGTAGTTGGTAGTATATTTTATAATTTACATGCTATGTATTGTGTCTAGTGTCTTTGTCCAAAAGCATTTTAAACAAAAATAGTTTGGAGTAGTTCTTTATTTTTGGTTCGTGTAATATGTAGAGTTTGTGTTGATTTGTTTTTGTGCAAATTAACCGGAAAGTTTCTTGCAAAGAGCTGTTTTAAACTGTGACGGTTTGTGACATTTTATTGTGCTTAAGTGGTAAGATTGAAAAATACAACGTAATATAAGTTTTTGTAGCCTTGAAAGATTTAAAAACGAACCAAAAATTGCCTGAAGATTTTCAGAATTTTTCAGTTTCGGCAGTTCACTGCGGCGTTTGCTGAAAAATCTACATACAAAAAAATGAAATTTTGAAAACAAAAAAATACGTTTTCGGCTACAACAACATCAATGATGTAGTTTTTTTCCACCTTAGCACTCTAGCAGACTTACAACTCACGAACCACCGCTGACTTTAAGTCCATAACATTGAAGGCATTGAAGATCGTATCGGTACTGGTGGAAAGAGGGAGTTTCAGAATTATTTTTATGAATAATTTTTAGGGCTTAATGATGGGGTCAAGAGCAGTAGAAGAAGCGCTACCCCAACCTCAGATTTCGTATTCTATATGTGATTTATACAATGAGTAATATATTGATTTTAAAAGCTTGTGGCTAAGTAAATTGCGTGTTTGTTTGAAAAAGTATAAAGACTTATGAAATTTATTAGTAGTGTTCAAAGCTGAATTTTTGCATTCGTGTATTTTTATTGTTAGGTTTAGTTTTGTGATTAAAAAGCTTGGAAAAAAATCTTTTGTAGAAAATTAATGATAACAATATTTTTTTTTCCTGGACTCTTTGAAAACTTTTCTGGATTTTTTCGATAATAAAATTTCTGCTTCATGTAGTGCATAATTTGAAAGTGATTTTTCAAAGTAATCGAGTGAAATTAAATCATAGAATTTCATTCTGTATTATTATGATTGCTTGATTAATTCAACATAAGTAAAATACAATAAAAAAAAGATTACGTGATAAAGTTTTTGTATTATACCCCATCTATCGATTTAATTAATACACGAACTTTTAGTAGTTGACTTCTGAGCCCCGCCTTTTAAAAATAAGATTTTGTTGATAGATGTCACCCCGTTCCATAAATGAGAATTAGTAATCTTAAATAATTCTAATATCATAATACTAAATAAATAAAAATGCTACCAAAAAGTGAAACCATAATGGATAAAAAATTTGACCAATAACTTGATAAATTCGTAAAAGATTTTCATACATTGTTTTTGGAAATAAAAGAAGAAACCAAGGACCTAGTTACGCTGAATTCTGCTTAAGCGAAATTGATGATTTTAAAAATGACATAAAACCCTTAAAATCCAATCCACTCCAAAGGACATAAAGTACTTGGATTGTTTAGAGAGAATTTTAATCAATGAAAATTTAAACACGCACCAAGCAAACAAACGCCTTCTCTGGTAACTAAGTCTGCGAAATTCTTTGGATACAAATATATTTGGATAAAGGACAAAAACATGTTTCTTAGAAAGCAATTCGAATAAAAGATGCAAACGATCTACAGTAAGCATATACTGATAAAAGGTTACCGAAGAAGACATTTAATAATCTCTGTGAAAATAGGTTTCACCAAAAAAGTTTCGGTAACATTCAGATCCTTAGCTGAAAGTGCCCCCTCTCCTCCACTCTTGTGTTAACACGTAATTTAACAAGCCGTTTCTTAATATGAATATAGTAATATATATTCGTAAAAAGCATTTACTTTGTGGCTTGCCATATTTATAAATAATATAGATAAACTTGTTTATAACCACTTTATTATTTAATATTATGTCTACCGGTTTCGGAAGTACCCTTCCATCGTCAGGACAATATTAAAATGAACCTAAAGTAAAAAATGCTGAGATATATATACATATTTAGGAGTTGGAATGTCTCCTTCCTATTACAACTCCTATATATGTCTATACATCTCAGCATTTTGTATTTTAGGTTCATTTCAATATTGTCCTGATGATGGAAGGGTACTTCCGAAACCGGTAGACATAATATTAAATAATAAATTGGTTATAAATAAAGTTTATCTGTTTTATTTATAGTAATAAATATTAAACACGTATGAAAACATTATAAAAAAAACTATAAAAACCAAATATACAATCCTCTTCGTGCTATTATAACTGTTCAAATTCTTAAAGATCTATGTTTTCCTGTAAATATTGATTTTTTCATTACAATATGAAAATAAAAATATCAAGCAAACCTATGAACAAAAAAAAAAAAACAGAAAATAAATCAATTTCCATGTGATATTAAAAAACAACAATTTTGGTTAAATTTGAAATTTTGTACTTTTATTTTTCAATAGGTAATTTATTTTTTCTTATTGCTTTTTTATTTCAATAAAAAAATATCCTTACTAACGAAAAAGAGGTCACTATTATACCTGCAAATGTTTTTATATTTTATTACTACCTATGCTGTTTTTCCTATAAAGAGTCTACAGTAAAAACACACTTGATTTGTAAAAAAATATACATGCATATGGATATAATATACTCGTATATATGTACACTCCACAATCAGAAAATTTTCACTATTATTAATTAATCCCAAGTATACCTTTACACTGGCTTTGCCTATGTAGGTTTTCTGTTATATTTACATAATACATAAGTATATTTTATTTTATAAATTATTTTTAATTTACATTAACTTGTCTATTTTTTTCTTTTAAAAATGTATGTGATAGAAAATTAAATTTAAAAAAAATGATTACATGTCAAACTAAATTATGAAATTTTTCTACTTTATGAGTCATGACATAAAATTGCTGAAGGAATATTGTATGTAGAGATGGAAACCAAGGAGTGTTAACCGAATAATGAAAGCAATGCGTCCTTTTACAAGTTACTTATTATCTAGATGTTATATCGCTCAGTATTATTGATTTCATATTGAACTTATTAATATGTACGATATACCTGGTTACGAATGTTATAATTATTGTCGTACAAAAAAAAATCCGGTGGGGAATATCATTATATATTAAGAATAATCTGATTTTCAAACAAAACTATTAGATTCACACTATTTTGAAAACGTTTTTGGTGTTATTACTCTTCCAAATAAAGAGAGTATTATTATTTTAGCAATATACCGACTGACGAATCTTAGCAAACAATCGTTTATTCGTGAAATAACATCTATTTTAACGAATTCCATAGACCCTCGCGAAAATGTTTTGTTTATTGGAGATGTTAATATAAATTAGTTGAATTCTCAAAATCCTGTGGCGACTTCTTACGAAATTATTCTTGCAAACAATTATTTGATCAAATACATTGATGTGACACGGGAAGCAATTGTTGATGGACGTGTCACACGGTCGTGTATAGACCATATATACGCTAGGTACAGTCACGGGCAGAAACAAGGGGACTCGCAGTCTCGGGTCAGCGTGTGTATGCGAAATTGCCATAGCTGATATTACCAGTTCATATTAAATATTATGAGCAAATAGAACTTTTCAATAACGTGAAAAAGATAAATATTTTGTCCCAAAAACGTACTGACAATCATATTCATAAAATAAATTGTAATTCATTATTTAATGAGCTAGACAGTATTATTTTGTATGAGCAAATTTTTTATTTTTAATTTGTATGTAAAATGCACCGTGTCATTTTTTGAAAAACCAAAATAGACCGTATGCGATCAAAAAATGGATTACTACTTATATCTTAGAGAAAATTAAAAAAAGGATTTGTTATTTCGAAGGTGGAAGAATTCTCCAACTAATAAAAAATATGAAAATGAAAACAAGGTCGTGCGAAATAAAGTTAACAAAATAATTACTAAACGAAAATCTTGTTTTTTGAGGATAAATTTAAAAGTAGTTTTAATGATACTTAGAAAACCTGGGATGAAATAAATATAATTTTAGGAAGAAAAACCAAAAGTAATTGCAATGAAGTTATTTTGTGATATGTGATAAAAAGACGTACAGTAGATAGTGTAACAAACCAATATGTTAACTATTTCTCAGATACCATCAGCCTTATGCTGCACAAATGTAATTTTAAAGCATTTAATGTTGATTTACTTGAATTGCCTCATAGCATGCCTAAGGCAACTCTTACTGATATTCAAAATATTGTTAAAAAATGAATAATTTCAAGTCTACGGGAACAGACAACATAAGAATGCACGACATTAAAATACATATTAAAATTTTGGGACCAATTATTACGCACTTCAATAGACTTATTTCGTTAGCAGAAATTCCTGATGAACTTAAATGTCATATTATTAGGCCTAGTTACAAAGCGGAAAGCATTCCAAATTCGGAAACTATCGACCTATTAGTATCTTGCCCGCACTGGATATATATATTTTTTTTTTTAAATATATATCTTTAAAATTAAACAAATGCTTGGAATTTTTTTGCAAAATAGTCCAAAAACAATATGGCTTTCAAAAGAGAAAGAGTAAAGAAATATTGTTACAGGACTTCTCGAATTATATAAATAGTGAAGTAAACTATAAAAGGCATGTTTTAGTATTATTTATCGATAATTCCAAAGCGTTTAACACAATTGATCCGCTAAAATTATTAAAAACTCTAGAAGCAATTGGAATCAGAAGAATCTATTAAATTTATTTAAAAATTATCTATCACAAAGACATATATGTGTAAAAATACTAGACAAAATGAGTGAGAAAAAAGATATGTGTGCTGGTGTCCCCCAGGGATCAATTTTGGGACCGACGCTTTACATTATATTTGTATCAATAATGAAAAAAAGTGTTTAAACATGTTAAACATTTTGTATATGCTGACGATATGGCACTTGTCATATCGGATGAACAATTATCCATTGATATCGAAAGTATGCAACTAGACTTTACGGCTAAGCTAAAATGGTCTCATGACGCAGGCCTAATTATAAAAAAAAATAAATAAAAAAAATGATGCACATTAGATCTCCGCATGCTACAGTTACGGTTGCGCCGAAAATAATATCACATGACTTTACTTGTATTTAGCAGGCAAGTGAATATGTTTATTTGGGAGTGACTGTTGATTACAACTTTAAATGGGACATCCAAATAAATAAAAAAATAACAGGCTGCGGGCAATAATAGGTAGACTATACAAATTGAAATGTTTTGTTCCTGTGAGTACATTAAGAATTATTTACTTATCGCTCGCAGAATCAACTTTACGGTATGGAATAACCACTTGGGGACATTCTAGCAAAACAAATTTAAATTATTTACAGTCGGTTCAAAATTCTTTAGTTTAATTAATAGTTAAAAAAACACATATTCTCGCATAGACGAAACGTTTCATTATTGTATCAGAATGTAACTATCTTACCGGTACAGGCTTTATTATGGTATAAGATATTGCTTCAGCATATATCGGACTCTGAATTTAAGAAGAAAGTGGAACATGAGCACAATACTTGATTCACTAAAAACGATGGCTTGATTGTACCAAAATATTATAATAAATACGGGCAGCGAACCCTGGAGTATAACGTGCCTAAATTATTCAACATGTTAGCGAGCAATATTAAAAAAATTGAATTGTTTACAAGAGTCAGATATATGCTGAAAAAATGGCTCCTAAGTATAAATAATTTAAATCAGGCGTTTCTATTATGTGTACTTAAGAAATTGATGTATTGTTGTCCTATATTATGCTGCCCAGTGCATCATGATATGGTGTAATAGTAATTCAATTTCTTATGATGTGTAAATTTTAATAATATATTTTATATATCGATAATTGATAAGATCATCTATATTTATCCTGTATTCAATATCCTGTTGACAAACTATTTTATTGTAGTTTAACGGGATGATGACTTTTCGAAGAACAATAAAAAAAAGATTTATTGATTGATGTAATTTTCTGCAGAAAACGGGCCATTCTAATGCACTTGTACAATTTTCTCCCAAGCATATAATGGGTCTCTATGATTATTCTTTCTACTCCTTAAAAATACTCTTGGAATAGCATCCCCAGATATGAGATAGGTCATGAAGGGTTTGTATCGTTTACTAATCGTTTGCTCTTATTTTCTTAAATGCTCACTAACTCTCAGAGTAATCGTGTGCGTAACATAAAAGCCGGGAAGAGATTTTATGGTGGAGCCGTTGATTTCAACGACGAATTTTATGAACGTCCCATTCTCATGAAGCAATTTCAACCGTAGTTGTATCGACGATAATAGTAGGACGTTTTTGTGTTTTATACAGGGTGTGCAATTGTGTTCTATAATAATACGGCAGGCCAGTGGCGGTTCGTGACTTTTTAGTGTGCTATAGTATTTATATTGAAAAATACGATGTTATTCGTGTGTTTGTTTTTTTTTTCTAGATTATAATTTTTTTGTATGAAAATTTTCAGGATTTTTCAATTTTGGTGGTGCACTGCGGCTTGCTGAAAAACTTTCATACGGTTTTTTTCAATATTGGCAATCTAGCACACTAAAAAGTCATGCGCCGCTACTGCTGCAGGCTCTGTTCAGGACAGTCAGCTTCTGAGAGGCGAACATAACTCTGGTGTCGATAAATCCCGATAATAGTACCCGAGTACTGGTCAGAAATCAACTATTTTATGAACATCCGATTTTTTTTAATGGTAGATGGTTCGATTTAAGTGAAATTTAAAAATTAAAGATAATGCTTAACAGAATAATGATCGTAGCCAAAACATTGTTGCAGAATTAAATGCTTTGTATAAAGCGACCATACACCAGTACTAATTGTTATTGCTATTACAACCGTTAAAACAATATCATTGTAATATTTTGCCTACCTACATGATTGCGATATAGCTATAAAATATGGAATTGTAACGTGGATTATTTTTCATATAAGTAATGATTCAAGCCTTGAAATGGTTATTACCTTTACCTATTTTATGATGTTTATACCTCAGAAAAACTATGTTAGTCATTAAGTACTTTTCGTGTTGGTGAGTAGATGATTGAATGACTATAGAACTGAATGCTCGCAGTTACGGCTATCGGCTGATAGGCAGTTGACATGATGAGCGGAGATTAAGCCAAAATGATTTACTAAGAATGCAAATCATTCGTTTCAAGAGACACGAAGAAGTAGGTTAAATAAGTCATCAGAAATGCCAACGTCTTATCATATCTATGGAAAACCGACTTAAAGACGGTCGATGGCGGCCATTGATGTGGACTGCAAATTTATTTAATAAAATAATTACATAGTTGTTTCTGCTTTATACCGTGTACGTTCATATGCTACATTGTTTGTACGAATATTACTTGTGAAATCTTGGACAGCCAATTTCAAAGTATGTATGTGTATAGCGTCTTAACTATAAGACTTGTGATTTGTGTATTTTAGCAGCATAAAACTTTAAAACGGTGAGTTCAGGCGTCATGAAAACTGCACAGCTTTTTTCGTACAGAATTTCCAAGTAAACGCAAATATTTTAAGCTCGCAACATAACGACCCATTGTGTTTTGAAATATGTACTTATCTCACAATAAATAAGACAAGGTGCCGTATTATATGTTCCATAATATTCAATTGTTAAATTAGAAAAAAGAGGTCGTGACATGTGGGAAGCCAAAACTACGGTGTATTTTATATAAAACCAGCGGTTATCGAAATACATGTAGTTTTCTACACGCAAAACAACTTAACCATAACGCATTTAATTAAATAATCATTATATTCGTATTATAAGAATATATGGATTCCTAAATTTGCAACCATTGCAATCAGCCGTCACTTCGATTTTCCGAAAACATCAATTGATGTAAATACATCGGATGTAAAATTGACGGAGGTAGCTGTCAAATCAACAGTGAATATTTACGTGAAAACAAAATGATTAAATATTACATAGATACAACTGATATTGAGTAACTGACCTACCTTTGTCACGTCTGTCGAAAGTTATTTATTATAAGTGTTCCGAATGAACGATTAACACAAATAGGTTAACCAATTTCGATAAAAAAATGAATATTCAACAAACAGATTTACGATATTGATAATTCACAATGAAAATGGAAAAGGCTGTATTGAATTACAAATTCAAAAGCTGTCCTTTTCTGAGAATGGATAGTTCTAAATATTTGATTTGAAAACTGAAAATTGTACTTTGCACGCAAATAGGTCAGCGCGATTGAAAAGCGGTGGAAATCCGAGAAAAAGAAATCGCTTGAATCGGCCACTGAGATCTGTGTTGAGGGCCTGCGCGAAGGAAGAATTTCCCGAAGCGTTGTGCAATTATTGAAGTGGTGTTTTGAAACGGCGCGGCGTTGTTAATCTGAGGCCTTGGCCCGCTTCGGACGGGCACCTGCCGGCCCAAACTGCGGCGCGCGCCCCTCCAAGCCGTCGCCGAATTTCTGTTGGATTTTCATTGACATTGGCCCGAATCGCGAAACAAAAACTGATTGACTGACTGCTGCGGCGTTATTCTCAACATCATAAAACACCGAAGTCGATGGATAATACAGGGGACATTTTAATAAGTATCATTCATCTTTGACTTCTGCGGGGCGTTTCTCAACTTTACGAGACATTGAAATAAGCTAAATCAATGGTATCAACACTATATCGGGAATTTTGAATAAGCTAACCAACACCGTTTACTTGGGCGGTGTTATTCTCGAGATCACAAGCCGTCGATAGTTAAACTAGGAAACATGAGCGTTAATGTCGCAGAGGGAATTTTAATAAGCTTACTGACATCGTTGATTCCTGTAGTGCTATTATTTACCTCGCATGTCTTCCGGTTACATACCAACGGCTCACTGATTTCTGTAGCGTTATTCAAAATAAGTCGATGGCTACAACTGAATACTTGAGCTTTAACATAAAGGGAATCATAACAAGCTTATGGAAATAGCCAATGTTTGTGGTCCTATTCTCAACATCATAACATTTTGAAAGATGTCAATGGCTAAAATCGAAATTTCGTTGACGTCACAGAGGAAACATCAATAAGTTTGGTGAAAAGTTTCTCAACCTCACAAGAAATATGAGTCAATAGTTTAAACGGAAAACTTTGTTAACGTCATAGAAGGAATTTTAATAAGTCTACTGACATCGTTGACTTGTTGAATTATTTATTAAAGAGGCATGCTTTGATCACGCTGCACTGGGACCATCCATATTGTAAAGCTATTTCACGAACCCTAGGATTGGATATTCACTACCAAACTCGGAAAGAAGTATGTAAGTCAATAGTTAACTAGTAGAATTATAATATACATGTTATCTTTCCACATAGATTTAAGGCTTGTCATGGGCCTGAGCTATGTAGTGTTGTTTCTCCGAAATAGCTGCAAATGGAAGACTAAACCCCTTTTCTACTGTTACATATTAAAGGATAGACATTTTCGTAGAAAGCAATCAATTTTTGGTTTAAGGAAATAAATAATAACTTGGACCAAAAGGGGTAATTTTGCGTATCTGTAGAAGAACGTGCTTCAATATTCTATATTCTTTCTAACTTATGTTAATTAATTCTTAATTAATTGAAAAAACTAATAATTCTCCTTCCAACAGTATTACGATTTTGAGAATTGTAAACCTTACTCATTGTGGACAAAGAAGTAAATATGTAATAAAAAGTTTGAAATTAAAAATTCAGGCCCTTTTCTGTTTGTTAACTGGTGTCTGATGACTGTAGTCCTTAAGCGCCACACCGAGCAACGTGCCCGAATCAGAGCCTCAAGAAAAAAACATTACTTACTGTAGCGTTACTTACGAGTATGCAAGAGCCAGTGTATACACTTAATTGCCAGTAAAGTCTCATTATTTCGTTAATTTTCAGCCTATTAAATGATTAACCGCCAAGATTCTGTTTCACAATAACCTTGTAATCCATAGTTTTATTATTATTTTCTAATTGTTGCTCAACCAGATTGTTCATTAATATTCCAAACAAAGGAATAATTTCTCAGCGAAATAATAATAAAATAAAAAAGCTTGTTAAGAAATATCAGCATTTGGAAATAATGTCTTATTGGTTTTTATAAGTGATTCTTATCGTTAATTATAAATTGCGCTCTATATCTGCAATACACACCGAGTCTTGTCTCCTTGACACAGATCGCAGTCCAACCCTTTGGTGCAGGCGATAAAGTGCAGGCAAACAATGCAGAAATCAATGCAATGAGGTTGATCGAATAAAGGATAGGCATTTATTAAGCAAATGTGGTATTTAAATAACATGCTCACACGGTGAAGCCGTAGATTCCTGTCCACTTAAGCGTATGCGTTCCAAACATAGTCAATTTGCAAGTGAAAAATAATTTTGTATTGAAAAACGGTTCTAATCTACCGATTTAATTTGTCTTGTCGATTTGATTTGGCGTCGCTGTATCATTTGTGTGTAGTAGTAAAGTGGCAGATATTATATCAATACGTATCGCCCTGGTGGAAGAATGTGTTAAGTGGCTAGATCTGAATAGGCAGGTACTTCCTTAACTTTTTATTTCCTTTCTTCTTATCCTATTTACTTCAGCCTCACAACGTAGCCCAATTGGAGATGCCATAGTCCCACTTGCTCCAGTCAGTAAGGAGCAGTCGGAGCTGTGCGGTATTAAAAAAAACATAAAATAATGTGTTGTTTCCAGTGTGACAACAAATTATATCAACCGTGAAATTAGAAGACTCGACCAGAAAAAAATGCTCAAAGTGAAATCTGTTTAAACTATGTAATATAAGTAAATCGTTCTTGAATTGATATTATTGCTAAATTTTGCTGTTCAAAATAAAATGCACTATTAAAAAGGTGTTGATTCATATACCCAATATAAACGTCATTTTAAAGAAAAAAATCTGTTAGTTTGTTTCTGAAGAAGTAAAAAACTTTCTAAAGGTGAGTTTTGGTGTCATGGAATTTGCATAGGTTTTTGCATCTATTCAATTCATATTTAAAAAAATGATTAAGCCGCGGTTTATATTATCAAATGACATTATTTTTCATAGTATCGCATTGTCATTAATTCTTCCATTGGTTATCGTTGTTTTCTTTAGCATCGACCTCTTTAAATATTAAAAATAGATTAGAAATAATTTCAGTTTATATATAATTGAGTAACTGCATCCAATATTAAGTTTTTGCGTTGACCACAATAATTCTCCTTAAATCTTCATGTAGTTGTAAGTCAAATTTAATGATAATTCCTTCCGTTCTTGTTTGTCATCTAACAGATGGGAATCATGTCTTGATGTCCCCCATGTGTATACACCCTTGGACTCGGCCATTCAAAGGCCATTATATATACTGTACCAACAATCATTCTTATTCCTTTAGTAATTCCTGACTTAAGGAACATATTCGACGTTATTAATGTTGTTATAGCTAAAGATATTCAGGATTTTCAGTTTTGGCTCACTGAAAAATCTTCATACAAAAAATTGATATTTAAAAAAAAAAAAACGTTTTCGGCTACAATAACATTAATCATGACGCTTTAATCAATCTTAGCACACTAAAAAGTCAAAAATCAGCCGCCACTGATCACGATACGTTCTTGATACTTAAAATAGATACCGTTTTTTTACGGATTCAGTGATTGATTTTTTTGTCTTTCAGGGTGTTAAAATTGATAAAAATCAAAGTATTGAAATTGCGTTAGACAAAATGTTTTGTTATTCAAATAAAAAAGTGCATGAAAATTTTAAGGAATTTTCAGCAAAATGCAATAGCGAAAATCTACAGCAATAAAAAAACAAAAAAACCAAAGAAACATCTAGCACACTCAAAATCCACAAGCTGTCACTACCCGGACATAATCATATTTAATCATACACATTGGTTTTTACGTCGGTAGTGGGGCATGTCATAGTGGCTAAACCGGATTTTTCGCGAATTTAATTGTTGAACGCATTTAGCTGGTTAAATCTGAAATTCAATGGGTCGCTCGGGATCCTTTATTCATCTGGAAGCAGCAACCAGCTGCTGATTCCGATCGCCGAAACCGGAACAACATCTGTCAGATTCTTAGTAGCGCTTCGTTAACATATTTTTTTTAAACTTCAACTACATGAAAACCATCATTTGATAAGTAATATCACATTTTTTTACCAGCAGAACCATTAGCAGAATAGTTCCATAGACAGGATGATACCCGAACCTATCCTGATCTGGCTGTTGTCAGTCACCAGGAAAATAGAGACTTATGCTTTCCAAAATGACAGAATTTTAGAAACAGTTCCGCAGTTGAACAGTCTGATGAAGCAGGTGGCGGAATAATTCTCCGTCTAGAGTTTCAGGGAGTCAAGGGTCAGCATCCAAAAACACATACTTTTTGGCTTTTTAGTACAAGCAATACCACAAAATGTCTAAAGTTTCCAGTGAATACAATTCTCAAGCAATTATCTTTTAAATTTCTTGTAAAATTAATAAAAAAACTTTTTGTAAAACGTTCTAAAATGCCTCTGCTGGTTTTCAAACTACATCTTTTACTAACATTTTAGTATGTTTTTCATAGAATTTAAAGGATAACAGTTGAAAAATCGTATTTACTGGAACCCTCGGACATTTTTCTAACTACCTTTAGAAAATTTACAGATAAATCATTTGCAGTATTGCTTGCATTAGAATACTATAAAGTAAAAATTAGCGTCATTCTTAAGTGCTGACTCTTAAATTCAAGTATTATCAGTAAAAATCTTCATATGAACAGAATTCCTATAAAAAATTGTACCCTGTCCAACACGAGGGAGCATACCATATTCCAAAAATTCTAGAGGGTATCAGTGAGCTAGTATAATACTATTATAGCGGACTGCACATGAAGATTATTAATATATTATAGGTAAGGCTAGTCGTAGTAATAAACTAAATGTAAGTATTAATTACTATTGACATATCATTATCTACTTAACTTCGATTGCGCCTAGCCAAAAGGCGTTTAGGCTTGCTGTTATTCAGACTACTTGTTCCTTGACCGTACTGAACGCACCGCACCGCCTACCGAGCACATGGGAACGAGGCGTGCACCCCATAAAGTCTGTCCTTGTTCAGTTCAATGGCAGTGACATAACGCATTGAGTTGCATTCTATTATCTCAATATTATTGAATAATTTTACATTGCGCCTTTTGGTAAATTATCCCTTCAAGAGCACTGTAAAATTGTATATGTAAAATGTACATCTCTACAGGTAAGTAGTAATAAAAAATACTTAATATTCCAAATTTAATTTTAATCGAAATGACAACATATAATTATGATTGATATGCTACATTCTGTTTATTTAAATAATATAATACAAATGTTTTTGAGTGAAAGATGTCTCCTAAATAACCACAATGAAAAAACTTGAAAGGTTATTTGGAATGGCTTGATAATAATAATAATAATAATATTTTGATAATTGGATAGCGCCGTTTTTGTGAAAACTCACCTCAAGGGCGCTGTACAAATCTTAATTTCTACTTAATATTAATTCTTAGTTTATATAAATATACAGCAACATACTTACCTGGCAGGTCACTTTTGGCAGGACACAATCACCATATCATAATAACTTAAAATTTAGAATAACTTAAATTTTTATTTATGTTGAACAAAATCTTCCCTTCCCCTAACCCAACTTCCTCCCATTTCAAAACAATTCCCGATTGCGGATTCTATAGTTTAACTAATTCCAAGCAAAGGGACTTCTTGTGCTGTGTCTTATTAAAACAAAAAAATAAATGTTACAGTAGAATACTTAATCAAGGAGTTATTTTTATTCAGTAATAAAATTTTTGTGCAAATGTCAGCATTTAATAATCCCTACAGGTATTAACTTCTCAACCATTATCCATAATGTATAAAGACTTACGAGCTATAAAAAAATAACTAGAGGAACTTAACTTAAATACTTGATAAGTTAACCTGTTGTCGGAATTAAGATGAAGCTAGTGAGTAAGCAAAATATGGGTTTACACAAAACGATAATTTATTGGTAAGTTACTAAATCTCAGAATAATAATTATACATACAAACATCGTTTTGTTACCACTTTATTAAGTTTAAACAACTTTCGGAACTGAAACCTTGATACCTTTCCTGAATAGCCATTATTATCACTTTCCCATACCCTTCTGCCTCTCAAAATGCTTAAAAAGGATACACTACCCTATATATAAATCAGTGAGGGCGTACCCAAAAAAGGAATAGAGAATTAAGAAAATAGCAAATTCATTCGTATTTATTCATATATTGTACATTTCTATTGAAATATGGGAAAATGCAATAACCCTTTATTTACAGGTATGTGAAGTGTAAACTTAAAAAAAAGATTCACTAAGCATTCGTTAAAATAAAAATAAATCACCGGGTTCGCGGCTACTGGATAGAAACGAATAACTCGAAAGGCGGGACGAAAATCGAATACTTTTCACAAGACGAATAGAAGAGGCATTGGGTCGCTTTGCTCTTGTAGGCCGAGAAAAATGTTCTGCCTGAGGTGTATACGTAAATCAATTCTGATATGTATTAGTATAATTTTTAGTGTTTTATAATGAATCTTTCGGGAAAAAACTAATTCACCGTACAGAAAAATAAAATTTGGTCCTTAACGCTAATGTTATTTCTGAATAACAATTTGGTATAAGAATTTGAATGGTATGTGTCAATTTTTATAAACATAAAATAAAACTACTTACAATCCAAGTAATTTTTAAAATATTGTTATGAATTTCTCAGAATTAATTCAAATGTGAATTTCGGACAACCCCCTTTTTGCAATGTCCACTTATTACCCTTGAGGTGATTTTTCTCAAAAACGGCGCAATACAAATTATCCAAATATTATTATTACTGAGGGAACCACTACTAAATCCAGGCGTTTAGAACTCTTGTTTGTTAAAAGGTTTTTTTAATACATAGTAGCTGTTTTGTACTGAAAAAACCAGGAGTCTTATTTAGTACAAGCCATTTCCTTAAGTGCCTACCTCGTTTATTAAACGATGGAAGTTTGCGTGCAAAAGCCGCTTCAAACCTGACTTGTAACCTAGTTGCATTAAACTGCATCTACTGAGAACTGCACAACACAGAGGTCCAGCTATTTACTTTCAGTTAAGTTAAAGTAGAATTTACTAGAACCGCAGGTTGATTCAATGTTCAAACCGAAGACTAAAGTCAAACTAAACTCAGATGTGGTGTCAGATTCAGCCAAGCTAAAATAATGGTTAAAGTCTATGATTTTGATAAAATAATACAAATCACAAAAAATAAAGTAGAACTGAATGCAAAAATATTATTGAAATTAGCCTGTTCAAACTGAGAGGTAAACGAGTTAAAATTAATAATTTATTAAAAAAAAAACAATATATATTAATACCTATTCATGAATGTATTGTATTATAAAAACATGTATAAATGATTAACAACCTCTAAATATCTAAGGGTATGCAGATATGATGAGCTACACATACCTATAATACTTCTCGGTACAACTTCCTTACACCATCCGCATTGCTGATTCTTCTAATTGTAATATCTCTTTTTTTTTTAAAGTAAGACAAACATTCCCGGGTTACGAATAACCTAACAATATTTGAAAAACTCCTACCGCCATCATAAAAAAGGGAAGATGTTGCTTGTGCAATGATGGAGGACTTAGCCAGCAGAGGAATTGAACGCACGACGCCTGGGTGGGAACCCGACGCGTTCTCCACTCAGCTACCGACCGGTCGATATGTATGAATCAAAGAGATATAAAAACCAGTGCTATGACCGTTCTTATAGTTTTTCGGAATATATTGATGAAAGCTTTTATTATAAAGTAAAAGGTTTCAAAAATAAGTTTCCAAGATCAAAAATAGCACAAAAAGTTTGTTTCAACATTAAAAGTTATGTATTTTTATAATTTAAAGCCAAACATGTAGGTTGAATATCATCTATTTTGTTCTATAAAATCGGGAACATTGGTTAAATGGCACTGGTAGATACAAATTAAGCATGTTGATAATATATTTAAATGAATTCAAATCATTCGCTTGCAAATAGCGGTTGAAAATGCATTCGATGCAAATATGAAAACTGATTCACCTATAATATATTTTGCATACCAAACGTTACTAAAGTGACCTGCGCATTATGTCTAGTCAATAAGGGAAGGCAATACATAAGACGGAGAAGAACATTCTATTCAGCTAATGTTGGAAGCTGCTCAAATAAATCATAATTACAATACAATTTCCTCGTGAGTACGTACGTACCTACGCATATATTTAGGAGTGTGACATTTTCAAATTTAGAATTTATAAAAATATTTTTTTAAATCCAGACCTGCTATTAAGTACCTACCTTCAATATATTTTACCCGACAGTTGAACATTTTTTCAAATTATGTTTATAAAGAAATTGTATGGTTTAGTTTGATTATCGTTTTGCTTTAATAATATTTGGATGAATTTAATGTGATTTGAAGCATTATTGATTTAATTTATAGTGACTGCGATTAATTTGTATTCAAAGTTAATAGTAAGACGCGACTTAGAAATTATGAAGTCTAAGGGATGGACAATGAAGACACTATCAAATAAATCTAGCATTGGCGTTATTGTAAGGGGTCGATTGTATTTACGATACGGTAGACCTTGATGGCAAATAAGGTATTGTGTCCCTCTACAAGTGTGTTGAAAGTAATTATATATAGGTAATTAGCGGACATTTGCATGTTAATGTTAACAAAAACTTAGAAGTTCATAAGAATAAGTAAACAAACGACGTTCATACATCATCGTCATAGAATCTGGCCTCCTCTAAGACTACGTTATCAAACCATTCTTCTCCAGTTCTCTTACCTTCTTACATGTATAATGCACGTTTGAGATTTTGTCGTTATTGATGCATATTTCAGACATTTTATTCCTTGAATAATAATAATAATATTTTCGTTTTTAAAGTTGTGTAACATCAGTAAAGCCAAAAATGATTTTTTATTATAAATAAATCAATGTCTTCCCGAAAACAGTTTTAGCATAAAATTATCGAAAACTTTAATAAAGAGATATATAAAATGTTGCAATAATATAATCAAAAATGGTTGTAACGCTATTAAAGTTCTCGGGATGGTTGTTTGATAGAATACTTTATATCCCATCTATGGAGACAGTGCGACTATATAGCCCCCTGTTATTGAAGGATGTCGTCAGACAACAGGAACGTGGGGATGGGTAGAGCAATGTTTTAGTTCTAGTTGGTGGTCTTTCATCATGGCTATACTGAAATTTTCAACTCTAAACAAAGAGTATTCGATATTATAATTGCAAACAAATCGTTTGTATGATTAACTAATATAAATGATAACTTTAATGGGTTTTAACGGTCACTAATTCAAGTGCCGACGTATAACATATACATTGGCTTAAATTCGTGTTCGCTTCTCGAGTATCGTTGCATGTCGCCATACCCGCCGCCTGTCGATTTCCAGCGCTGAATGTCAAAGTGAAGACCAAGAACCTAGAAACTGAAGCATATTATCCAAAAAGATTTGAAACACTTGTGTTTCTAAGCGTCCGATGTCGAAACTCCAGGCAGCGGCTCGCGCTCGCTGCTGCTAAGGAACGCAACTATTGACTGTCAGAATGGCTCGGTTGAAATCCGGTAAACCAACTATGGCGGCGAGGATCTTGGCCAACTGAGCGCGGGAGGGGAGCGCTGAGGACGGCGCGGGGAGGGGAGCCGAGTAGAGGGGATTAAGTGTGTCAGTAGGTCGCGGCCTAAATTCTAGGCTTGATGGTGCGGGGGGAAGAGGGGCGCGGGGTACGCTGTCTTCTTATGATTGCTCTGATCCATGCGTCGAGTTCGCACCGAGCAAGGCTGTTTGCAGGTTGCTCTGTGATGCACGAAGAATGGCCAGAATAATGAGAGACTCGTGCGAGGATTAGTTAGCTCGCATGGGACATATTCTAAACGGCGCGATAAAGAGACAGCGTTATAATAAGGACTAGTGCTGCTACCTAAAGAGGTTATGGGAATGAGAGGATTACTTCACAAACCATCATCATCACCAGGATTTTTTTTACCTAAGCTTGATGATTCATTTTACAGACTTACATATATTCACCACACGAGTTTAACATAAAGAAATACATCGAGTTAATTACCCCATTAGCTAAGCATAAAAGGCTCGAATTCGAAAACTTAATTTAGAGATTCTCTAGAGAGCTCCCTAAGCCACTCTATTCTTAAGATAGAATATCTTACCCCGTTTTCCTATAATATACCTACCTATTAAATATAGGTATTAATAATAATATTGAACGGTGTCTCTAGTGATGTAAAGTGTTTTACGGCTAAAGTGAAAATTTGGTGCATATTTTTATTCTTTTTTAATTCAACAAAAATAAATTGTAAATAAAGGGAGATTTATTTTCTACATTGAGTACGAAGGGGAGAACTTCTCATGAGGGGGAAAGAGACACGACATTGGGGTGGCCATAATATGTTGGTTTTCTGAATCTGAGGATTTTTGTGAAAAATTTTGGTTTGAGGTTGACTTTTATTTTAAATAAACAACTTTTTTTGGTAATAGCATCATCGCTTCATACCAAATAACTTTCCGGACTAAATCATAAATATTGTTATACGTTTTCGCAGTAGGTAATTGAAAAAAGGCGAATCCTTTGGAAGAGGTAGTAGAGGTAGTTTGTAAGAGCATACAGCAAATTCAAATCATTTTAGGTGCTGTATATTTTGCCTATATTTAGGCGCTACGGCAATACTATATTATGTAATGATAAAATGTGTAAAGGTATAACACAAATGACTATCTAAAGTTGAATATTATGTTGAAATGTGAAGTTTCTTAAATTATTTTAATGACCGCAAAACATATTGATTTCAAAAAAGCATTCACCTGGATCCTAAATTATTTCTCCCAGATTAATTGTTAATAATAGGTCTTAATTGAGACTTCAATCCTGTTCTTATAGTGCTCCTGATCCCAAATTAGAACTACCATAAGAATTCAGCTCAATTTTCCCCGACCTAAAAATTTGATGTAATTCCAAATTTCAATACAAAATTTTACCCAAACTAAATTGAAGAGTGTTTGCATTCCTATTGATGTAAAATTATGCTTAACTTTTGTTAATACTTATTAATTTAAACTAAACTTTAATAAATTTTCAGCTTTATGTGTGAAGGTAATACGTTCTTTATTCGGCAGTATATAGCTCGATCAAAATGTTATAAAAAAATTAACCCTTTCTCTAAAGGGGCGTATAATAGCATTTAATGCAATTTTCGAACTTGTTATATTTCTTTCAAAGGTTTGGACACTAGCTTAATTCACAGGTAATTTAAACATGGTTTTATTTCATGATTTCCAAAAGACTAGTGACTGACTTCTGTACCCAAACAAATGAAATAATGATATTATGGAACATTAGTGCTTCACTTGTTGTATTCGTACTTAAAGGTGTTGTGCTACACTACACCACTCTTTACCAATTCATTTAAAAAATAATACAAGACTGAAATATTACTCCAAGAATCAAAAACTAACTTTCCAGCTGTTATGCAGGTGCTTTCACATAAAAAAATAGTATTTACGTTTTCCTTGGCACTGAAATAAATTATATAAATTGATACATAACGTTTAGCTTCCCGAGTGGCGTTTGTATGTTATCGTTACCGACCTTCCCTCCCTCTAACATCGATAGTGTCCAGTGCTTGGAATTCACCGCGAGTCTACCTATCTTCCGTAGACTATGTCATATTTAACCTATCACAACTACTCTTTACGATGGTGGTTCGATTTTTATGGACATACTTTTTTCTATATTTGAAATACTCATGGTCAAAAGAAGTTACGTTAATGTTCTGCAACGTAGTTCCTGATTTTTTGTAAATGTATGAATATATATATAAATATACAGATTGAACACAAAAACTTAAAAAAACAAAGTTTTTGTGTTCAATCTGTAGAGTTGAAACAAAAAAAAACTAAAAATAGCACAACTAAATAATAATAATATTACATTTAATTCAATTGAATTTTATTAAAAATGTATGAATATTTTAAGGTAATTTTATTGTCAGGTCAGGTATGTAACCCGGGAATTTTTGTCTCTTTTTTATAACCAAAAGTTCCACCTGGAAGCCCGGAGCCTCAATCGATGAAACAATGATTCTGTAGTTTTAGCTTTGTAAAGTACTCGGTCGAGAAATTTCTTCTCAATTTATTGTGGAAGAAAAAAACATACTTACAGATTGAAGATTTTTATTTTTTCTTTTGTCGTCTTGTCTGCACCATCGGGGTGTAAATCTCTGAAAGTGGTCAAGGCCAGTTTCCGAGCAGCCCCTCGATGATACCGTTCCAGCGCCCCATCAGGCCGCTCCCTCGCGACCAATTTGTATTCAACTCCATGCAATCGGACCCGAGTGCATTGTGTAATGTGGCTTGGTTTGTCTTTGTAGCGAAGACAACACCATTGGATTTCAATTTGCTTCTCGTAATGAAAGGTTACGCTAATGCAGCCTATGTTTTAGGATAATAACATGTAATTTAAAGGAATAATTGCATATATTATTTTGATGTCTTGCCATGTTGTGGTGGACGGGCTTCGCGACAGCTAGAGCAAAATACACAAAATATTTTTAATATATTCTCTTTAATATATTACTTGAAATGCCTTGATTTTAATTCAATCACCTGAGTAGATCAGCCAGGCACTTTCCAACCTTTCTCTTCATCATTTTTTTGTTCATGGTTTGTATTTGTTTATTAGTGGTTTATTTATTTCACCGAGTCATATGGCGTAGGCTAGGACGTTTAAAACGTTATAACTAAATACAATATTACCCTGTTTGGCTTCATCCCAAAAGCAATGATCAAATAAGGGTAGCAGTCGCATCACCAAAGTAGGGGATCACCTCCAGAAAAAATAATATGACTTTTAAATATTAAAAAAAAAAAAATACACTTATTTAAGATTAGTATATTATTAAAAATCACAAAAATACGGAAAGGTGAAAAAAACTCTCAGTATCGCTTTGGTAAACTCAACGAACTCAAAACATTGCTTTAGATGTTGAGTGACCAGATGTAAATAGCCATGGACATAATAGTTACTCAACCTTCCTTGTTTCTTTACTCGTTTCAATCTCATAAGTTATAAGGCATTACATATTCCAAAATACGTACTCAATTGCTCACTGGAAAGCAGTTTAAGAAATCTTTCGATATGAGAGGGCACCAGAAGAAAAACTCATACATATTGTTGAAATTGGAATTAACTTTACGGCAAGATTGTTTTTTTTTTTAATATTTAAATAATTTCAATAATCAACAACACAAATATGAAACAGAAAAAGCCAGAGAAAAAAGACAATGGTTACAACCGAGACTTGAAATCGGATCCTCTACTCTATCTGGGAGTAATACTTTAATCAATTCAGCCATTGGGACCTTATTAGAAACCGACATTTTTAATCGATTTCATACTATTCATTGAAGATTATTTATATTATTGTCATTCAATTAGGGCAAAATTATTGATTATCTTCGTATTATATATGAATATTCACGAACAAGGCCCTTATAAAGCATACCGTAAATGGTCAATATTAAACACTATCACTTTGTAAATAATATACAGATAATGTAGGGTTTCCGGGCTCCCCATCTTTTACAATTTCGTAATCAGAGCCCATTACGGGTTGTGGAAATGAATTTCAAAGGACGCTAAAAATGGATCGTGCAAAAACCACCTTTGGTTGGAAAAACGCATAATGATTGAACACGTTATTCAATCGTGAAAAGTTTTAATTAACTTTATGACAAACAAAAAATAATTTGTTCGAAGAGAGAGAAAGTCGTAACGGGATAAGGAAAAATAAGATTGCTAAAAATGAATCTTTTGAAAGACGAGTTTTTACCGATTACACTTTCGGTATTTACTGTTTCCTTAAGTTCTGAAAATACACAGATTGAATGGAAAGTGCTCGGGAAAACTCAAACATCCAAGGTTCAGATGTAATAGATTTTTTCAATTATTTTTTTTTTTTATTAACGCTCATTGTAGATATTTGACTTAAATGGAAGCTTTAAAACATTAAAATGTAACTTTTCTCGGTTTCATCTTTTTGGGGTTGGATGCTTTCTTCAAAAGTACGTCTATTTAACCCTTGAGATGCTGATAGAAAGTGCTAATTGAAGCTGCAGCTAAACATTTAAAATACGACTACCGCTATACTACAATCATCTTCAACAACATTTTGATAAAAATAACGCTCACAGAACGCCATCGCTGGACGTGTATAATGTAGATACATAGCGTACAATTAAGGGTACCTAATGACACAATACGTTAAGTTTGGGAAACAAATAACGGAATTAACAAGAAAAAAAAAATTATAAATATGTATTTAGTATTTAATTAGGTTATATTCTCATCCAAAATGTCAATGATTTAGGTGTATTCAGCTACAAGCGTAGGAATGGGGGGGAATATGTGGATTAACTGGGTAGTTGGTCTCCGGGTTATTACTACACGACAATAGAAATTGTTTATAGTTTTTGTGTTTAATTTGTAGAAATCCATTTTGATTATATGTAAGAAACAAAATTATCCAAATATAACATTAAATAATAATCAAACAAAATAGTCTTCCCTCCACTTCTTAATATGTAAAAAAAAAATCAATATCCAAAAGATTAATAATTAATCGCCAAATAATGTAATTTCTTAACATGATTCTGTAAATAATCAAAATGAACAAATACTTTCATTCCAATCACACAATTCGTTTTCATCAACGAGAAATAAACTAATGACAAACCAACTTATAAAACAATTAAGAAAATTCTGCATATTGCAAATAATAGTTTGTAATAATTAAATGAGTAAAAACAGACTTTCTAGTTAAATACCTACCTACCCCACATAATAAGAATTTCAAAATAATTCGGTTTTATAATAATGGTAACGATGCTAACCTTGAACGCCAAAACAACTGTCACTAAAAAAATAAAATTGGCAGAAATAAATAATAATCATATTGAATTTGATAAATACATTATAAAAAAACTAAAACGAGAAAAATTGATGGTTAGATGGCAGAGATGTTTTGAAATTGACGAGATGCAACAGTTCAGTCAGTACGGAATGAATAATTTAAATAAAAAAGTAATTTATTTTTATTCTGTTTTCTAATAAATTCTATTTTAATTTATTATCTTAGACAGGTATATAATTTTTATGAAAGTCCATATTAATTCATAGCCGTAGTTGTATGTGTGATATGAGAAAATCATCAAAGGTTGTGTGTCAATTGAGGAAAAAAAATCCCTACCGTCCCATTCAATCACTAAAAATAAGCAATATTTTCAAATCATTAATACATCTTCAAATTCAACGATCTGACAATGATGAAGTGATTCAATGTTAAAGTTTTATGTAGCCCCATTATACAGGATGCATTAAATGAGAACAAAAATCGATCAATAGTGTTTATCGCCAGGGAAGATTCTGTTAACATTAATAGGACGGTTAATTTGCATACAATGTTTCTGTGCCTTATGCAGCCAAGCAAGCACCCGCTTGGGCAGACGGATTACGCACTTGCTTATTATTACTAAGTACTAATTCCTATTTTCTGTTACCAAAGTTGCGTTTAATTAAACTACATAGTTATTATTCTTATTTGCTAACAGAGTAATGTTGATATATCGTGATGCAAATCTACAAAGTTTCACTGACAAAACCATACAAATATTAACGCGTTGACATGAAATATCGAGTAATTTCAATTGTCACTGTAACATTTTCATGCAAAATAGCATCTAAAATGGTTTTTTAATGTCAGAACTATTCAGACTGACAGGTTTTGAGTTGTTAAATTACAATTACCCGTTGAAAGTACCATCATGATTAAAGTATGTCTTAATTTAGTTTAGATTTTATTGGTCTTCTGAATACGGCCACAGGAAAATAAACGCCATTAAAGACCTATGAGTACTTAGTAGTATTTTTTCATTTCGAAAAACATAAAAATGTTTTTTTTATGGAAAAAAAACTACTTTGCGGATTACCGAATTTTACATTAAAAACATAAAATGCCAGGAACATTATTTTCAAATTTCAATTATTTTTGATTCGATAACTTAAAGTGAGCTGACCTAGATATACCAAATGTTGTTTACTGAAAATATTTAAGGCACTCCATTCCTTAATCAAAGGGCTCTGGTAATGGAGGCATGTTATATGCGTACGTGATGTATAAATATATCTACTTCTTATGGTTAACCTAAATAAAGGGTTTATATTTGTAATCCTGATAATATTATAAAACACGTCAAATATGTAAAAAAGTTACATTAGTTAAAACGAAAATTTTCACTAAATCTAAATTACAATAAGAAGGATTCGGAGGGTGTCAATGCAAAACGTCTAAAAAAGGCTCAATAAATTATGTAATGGTTAAGGCAGCCGTATTTATGACTTTTTAGCATAAATTTTTAGACAGTATTTTTCACTTATTGTACTAGAAAGTTACACTTTGTGGTCTGACAAAAAGGTAAGATCCTCAATATGTGATTTATAAATACGATAATCTGGTAACCAAAAATATATTTACATATTTAAATAGATATAACCGTTTACCCACATTCATTATTGTCAGAATTTTAACATTTTTTTACACGTAAAAGTACATTCTTTCATTTTCATACGTATATTAATATAATATGTGTATTCATTTTAAAATGACCCATCTAATCGGAAATAAAGCAGCGTAGTAGGTTTTGTAAAATGCCATCAGCTCATTAAGGTGATTTGCTGAATTGATGAATGTGTGCAGATTCATGGTTTTATTAGTTGCCAGTACAGTGGCTAACGCGAAACGGACTACCCACTGATGCAACAACAAATAATTTCAGCCCTGATTATCGCGTTGGGGTGTTGATATGTCAGAAAGAATATACATTTCACCATTTCGAGGTAGGTATACGAGAAAGCTTTGGCGTTAATGAAGTTTAACTTATTACCTATGAATAATGCCGTCGAAAATCTCGATATCGAAAGAATGTTAGTACCGCTTGAGATATTTAACTTTATAGTTGGTGACGTCGTGGTTTTTGTTGACACAAAAAAATATTTTAAATACCTCGAATTAACAAAAGCAGGAAATTGCCGACAGGCAATAAACTCAAAGTGTTTCCACTACCTTCTCAAGCAATAACTTTATGATTGCGTTTCGATAAAGAGGGAGGTGGAAGGGTGAAAGGCTGTTGGGAAGTAGTTACGACTGTATTATTTAGTCTTGCGGGTCACGCATTGACCTATAACGAGAAGCGCAGTAGCGTAATATTCTGGGCGAGGGAGGGAAGGAAGGTTGGTTGGAAACATAAACGCGAAAAGGGCGAAACTGAGGGAATCATTCTCGATACCGATGAGTCTATCATATATTACACTGTTCTTTTTTAAAGCTTAAGCAAGAAATAATGGTGAAGAAAATTGGTTTTCAGATCGCAACGTCATTTTTATCATAATCAGACATTTTTTAATTGATTGAAACCCAGCAGTAGTAAATGATGTTTAAAATGTCGGTGGCAGGAACTTATGAGTTGATTATATAATACTCGTGCTTACCCCTAATTTAAAAAAAAAAGATTTTAAAGATTGTATTCACCTGCCAATCAGTACGTTACATACGAACCCCCGAAGTTCGAATTTCATCCAACGTGGGGTCTAGTTCAGCCGGTTGGTGTGTCCGGGGGCGAATAGAGATGCCGCTGGTGACGTCAAACGACCGCCTTAACTGAGGCAGGGGTAACACTTCAACCCGCACAGGATCCCAGGGGCGGTTGGAATGCAGTATGTCTACACAGGCTTGGGGCGATATGGGATAATTGGTCACTGAGGCGTTCAAAATTACGGTATCATAATGATAACAGAAATGTGACATTGTTAGTAAGGTAAAGAAATATTAAATTTGTGATCAATTTACTTTGGAAAGAACTGGTACAGAAAGCTCAACTTACGCGAGTTAGAATATTGCTTCGGTAGAAACAGACCTGTTGAATAGTTAACAAAATATTTAACTGACAATTTGGCATCTTCATTTTATTTTGTGAATGTAGCCATAATTCAAATATGTTCATTTTTAACAACATATGTAGTTGCGTTAATCCTGAAAAGTCAGAAAGGAAAGAGAGTTCACCGTTTCAGTTTTTTTAGTTTTTGCTCATGATTAGGTATAAAAAGCACAATATTAATCACCATTTATTATTTCATAGTAACCTCGGATTAATATGCATAAACAATAAAATTTGTCTTTAAAAATCTGACTTAAGTAACGGTATTAAAAATTAAAAAACATGCAATTGAAAATCTACTACCCGTGTTATTATTAGTGCACACAATATAAAATAATTATAAATACGAGTCTAAGTATATTTTATAAATAACAGCTTTGTGAAACTTTGAAATAATTATCAAATAGAAGTGCGGCCGAGATATGTCTAAGTATATTTTTTGATCAACGGTGTATTATATCAAAAGTGTTGACACTTATATAACTGAAGTATGTAAATGTGCCAACAATTTACGTAGATACGCTGTATATCAATAAAAAATCTTCAAACATCATCAAATCGCATAGCCAAAAGAAGAATTTTTTCATATATTTCTACCTTTACTATTTTTTTACATTTAGTAAAGTTCTTATAAATAGTTATTTTATATTGTGTGCCCTGATACTAGCAGGGTAGTGTCACCACTAGTTGGCGTATTTAAATAGATTTTTTTTTTTTTTTTTTATCAAATAAAGAACACGAAAATGCAATTTTTACCTTCACAAAGTACTTGGGTTTTCCATACAAAAATTTCTTCAAAAATGAATACTTTCAAAAATAAAATATTACATTTTAAATCATAGTCTCTAGGGTGATTTTTCAATGGAGCTTCAAAAAAAAAATTATGGCACCTTTTGAATAGGAAAAATAAATAAATTAAGACTATGATTATTCAAGATATTTTCTTTTTTCCATGCGGATATTAATATACAATTCTGGTTCTAAAGCCAATACAAATAGGTGGTTTAAACATCTAAGCTTAGATTTTAGGAAAATAAAAAGAATTTGGAGGCTTTGATTAAGCCAACAATTTTTACCCTTACATGCATTTCATCAGAAGTCAGATGGAGAACTTTGATGAAATGCATGTAAGGGTAAATTTGATGATGGTTTCGATAGCAATTAAAGGAATCTTCCTTTCTCTGAAAGTTGTAAGTGGATTCACTTATGAATGAATTTAAAAAATTATACACAAAAAACAAAAGTATTGTCCTCTTGTAAAAAGAGCTTTGTTATCCTTGTAAATTTATTTATTTATTTAAAAAAAATACAAATCTCACCAAAATTATTGGTACACAATTTTAAACATATTTTTGTAGTTATGCGTTAGGTACTTACTCTAAAAAATAGTTTTAAAAAAATCCGTAAAACAATGGTGGTAAAAAAAAAACTCCTATAGTAGAACATAAATATGTGCGCAAGGAATAATAAAATGAGTTAGTAAAGACAGATATTCAAGAGCGTCAAAAAAAAAATTAAGGAATTTCGTTTTTGGTTTGTAATCATGTCACATTTCCTTTTTCAAAAAATAATGGTACATTATTTTATTTTATGACACATCTAATTTTTCCTTGATAGATGCGTATCTAAAAAATAATC
>JAGWCC010001075.1:0-64044 GCA_022651775.1 Drusus annulatus | reverse complement strand
TCAAATCGTTCAGGTATTTTTTATAGGAACCAACAGTGCTTTTGAGCTCTGTTTAAAGTCTTGATTGTAATTGTTTAACTTGCTGCTGGTTATTTGATTGCCATCGCCAGTCACTGTTATTCAGTCGCACTCCGTCCCGCCCTTCAAATCGTCTAGGTATTTTTTATAGGAAACAACAGTGCTTTTGGGCTCTGTTTGAAGTCTGGATTGTAATTGTTAAACTTTCTGCTGGTTATTTGATTGCCGTTGCTGTCTATTGTAATCGGACACATTCTGTCGGATACTCCAGCAATGCAGGCAAACATTTATAACAATCAATAGGGCTCTAGATTTCAGCTAAAAGCTTTGATTGTCGTTTTTATAATCGTTAGTTTATTTTTATATTACTTACATTATAATTATTTGTCGCACTTAAATTTAACTGCTTTAAAAAATATATATTCTTTTATGTTTTAGTTAATTGTAATTGTAATCTGTTGGTCTTTTTCATATAACATATTAACTTAGCTAAACAATGGGCAATACGTTAGCACCAATATGAAATAACAAATTTGAAGGTCATCGCTGATGGTGGTTTTGTCTTGATCAATCCAGATTTTTGAGTATCAATCGTGTTGTTGAGTTCTACTAAAAGTCTTAATTGCAATTTTTATTATATTTCAAACTTTTTCCGAGCTCTAGTAACTGTAATTAGTGCACGGGCCACAGTTTGACTGCGCTGGTCTAATACTGTTTTTTGCATTGGCTTTTTTTGTTGTTGTATATCCCCTTGTCTATCAATACTATATGCTTATATTATCTCCGTAAACTTAACATCTGTATTAATTCAGATTTATGTAATATCGATATACAGTAGTGTATACAAATCTAATTATATAACGAACATCTGCAGTATTTGGCATCCATCATCTAATGTAATTGTGCACCGAAATAAGTAAACAATACAAGTTTTTTCAGAGTAATAGATTTTTTAAATCGATTAGACATTTAAATGAATTTACATTTTCCTCTGTTTTGATCATCAATCCGCCATCTAGAAGCAGTCATTTGTTAGATATCACCCACCTGCCATTTCTTTGGTCTTCCTCTTTACCTTATTATCAGCTCTGACATTAGCTTTTATGATGTTTACAACGTGGGTCATTTTTCTTATCATCTCGTGTACTTTTAATTTGTTTGATATTGTCTACCTAGCTTTTCTGTGGTCTTCCTAATAATCCCCTTCTTTTGATAACCCACTAAGCTATTTATTAAACTATTAGTTATCAGCTGCGACATTAAGCTTTAATAATGTCTATTACCCGGTTCTTCTTAATATTATTGTGTATCAATATTTCATATTAGAGCCATTTACCTAAGATTCTCTAAAAAAATACAATTAATAAACATAAAACAAATTTTCACCAATAAGGTTCATCAAAGTTAACAATTATTTAGCAATGCGTATTAAACTTCTTAGTTACTCTAAACATAGCTGTATTTGCATTTCAACGGGAATCGATCTGACAACTTTTGAATCAAGTCAAGTATCTCTAACATAATATAACGATTCTATTTGTTATGATTATCTTATTTCACGATGACTAAATGTTTTCCTATGTTTTTGTTAACCTCAACCTTTTATCATAGAGCGTTGATGCAGTCTGCTAGAAGTAGTTGCCGCTATTGATTGAAACAATCTTGAACACACTTGACCCATATTTTGCTTACCTTTGCATATTCTACGGCTCGCTCGATGGCCTCTTCAATTTTTCATCAACTTGTATCGAACAATTCATAAACTTCATTCTAAATTAACCGTTAGTTTACATAACAGATATAAAACCACGCAATAAGCTGATGTTTTTTTCCTAATTAACATTTGAGTAGTATCAATGTTTGTAATAATTGAGTTAGCAAATTCTATTGAACATCGAACAACTGTTTAGAGAGAAACACCATGCATCCGTGTGTAGACTGCAACATTCAACTTAATCTAGCAAACATTTATCTTCCAAGAACTTAAGTATAAATAAACTCAATCAACGTATCAGAGCAACTTGATAAATGGGATATTTTCACTGTTAGCACCGCTGTCGAGTGACGAATTGTTATTGTATTCTTAAAAGAAATGTACTGCGAGCAATCTTTACTATGTGTCGACGAATCGAGAGTTGTGACACCCTTGTGGTCGCCAACGGTTTTTAACCTTTCCTGTGATCCCTCCACTTTCCCAACCCTCCCCGAGAATTCAATCAGTATCCAGTCGAAAGGTCAGCCATGGCTGTGGACGTGACTTTGTGGTAAGCACTATTTTCCTATTATCTAATAATATTTACAAATCTCTCTTGCAGCTGAATTATTGCAAATTCAGTTCCCCCTACATTGAATTTTGTTTACATTTCATTGCTGACCGAATAGATATAACTTTAATTACTGACTCAAAGTCACTTTAAATTTGCTTATGATATAAACAATGCGGATATATTAATTAATGGAAATGTTTACAAATAATTAATGATCATAGGTACTTATTATGTACTTACCCTTTTCCTCTTGTTGTATTTTATTTTCTTTGGAACAAAAATAATATATATATATATTTATTTACAATTATTAACTTTGTGATGGAAGAAATTATATTTAACCTAATTAAACCAGTAGGATATGTAAAGAATAATTAGCTTTTTTTTTATGAAACAAACATCAAGTAGTGATGTACACATTGATTTTAAAACTTTCAAATGCCTTTGTGGGTTTTTATTTTTATTACATTTTTATATACATTTTAATAATATGTATCTACCTACCTATGAATCAATAATTTACAAAAAAAATTAATAAAAAAAAACTATATAAATAAACACAGCAGTATCTGCTATAGGTACATAGGTATATATTAAAAAAACATATATTTTAGAAATAAATTAAATTCAAGGCTGTATGATTATTAAAACTAAAATTAGGAAAGTTGGGGCAAGGTAAAATTATGACTTAGACGAAATTCCACCAGGTGCTTGTGAAGTTTCGCTTGAATTTAAGTTGATGGCGAAATTAGTATTTTCGTTTCCATTTTTCCTGATAGTACTCTGTTATTACCCCCCCCCTACAGTTTCCTGCAATCCGTGTACCGTCTTCATTTGGCTAAACCAGGGGGCGTTCTGCTGCAATATGGATTGTCACATTAACTATGCATTAGTGTTTCCCTTTCGTACCACTTGGAGCGGTGTTGCAACTTCACAGTTATTTTAACATGAAGAAATGGAATAATGTTTTAACTTTAGGTTGTTTATTCTCGTTCACGATGATTCCGCACATGGACGAGTTGAGGCAACCTTGATATAAGTAATTTAAATGCGTTTTCATTAGTCGATAATAATTTTAAACGATCACTTTTTGTTGATCTTTGTGAATACCACAAAAGAGTCTCAACTGCCTGAGCCAGTGGTGCCATGGCATCCCCGATTGGGGTGTGCTCTGAGGCTGAAGTGAGTGTGGAGGCGGAATTGAAAATTAAACAATTTTTTTGAAATAATTTTTAGGGTCGAATAATCGGTGTTTCGAGTTTTTAATAATAATAATAATAATAATAATAATTGGCTGTTTTATATAGCGCCGTTTTCGTGACAGAGATATCACCTCAAGGGCGCTTAATGTGTGGAATCATCGTATGTGGAATTAATTATATAAAATTATTATTATTACAGAATCTTATGAACATGTCAAGTTGTTCTTTCGAGAGTGACTACTTTTCGTCACTGTCCCTCTGGCCACCTCCAGCTTCTGGGAGTCGCAAATAAATAAATATGGCAATTCTGGTTGTAATTCGTTTGTATTTTTATTCAGGTCCGCTAACAAAAGGAATCTCCACACGGTGTTCAGACTGAATTGTCCCCGGTGAAGGTGAGTGATTTTTGTTACATTCTGTATTTCTTATTGTTGCAATGTTATCTAAGTATTAAGAAATTAGTGTCTGATAAAGCGTACCTCTAAATTGGACGTAGTTATGCAGAAAGCGCCCAACCCACAATTTGCCAAAATCGAGTTTTACAAGTTTTCCTATAGATAAATACTAGATTTATATCTGCTAAAAACATTCAAGCTCCAAATGCAATAGATTTTTGGTAATTAATTTTATTACTAACGCACATTGCAGATATTTGACTTAAATTAATGTTTAAAAACATTATAAAATGTAAGATAACATAAGAAATCCTTTTTTCTAATAAACACATTGGTAGATTATAAATTACCTATTTATAATAATGCTCATAAAAAAAATTTAAAAAACTGATATTCACTTTACAAATGTTGATTACGCGTATTAATCGTCATATTTTCAAACGCCTTTTTCTAAGTTTCATATTTTTGGGGTTGGACGCTTTCTGCATAACTACTTCCAATTATAAGTGTGTATTTTTATATGGAGGACTGAATGGAGTAGTCACTGATAAAAGTTAAAAAATATTATTATTAAAAAAAAAAGTCAAATGTAGTGAGCTTGAAGTAACAATATATGGAGGGATAGCTAATTTGTTTTACCCAACCCATCCGAAATTGTAATAAATCACTTTTTCCGAGTTTTTACATCGTACACCATGAGAGAGAAAGAGACAACAAATTTCTTGGACGGCTTCTATTAACTGTCGTAATGATCTTAAGCTGGTTATTTTCGCTGGTTAACGGCGAGACTCCGCCCATATTTTTTATTTTGCCACTAAACTTGACACAACTAAACGGTTTTTTAGGTTAGATGCTATATTTTTGTTGATAAAAATACTGTGAAAAGGTGGCTATACGAATACACAAAAACATTATGTCGATATGTGATATGAATGGATGTTTAAATACCGTAGCCTTAGTCTTAGCCACGCCCATTTGCGCCGAGTCATGTTAAAATCATCAAAAACAAGTCCAAAACTGACTTCACTGGCTTTGGCTTGGGCTACCTCTTGTATACTCTAAGATCCAGACATTTTTTGAAGCGAATGGAAGAGGGAAGAAGCCGGGGACGCTCTAGGACAGGAATGGTGAACCTTTTTAGTCCCAGGGGCCGTTTGGATATTTGTAATATCATTGGAGGGCCGGACATTAAAGATGGTTTATATCAGAAACGGATTGATATGGTATGAATATCAATCAAAGAGGTATGTGCCAAGACAAATTGTGTGGCAGTATCCTTCTGCCCACCCTTGTGATATTTAACTACTTATTTAGTTAAATAATTATTTTGAAGTGTAAAAATACTTACAACGCAGATTTTTTATTTTTTAAACCATTTTTTTATCACTAAATAATATTTTTAATAATTAATAATAAATAAAAATATTATTTAGTGATAAAAAAATGGTTTTTGATAAAAAAAAAATCTGCGATGTTAGTATTTTTACACTTCAAAATAATTATTTAACTAAATAAGTAGTTAAATATTACAATGGTGGGCAGAAGGATATACTGCCACACAAATTTGTCTTGGCACATACTCCTTGATTGATATTCATACCATATCAATAAGTTTTCTTGCGGAACAATATCGGCACTGAGCGGAACCGGACGTTGGTGTGAATCAGGCTTAAAGCAACGTTTCGATTCTGAATGCTGGTCTTTACGCAAGCGGTCTAACTCATCACCATGTAACCCGTCTCCCAGAAGGTAATAAAATTAGCCGAAGGTTTATTTGCATGTAACTGTGAAGCCGTCCCTGTCAGCAATAAAACAAGATACCAAGTCACAGATGGTCAATATGATATAGACCTCAAAGCAATAATATACAAGGGAAAGCGCTGCTGTAGTCAATTTTGATGAGTTTTGCCGGAATCGGCTAGACCTGAGCGTGGCTTGGACTAGGGCTAGAGTATTTATACATCCATTCATAGCACATGTCGACATAATGTTTTTGTTTATTCGTATAACCACTTTTTCACAGTATTGTTATAAGCAAAAATATATCATATAACCTAAAAAACCGTTGACTTATGTCCATTTATGTCGCACAGCGCCCTTGGGGTGATTTTTCACAAAAAACAGCGCTATACAAATTATCCAAATATTATTATATGAAAACGCGTGGGCGGAGTCAACGGAGACGCGGGACACTAAGAACATTAATACAGTACTTTGAAGCGGTGTGATCATTTGGGAAAATTTGCTATCTCTTTCTTTTTCATAGTGTACGACGTAAAAACCCGGAGAAAGTGATTTATCCCAAATTTGTATAGGTTGGGTAAAAATAATTACCTCTCTCCATATATTGTTACTCCAAGATACTCAATAAGCGTCCATTCCGGACGTTAAGGGTCAGCATTCAAGAATGACGTAAAACTTTATTTTCTAGCATTCTAATACATGTAATACTACAATTACTGATTTATCTGTAAATTTTCTATGGGCAGTTGAAAAAATATCTGAGGTTTCCAGTGAATACCATTTTTCAACTGTAATCCTTTAAATTCTATGAAAATCATACTAAATATCATAATTTTTTAACGTTTTATCTAAAATTCTAGTATGCGTTCCTCAAAGAATTTAAAAGATTACTGTTCAAGAGTTTTATTCACTGGAAACCTTAGAATTTTTTCTAACCACCCGAATAGCATTGACAGATGAATCATTTGTAGTATTGCTTGTACTACTGACCCTTAATATAGTATATATCCCATAATAGAAGAAGTCGGGGATTTCCGAGAAAGACACGGCACGATCAAATGAATCAAATACTTGAATCGGGCCACGTGAAGAGTCAGAATAACAGAAGAGTATGTATGAGACGATGTATAAATGTAAACGAAGTAAATAGTGTGTGCCAAGACAGAGTTGTATGGCGGTCAGTCCTCTATGCCTTTCCCCTGCGGTGAAACGGCGTGATGGTTAATTAGTTAGTTACTTAAAATTGTACCAGTCTAACGATGCCCGTTATAAGGTGAAACCGGTCCGGTCTTAATAAATAATAGTGGAATGAAGTAAAAAAATGGTATTATTAAATCATTATGCCGTACTAAAACGAATTTTGTCGAATAACTTAGGTATACACCACGAGAACGTGCGTAAGATCGAGATACGTACCTTTGTTTGGTAGATTTGGAAATAGACAGAGAAGTTCGCTAATCTACACGTAATTAACATATTAAACGAAGACTCCCTTAGTTGAGGAGCGCTTCAAAACCAATTCACGATAATTAATTTAATTTAACGACTTCTAATGAGAATCTATGAAACTCCGACTAAAGCAACGCGCATTAAATTTTGGATTTATAGCGCGACGTTCTCGCGACACGGGTGTGTGTGGATATCGTTTACAGTTCAGCAGATAACAGGCGATGTCTAGTAAATATTGCGTTCAACACCCGGCCCCTCTTCCCTGTACAAATATCAATTCTTAAAATTTGACCCGCTATATTATTATTACTGCTTTCGTACTTGGTTTCCTGTGCTTTGTTCCGGTTATGTCGCATCCTTCAACATTGACCACTAATCTTAAATTATGTGCCAGCATTTGTGGGTGTTTTATATGCTCCCTTCGCGAAGTTGCGATATCAAATTATTGGCCACTTTAAACAAATTCTGATAAAACGACTCACCCGCGTGACAGAATTGCAAAATTTTCGATCTTTATCAACTTCTTGTCCAAAAACTTTATTTAGTGCAGAAGAAAAGAATAAGGAAACTAATAACAAAAATGATCAGCTAAAAAAAAGGTACATTAAAATGTTTATAATTTTTTTAATACCGGGAAAGAGAGAAATAATTATTTTATTATGCGCCTATGCAGGGCCGGTTTTGTGCAGGCGCGATTGGAGCAGTATTTTTTTGACAATACAAGAATCATAATATTACTCTGCAAATTTTACATTTCCACTTACAACGTATAATTCGTTGGATCTGTTAGCTTATATTTAGTTATTTAATAAAATAATAGCTGCCAAAAACGAGTGGTTAATAGCGATGACATTTTGTATAAAAGTGATATTTTTGTATTTTAATGGGTACACGTGGAAAAGAACGAAGATACCTATTATTACAATTACAGAATAAGCTAATTAATAACGTCAAAATAAAGTATTTTACTGCCAAAAGCGAGTGGTTAATAGTGATGACATTTTGTATAAAAGCGATAGTTTTGTATTTTTATGGGTCCACGTGAAAAAGAACGAAGATACCCTTTATTACAATTACAGAATAAGCTATTTAATAACATAAAAATAAAGTTATTTTAAATTTAGGTTTTGATAAAAGGTGCCAAATTCAACCTGCGCCAGGCGCCGTTTGGCCCAGAGCCGAGCCTGCGCCTATGATTTTACAGTGATATGGATAACCTATTTATACAATTTTTAGCAGGAAAACCTTTGAATAACTTTTTTTTAATGAACGAATGAATGTATCTATGTGGCTGAATACATTAACACTGGTTAGAAATTCTCAACCGATCATAAAAAAATAATATCTAAAATGTAACATTAAACAGATTTTATTGTAGACTTTATAAAGATTATTTGTCAATTTTATACGGTTTCGTTTTCAACATCCTCATTGCCAGTTGCATATCTAAGATAACAGTAAATTCCATTAAGTGTGGGCGCGATAAGTTTAGCGCTGTCCCCAAATTTTGAAACATTCTTACGATAAGGTTCAGCCGGTCTACATCAGCCTCGGCTGACCTGACCTATTCCGACTGAGTGGAGGTTACCACTGGGCAATGCACGCAGATATCAGCTAAGTTTGATGCAGCCGAACCGATCAGCACCTTATATACATCAACACGAGAAGTGATATGATAATTATGTATTTTGTGACACCGTTCATACATATACATGTATAATTTCTTCTTTATCTTTATAGTCCTACTTTTTGTTATCACACTTTCTTACGCAAGGTGAAAGGTCCTAGACATAAGTTAACCGGGCGAGTTGATTAATATTCATCATACAAATAAGCCCTGTTGTTTTTTTTGGTTTCTATGGTTAAACAACATTCGCTGTTGTCATCCATCACTCTTTTGTTAGGTTTATTTTGACGTGTATCAGTATTCAACATAAATAACTGTAAAAACTATTTGATCAAGTATAAACCCTTGCTTAATGTTTTAAAAAAAATAATACATCTAACATAATCATTAATTAATTATCGAAATAATATCAATAATCTTCAACGTAAATATGAAACAGAAAAAGCCAGAAACTAATAAGAATAACGCTCGCGACCGAGACTCGAACTCGGAACCTCTATATAGTAGAGTACCCGGGAGTAGCGTCTCTACCAATGAGCAACCGAGACCTTATTAGAAACTGGCATTTAATCGATCTCATACTTCCTTGAAAATTATTAATATTATTTTCAATTTCTACCGATACAGGCTGCTATCTTTGTAATGGTGTGCAAAGCTCAACTCGAAGACATATTGAATACCTAGATGGTGTCTTGGATATACCATCGATTTTTATAATAAAAATAAGTCGAAAGATCTTCTGTATTTAAAAATATTAGTTACTTTAATCCACCCATTTCAACCATAGAATAATATCTGCTAAACTAATTACAGGTAGGTACTTCGTTAGGTAGGTAGGGATGTGAATATATTATTTATTAAATTTTCTAATTTGAATTAACATCTGTTTCAAATTTGAAAAGTTCACACTCGCAAGGTCAATTATTTAAAGTTAATAACATCATAAAACCACACGTGAGAAAGAAGAGCGTGTTGCGTATTATTTGGAATTTTCGACAGATGACACGACAACATGGCGTACAATACAAATTAAATGGGTAACAGACCCGCTCGTTGTATTTTTGGGTAGGTTTTGGCCGAAGGCGTCAAGGCCATCGAGAGTATGAAACTCAAAAATGCAGCGATGACTTCTCGTAACTTGCGTGCACCAAGCGTGCGTCGTTGTACATTCACGACCGGGGCGTTGCAAGACGTGCGGCTTTCGACTTAAATATTAAAAGAGATAGATACACGGCGTCAACCCGCTCGTTTTGGTTAGAACTGTCAATCGAGGGTTACCCCATTTTATACCCTTTATTTGGCAACCGCAGCCAGACAAAGATTACGACTCTAACTTGAAAGTAAGAAAACCTCCAAGGCCCCTTCTCCCGAATATCGAATCCTATTTCCACTCCAGCTTTAAAATTGGTCCTTTAAACTTGATGCTCAAGTGGGGGGAAGAAGATGACGGGCGACGTCACAAGAAGCCATGGCGGGGTAAAGTGAGTTTAATAATTGAGTTTGGTCATGTCAAGAGTCGGAATCACAAAAGAGTATCTATCTGAAAATGTATGATTGCAGCGAGGGATGTTTGCTAAGAAAACAGAATTGTGTGCTTGGTACGGAAATTACGTAACAGCTAGATATCTAGCTCGGGCTTGTGTAGTGCTGTGCTCGTTTGCGTTATTAGCGTCTGAAATTCACATGCGTAGAGTATTGTGGAATTATTACAAGCTATCTATACTCATTCAAGTTTTAACGCATATTTACCGGCATTAAAATGAATTATCACATACGGAATAATCGCATCCGTAATACACCGCGATGTCAATTACAATGCTTCGATAGAACCAGAGTACAATTAAAATTCGATTATTTTCAACGATTCTTTTCTTGTGTAACGATAGAGAACAAAACAATGTTCAAATTCTCAAAAATAGAGTAATGAGAATTATACTTAGGCGAAATAGATACTCAAAAGTAACTTAAAGGTCAAGAGGAACTAAATTGACTAACAGTGAAACAGATGCTAACATTAAACACATTGATGTTGATACATAAAATGAAGAACAACTTGTTACCAACATATTTTTCTGTCAAAATTATCTACAATGTTGATATTCACAAACATATTACTTATTTTCTCATTTAAACCAGGAATTAATATCTAATAATAGAAAATAAGATCTGTAAAGCGCCTTTGAGGTGATTTTTCACAACAAACGGCGCTATACAAATAATCCAAATATTATTATTAATAAGGGCACGCAAAGAAATCAGACTACCAGAAAAGAATAAAGCCAACACACAAAATAGCTTTATAAAGGGATGAAATGCCGGAAACCATCAAAATTATGCCAAACAATAAATTCAAAAGAAAAAAGAACTATTGAAAATACATGTAAATCAAAATAATAAGTAGTAAATAAGTTCAAATATTATGAAGTCTAAAAGAAAATGAAATAGTTAGACACTTTGTAAACTTTAATGTACAAGTAACTGATATAAAACAAAAACAATTCATGCTAATGAAATTGGGTATCATCCTGAACGCTCTCACTGGTTACTTGAGACAGTTGCAGACACATAAACGACATTTTAATAGCTTCAGATACATCAGTAATGACACAACAAAGGAACTCCGGCTAAAGTGGATTGTTCTTGGTAGTTTTTTTCTGTTGGGTACCTAACGCGGAGAAGCAACCTTGCTCGTACAAAATATCGGCCTACTAGCAGAAATACAATTACAGCCTTAAAAAAATTTGTACGATTACGATTATTTTCTTTTAAAAACATGAAACCTGCTAATTTTCCCACTTCAGTATTTGTCTCAAATCTTTCTAATGGATTTTAGAATAATTTCGGTACGTGTTTGCCGAATTATGGTGGAAATTTATCAAAGGTATCAAACGTTCGCACTTTTAGATTTCCTTTCAGTTGGCATCTTGCGGAGTTTTCGTTTATCGCCGCTGTTAATATATTTATATATATTATACTAATTTGTGAATGATGAATACTTGGAGCAAGTGGATGTGTTTGCGTATTTGGGAAGTATGTTCTAGAGAGACAGAAAGGCTGATAAGGATATTGAAAAAAGTGTGAGTACTGGACGCTGTTGGGGCAAATAAAAAAATGTCCAAAAAGCGAAGTTACTAGTTCACAATGGAGTGCTTGTATACCCCTGATGTATGGCAGTGAGGTATGGAATTGGCAGAGGAAGGATGAAAGTAGTTTTAATGTTGGAGAAATGAGATTCCTGAGGCGTATTTTCGGTAAAACCGTGTTAAAAATGATAATGAATAGATATCCGGAAAGAATGCAAGGCGTAATGAATAGAGTAAAAAAGGGACGCTATGGTTTGGGCATGTAGAGCGAATAAACTAAGAACGGAGTGTGACAAGAATATATTATGCAAATGGAAGAAGAAGTCGGGGACGCTCGAGGTATACATGACACCATCAAATGAATCAAATTAGTAGACCGGTTAGTAGCTAAGTGGACAAACGCGTCGGATTCCCATCCGGGCGTCGTGGGTTCAATTCCTCTGCTAGCTAAGTCCTTCATTGCAAAAGCAGTATCTTCCGCTTATTATGATGGCACTAGGAGTTTTTCAAATATTGTCGCGTTATTCGAAACCCGGAAATGTTTGTCTTACTTTTGAAAAAAAATATATGAAAAAATACTTGAGTAGGGTCATGTGAAGAGTCAGAATAACAGAATAGTATGTATGAGACAATGTATGAATGTGAGTACAGCAAGGAGTGTGTGCCAAGGCAGAGTTGTATGGCGGTCCGTCCCTCAGCTTTTCCCCTGCGGTGAAACGGCGAAATGGTTACTTAGTTATAATTGTCGTGAAGGTTAGTTAGTTAGTTAAAACTTGCGTGAGTTATATATCCTGATCCAACCCAATATATGACAGCGTGCGAATCTAGTTTTAAAAATATAGTTGAAACCCGTTTATCGTTTTAACCGAGGAATTATTTGTACCCGTGGCTACGGCCCATGAATCGTACATTTGGCGTATAAATTCCAGCAGAAGCCATTTCCATGAACAGTATAGAACAGTCATCAGTGGCGTAGCGACCGCCCGGGCCAGGGCGCGCTCGCGAGCAGATAAAAAAAAACTTTCAGCCCGTCCAAATGTATCGTTTACACGCCAAACTGAGCTATACATTTTAACCTTTGGAATCCCATTGGCATTTGGCGAATTTTTTAAAGTGAATACCGCGCAAGAGTCCCAACTGCATCCGTCTGGAGCCGGTGGGACTATGACACCCCTGATCGGGGGGTGTGTTGTGAAGTTGAATAGTCTGGGAAGGAGATTTATTTATTTATTTGGAACATTTAACAGAGTGACAACATTACATACATACTGACAGATACAAAATAAATGCTAGGTCATCAATCCATTTCCAAAATGTTCACATCATGCAATTAGAAATACACTGTATAACACAAATAAAAACAATAGAAAAATAAAGAAAACAACCGTTTATAAAAAGAAATATCAACACAAGTTTAAATTTAGGAAAAAAACATTATAAAACATAAAATTAAATAGTTGTATATGTGTGTACCTTTTTCTGCTTTATGTTTTAAGTAAAAATGGTATTTAAGATTTGATTAAACCTAAAAGGTGAGTTGAAGAATATATCAATTTCGTTGATCATACCATGTTCGTTAATTCTGCCACTACAGTGGATGTTATACAGTCGACACATTCGCATAAGAGGTTGGGAGAAGGTTTAATTAGTTTTTTTTTTAAAGGAATGTAAAAAGTTTCGGGGTTTCTTAAATGACGGGGATTATTATTAAATTTAATTGTGGATAAAAGGGAAGGTTCCACGTGGTTATTTATAATTTTGTAAAGAAATTTGACGTCATTTTTGTCTCGACGTTCTTTCAATGTTTCCATTTTAAAATATTCCAAACGCTTCTGATAGTCGTCAAGCAAAGTGGACAATCCAGCTCTACAAGTCAATGCTCGGACTAGTTTCTTTTGAATTGATTCGATCCTCATTTTGTGAATTTCGTAAATTGGACTCCAAACTACGGAACCAAACTCAAGAATGCTGAGAATTATAGATGTGTATAAATACTTGAGAGACATTGAAGAGAGATAAGGAAGAGGAAGGTAAAAACTCCTGGCTATTCACATCTGGTCACCAAACACGGCTAAAGCTATTTCAAGCGACCTTTTGTTTCTGAATGGTGGTATTTCACCAGGGCGATACTTGACGTGCCGCAAATACACTGTTTTATTTAATTTAAATCATATGTGAAAAAACACATGTTAGTCAAATTGAATTTATTTGCGCACGACGGGCTTCGAACCCACGACCTCCGGATTCGAAGCCGAGGATCTTAACCGCTCGGTTGCCGAGGTCGTCATACCTAATATTGCCAAAAATCCAGGCCGTCCGTACACAATATACCTTTTCTATTAGTTAAAAAATAATCTTATCTTGAAGGAGATATGTTTCACATTTGACATCGTTACTGTACGGGACGTGTTACGTAAACACACGTCCGCGTCAGAAGAAGAGTGTGTGCTGGGCCTGCTTCGACTTGTTTCAGCACACGGGGACCAAACGAATTTATGTTGAGAGTGTGCGCTTGAAAGGCGTATTTGTTTGGAGTAGTCCCGCCAGTCTGGCGATCGCTGCCGGTCCTTCCGCTTTGAAGACTGGAGTCGTGTGGCAGTGAAGAGGGCCAAGGTGGTGAAATGAAACTCCAGGTTTCTTAGTCAGAAGGCAGGCGAGGCAGCGAAGACGAAGAGGCGGGCAAGTCCAGAGGGAGAAATCGATCTCAGATAAAATTTCAGAAAAATTTTGTCTTCAACTCCTCAGCGGTACCGTTCCGCCAACGGCAGAGGGTTGCCTTTGTTTGGCCTGCGGTGTTTTCCGCGGCCCGCTGATGGTTCAAATATTTTTGTATTGTGAAATACAAAAAATTAGGCTCTTGCCCACCGCTTTCTCCTTCGTTCAAACTACCTCGCAGGTCCGCCGGGGAGGAGAGGTGTACCGCGACGTTAACTGCTGGCCGGGCGTAGTCGCCGGTAGCGGTCAGGATACGGGCAGGTCTGGGGTAGAGCTGGGTCCAATGATGACGTCCAGGTCTTCCTTATTGGCATCGTCGGCGGGTCAGCGGGCGGCTCGTAGCACAGCAAGCTAGCGGGCGGCTCGGTGTCTGGCGGGACAGCGAGCGTCTCGTAGTGCAGCAGGCAGGCAGGCGGCTCGATGTCTGGCGGGACAGCGAGCGGCTCGTACGCAGCACAGGGTGTCTCAGCGCACAGCGGGCTGACAGGCGGCTCGGTGTCTGGCGGGACAGCGAGCGGCTCGTACGCAGCACAGGGTGTCTCAGCGCACAGCGGGCTGACAGGCGGCTCGGTGTCTGGCGGGACAGCGAGCGGCTCGTACGCAGCACAGGGTGTCTCAGCGCACACAGCGGGCTGGCAGGCGGCTCGGTGTCTGGCGGGACAGCGAGCGGCTCGTACGCAGCACAGGGTGTCTCAGCGCACAGCGGGCTGACAGGCGGCTCGGTGTCTGGCGGGACAGCGAGCGGCTCGTACGCAGCACAGGGTGTCTCAGCGCACAGCGGGCTGGCAGGCGGCTCGGTGTCTGGCGGGACAGCGCGCGGCTCGTACGCAGCTAGGGTGTCTCAGCGCACAGCGGGCTGGCAGGCGGCTCGGTGTCTGGCGGGACAGCGCGCGGCTCGTACGCAGCACAGGGTGTCTCAGCGCACAGCGGGTTGGCAGGCGGCTCGGTGTCTTGCGGGACAGCGAGCGACTCGTACGCAGCGGTGGGTAGTAGGTAGCACGGCGTATGGCAGCTGTACACAGAGCGAACAGCGAGCGGCTTAGTGGAAAAGGGCGGCTTGCTGTACGGCAGAAGCGTGGCAGGCGGCTCGGTGTCTGACGGGACAGCGAGCGGCTCAGCAGAGAAAGGCGGCTTGCTGCACGGCAGGAGCGTGGCAGGCGTGGCAGCGAGCGGCTCGTGGTACAGCAGGCTAGGAGGCGGTTTGGTGTCTGGCGGGACAGACACGAGCGGCTCGTTTGCCGCAGGGAGCTCCTTGGTACACAGCGGGCTGGCAGGCTCGGTGTCGGTCGAGACAGCGAGCGGCTCGTCCGCAGCACAGTTTGACTCTGCGTACAAAGGCCTGGCAGGCTCGGTGTCGGGCGGGACAGCGAGCGGCTCGTCCGCAGCACAGTTTGACTCGGCGTACAAAGGGCTGGCAGGCTCGGTGTCGGGCGGGACAGCGAGCGGCTCAGTAGGTCGCTCGGCGTACCACAGCGTAGGAGGCGGCTCGGTGTCTGACGGGACAGCGAGTGGCTCAGCAGCAGGGGCACAGTAGAGTGTAGCTGAATAGCGGTAGGGTCACCGTACCGTGTAGAATCTCCATAGTTTGTAGAGAACAGCGGCTTGTTGTACGGCTGGAGCGGGGCAGTCGAGCCATCATGACATGTAGAGGCAGGTGGCAAGGGCGTAGCAGCGAGTCCACCGCAGCGTGTAGAGCCAGGCGGCGCGCTGTAGCCAGTAGAGATGCCTTGGAGTCACTGTAGTAGGAGGGCCACTGTAGTTTGTTGAGACAGGCGGCGTAACAGCGAGTTGCACTGTAGCAGGAGGGCCACTGTAGTTTGTTGAGACAGGTGGCGTAACAGCGAGTTGCACTGTAGCAGGAGGGCCACTGTAGTTTGTTGAGACAGGTGGCGTAACAGCGAGTTGCACTGTAGCAGGAGGGCCACTGTAACTTGTGGAGACAGGTGGCGTAGCAGCGAGTGGCTTGGGCAAGCGGTAGTCTGGGTTAGGTTCCGTACTTGTATAAGATGGCGGAAATCCCTGCACAGGTGAGCCAGGATGGGGCTCCGTGTTGGCATGCAGTGGGCCAACAGGCGGCTTGGAGAAGCGGCAGTCAGGGTATTGCGCGGCAGGCGGATATTGCGCAGCAGGCGGGTACTGTGCGGCCGGCGGGTATTGCGCAGCAGGCGGATACTGTGCAGCCGGCAGATATTGCGCGGCAGGCGGATATTGCGCAGCCGGCGGGTATTGCGCAGCAGGCGGGTATTGCGCAGCAGGCGGGCACAGGGGGGTCGGGGCGAGGGGGGCCGGTGTTGGTCCGGCCGGTGACTGGGACCATCCAAACGAGTCTGGAGTCAATCCCTGCACAGGTGAGCCACGATGGGGCTCCAGGAGTGGCGTGTAGTTCGGAATTGTTTGTACGCATTCAAAATTTGAAGTCGGCAGTATAGGGCTGGGTGCGGAGGTTTTGGCTAAGGCGGCACGTAGGTTCGCGTTTCGCTCTTTTTGCTCACGTATCTTGCGCCTCAACTGGCGGACTGTCTCCTCTATAGAGGTGTACGATTGGGTATCTTCTTCAGAAGAATTCACGCCTTCAGAAGAATTCACGACGACAAGCAGGTCAGCAAGCATTGTTGTGAATTCTCTCGATTGGTGTGGGCTCACAGTGGCGGCTCGGTCCGGCGGCCTGGGTAGAGTGTCTACCTGGGTGGTAGTTGTGCCGGTGGGTGACGTCATAGCGAAATTCGTCACAGCGCGCGGGGCGAGGGGTCCCGAGGCGAGGGGTCCCGGGGCGAGGGTTCCCTGGGCGAGGGGTCCTGGGGCGAGGGGTCCCAGGGTGAGGAAGGCCGGGGCGAGGAAGGCCGGGGCGAGGGGGGCCGGAGTTGGCGCGGCCGGGACCATCCATACGAGTCTGGGCCGCCAGGGCGTCAGAGCACGTGGTAAGATAGCGTGCCGACGTCAGAGAGCACGTGGTAAGGCACGTGGCAGCTTGGCATGGGGCAGCCAGGCACGGGGAGAATAGCGTGCTTGTGGTAGAGCACACAGGAGATAGCGTGCCGGCGTCAGAGAGCACGTGGTAGGCATGCGGAATAACGCGCTTGTGGTAGCGCACACGGTAGAGCATGCCTCGGGCACGGGGCAGCTTGGCACGCGGCAGATAGCGTGGAGACGCCACAGAGACGCCAGGCAGCAAGACAAGGGGCTGCTCGGATGTAGATGACGTGCAGACGTCACAGAGAGCGTGAGGGTCACGCGGCACAGGGCGTGAAGCATTAAGACAAGGGCTGCTCACAGCAGAGCACGGGGCAGCTACGCACGGGGCAGTAGCGTGCACGGGGCCGTAGCGTGCACGTGGTCAGTGGCTGCTCGGTTGTAGATCAGAGCACGAGGCAGCAGGGGCACGCGGGACAGAAGACGTGAAGGCTAGAGACTACGTCGTCCGTACAGGCAAAAAACACAAGACATATGAACTTAAGCTGAGACAAATAATGATGCTGACACGTCCGATACAGTCACAATCCAATGAATGTCGTCATTTTGTTTTCTTTTTTTTATGTTGTCTCGGTTAAACGTAGATTGTCGGTCCATTTCAGTTTTTGAACAAATTTTATCAGTTGAAAAGCATAACTGTCGTGTTTCTTTTAATTTTTTAAAATATTAAATACCGCACAATCGAGTCCCAATCGCTCCCGACCGTCTAGAGCCAGTGAGACTATGGCATCCCCAATCGGGGTATGTTGTGAGGCTGTAGGTGAGTGGGGAGGGGAAGGATATGGGAAAGGGGAAGGTTGGGAAGTACGTTGTTATGCTTGTCAGCTGATCAGAATTTGTCTAAAAGCTGAATGGGATTGATAATCGGCGTTCAACTGGGACCGGTCAAATCTAAAAAAAAAACGCTAATCATGGAATTGTGACGATGTCAAATGCGACGAAAGTTTGAAACACCCTGACCTAAGTGTCCGTATTTCCACACCCGAAATTAGCGCCCAAACGAGTATCATCTTGATGGTCTTCGTTATGCTTCTGTCACTCCCTCAGTGCAAGAATATATACGGAGAGAGAGCTAAATATTTTTACCCAATCTATACAAATTTACGATAAATCACTTTCTCGTTTTTACGTCGTAAACCGTGAGAGAGAAAGAGACGAGACAAGTTGTCACATAATATTGCACCACTTTTCGGTGTGTAAGCATGTTTTCCGTCTCCCGCGTCTCCGGCGACTCCGCCCACTACGTTTTGTTATGCGACAAAACAGGACACAACTCAACGGTTTTTCTGGTTATATTCTATATTTTTGTTGATAACAATACCGTGAAAAAGTGGTTATACAAATAAACACAACATTGTGTCGACATGTGCTATGAATGGATGTATAAATACTCTAGCCCTAGTCACGCCCGAGTCAGGAAAAAATAAACTGACTACACAAGGTATCCCTCCTGGTATATTATTGCTCTGAGGTCACTCTATATCTTCTGTATTTTGGTTATGCAAATTCTGCTTTTCACCTACGTGTATGAAGTCGTTTACCGTTTCTAAGCCCGTGAGAGAATTCGTTCTTACAGAGGCCCTGTCAATAACCATTAGTTTTAGATTTGTTGATCAGCGGGCGATCAGCTAGTTCAGAGATCGGCAAACCGCGGCTCGCGAGTCCAAACTATCTTTTAGAACCGTATTTATCTCTCTGCAATCTACTAGTTTTAGAACCAAAATATTTAGTGTGATTATACCTTCTTAAATCTATATTTATGGCCTCGAAATCTACGTGGCTGGGACGAGTACAGTTCCGCGGAGTTATTCCATTGCCCCAATGATGAGAAGAAGACACCAACGATAGAATACATTTTTCTCTAAATACCTATAATATACATGGCCTGTTCAAAAGAAAAGGTGAATTTTGAATTTTTGCGGTCTGTGTACATTCGATTATCGTTTTTTGTTGTTTTTATGTTGGTACACGTATGTTTATCATATGTTAGCATTATCAGCCATTTTGGATTAGTGGTTTGTTTTTGACAACTGGAAAGGTTAGTCACGTTTTTATGTGTTCTTTCATTTTTTACTTTTTGAAAAATGGAAGAACACATAGCATAGCATATGTAACCATATGTATATATATAACCTAAAAAACCGTCGAGTTATGTCAATTTATGTCGCATATCAAAACGTGTGGGCGGAGTCGACGGAGACGCGGGACACGAAGAACACTCTTACAATACTTTATTGCGGTGTGATAGTTTGGGAAATTTTGCTGTCTCTTTCTTTCTCGTGGTGTACGACGTAAAATCCAGGAGAAAGTGATTTATCCCAAATTTGTTAAGGTTGGGTAAAATGAATTAGCTCTCTCTCTCTCTCCATATATTGTTGCTCCAAAGGGCTAAGCGAAAGCAATCGGTTTAAAAAAAAAAATCTGTAGTCTGATACAAAGTTATTATTTTGTTTTCATTATAAGAAAATTTTCACAATTTCACACAGTGTCGAGTTAGGTACGTGCTAATATTAGTCTTGGCTATTGTTTTTGATTATTTCAATGAACGTTGAATAATAAGAATGTATTCTGGGATTGTTCCAGAAAATCTGAAATAATAATCCCACTCAAACCTTTATAACAAATCGTCTGTGCTAATACTGGCCCATTGAAATTGTATCGTTTTGGTATTGACCCGGCTTCTTTAGAAAAGCAATTGTTTGATTTAACGAGCAAAGAGTTGATTTAAATTCTGGTGCCTTGGTAACGAAACAGACGGAATGGAAGAAAAAAAACAGCATTGTTTTTTGCACTGAAGAGATAAACCGATAGACGCGCGTTGGGGGGCATGTCCGTGTGCCCGAAGTAAGATAATTTTTTCCTTCTGCTGAAATTCATCAGACATTTTCAAATATTTATTTATTTATAAACTAACGGACTATTGTCCAATTACAAAAAAAAAACAAAACACGATATGCGAAAAAAGAGCAACAAAGAAAGAACAGCACATACATAATATTTTAATGAAGCAATGACAGAAATATACGTTAGAAACAACATTCAAGTCAAAGCCAAGGTCAAGTCAAGGTTTTGGTAGAGTCGTAAAGGATGAAAAAAATCATTCAGACTGGTACCAACAATTTCAAGACCATGGCTTGAGTTGACAAGTCTCGACATTCCAGACAGTGGATAATGATACCCGTAATTAGTAGTGTGATGATTGAGGAACAGCAATTCATTTTTTCTAATTCTACGGCAAGAAATGTTCAACTGGATGAGTTGCAACAAAGAAAGTGAGTCAATAATACAAATAATAATTTTGAAAATGCAAATTTATCGAAAGTCTTTCTTGAACAGATGGTCAATTTTATTCGCCTGTTTGGGGCATAGAAAGGTCTCAAACATAGAGTTGGTAGAGTAGTATCTATCCAAGGCAGTGAAGTCAGTTTTTGACTTGTTTTTGATGATTTTAAACTGACTCGGCGCACCTGGGCGTGGCTAAGATTAAGGCTACGGTATTTATGGATCCATACATATCACATATCGACATAATGTTTTTGTTTATTCGTATAGCCACTTTTTCACAGTATTTTTACCAACAAAAATATAGCATATAATCTGAAAAACCATTTAGTTGTGTCAAGTTTAGTGGCATAATAAAAAATGTGGGCGGAGTCCCGCGGTTAACCAGGACCTTAAGATCATCCTCACAGCATATAGAAGCGGTCTATGAATTTTTTGTCTCTTTCTCTCTCATGGTGTACGACGTAAAAACTCGGAGAAAGTGATTTATCGCAAGCTTGTGTAGGTTGGGTAAAAATAATTAGCTCTCCCTCCATATATTGTTACTTCAAGGTCTCAAATGTAAATTGGTGACATAAGTTTTCTTTCAAATCGGTATATATCATAGTTCTATATGTTTATAGGTTAAATATCGCGAGTGAACCGCTTCGAACGCCGTACAAAAAGCAGACAATGATTTTTGACACTTGGAATGGCCTTCGTGAAACATTATTATGATCAGCTAAATAAAAAAGATTTTGCTGTTCTAATTATCTCTGGCTCGGCATGTTCCCGCGGAAGAACATTTCCAAGCATAAACCTCATAAAGATCAGATTAATGACCTCCTGTGTAAAATAAAATTCAAGTTTACCAGTTACGAGAAAAACATAAACTTTCTCTAGAAACGCAAGGCCATCCTTCGCATTAGTTTGGTTTAGTAGATGTTTTGGCACTTATTTATACGTGATAATGCGGTTTACGTTTAAAAGATTTTTTAAATCTACAAATGCTTTTTTTAGACACGCGTCTAATTAAAAGATACTTGTGTTTTGACATTTTTATTCAGTTAATTAAGCTATTTCGCAGGCAGAATTCTAATAATACAAATTTCATGGTTCAAGCTTATATTACGATAATATTTAATTTATGTAAATATAAATATTTAAAAATAATATTTGGATAATTTGTATAGCACCGAAAAATCACCTCAAGGGCGCTGTACAAATCTTAATTTCTACTTAATATTGTACATACACATGAAAAAAATCTTGCCTCCGTCTTGAAAACATTATAGATCATTGTAATCTGGATATTTATCTCTGAGCTAACAAAGGGGGTGATGAATTGACCAACCCAGAGTGGTAGATACTCCCAGTATCGCCCCGGCGAAAGACCACCGTTCAGAATCGAAACGTTGCTTGAAATAGTTTTCGCCGTGTTTGGTGACTAGATCTGATTAGCCAAGTACCACTCAACCTTAATCTTACCCCTCCTTCCTTTCCCCACTTCCTACAGCCTCACAACATACCTAAAAAAGTGAAATAAGTTTTTTTTTTAAATTATACGATGAAAACGTTGATTTTTTAAAAATTACATTTTTGTGTACTTAAATTAACAAATCCGTGTTTCATGGCTTATGACGTCAATCCTTTTTTAATCAGCTGCATAAAATGCGAGGCATTATTATTCACAAAAAAAACCTACCATACTTGGTTTTATTTTTATTATAAACACTCCAGTGTATAGTTATAGTAGAGTACAGAGGCGACTCGTGACTTTTTAGTGTGATAGAGTGCTAAGATTTACAAAATACGACGTTGTGAATCGAAAATAATAATTTTTTTTTCGAAAATTCATAATTTTTCAGTAAGATGGTAACCCTCAGAGCAATAATATAACCAGGAGGGTTAGATAGTTAGGATTTTTTCTGACTCGGGCGTGGCTAGGGTTTTCTTCGACACATCTTTTTCCATCCATTCATAGCACCTGTCGACATATTGTTTTGTTTATTTGGATAACCACTTTTTCACAGTATTGTTATCAACAAAAATATAGGATATATACTCAAAAACCGTTGAGTAATGTCGCATAACAAAACGTAGCGTGCGGAGTCGCCGGAGACGCGGGAGACGGAAAACATGCTTACATACCTAAAACTGGTGCGATATTATGTGATGACTTGTCTTATCTCTTTCTCTCTCGCGGTATACCACGTAAACAAACCAGAGAAAGTGATTTATCGTAAATTTGTATAGGTTGGGTTAAAATATTTAGCTCTCTCTCCATATACTCGTATATTCTTAGTCTGAGGGTGGGACACTGCCCCACCTTGCTAAAAAATCTTCATACAAAAATTGAATTTAACAAATCTAGCTCCACTGGTAGAATATTAAAGAGGATATATTTTACTAATGTAAATATCTCTTGGAAAACGTTATCCATTTTTTTTTTACAATATCCGGTAAGTTAGACAGTTAAGTTAGAAGTTAGTCACTCGGAATCTTGGGTGTTTCCTAGAAAATTTGTCATAAACGATTGAAAATATCGACTTCGAAAAAATATTTTTTAAACAATATGAAATTATATTTCTCAGGCTGAATATGTCAGGGGGATACGCAAGTCTCCGTAATATTGAAATAATGTTCACGCTTGTGTTCGACGTCTAGGAAAAATATGCGAATATTTAAAAAAAAATTAATTATACAATCTACGTCATATGACCATATCTGTTAACAAGAACACAACGCAGCAGTTTAAAAGCCAGCGAACATTGTTCGAATGAAATTATTTTTTCCGCGTTTACAATAAAACTCGGCACATTTTCAATATCCGTTTTGATGTTTGGTCATTAGACGTATTGACATTCGTCTCGTTTATCTGTTTTACATCTGGCCATTCGTCCATCGCATTGTACCAAATAACCTTCGGCCTTCTGGACTGTAAAAAAACAGTGTTCTATTTCGCGGCGAATGAAAACTGATTGGGGAATATACCATCCGCGTAGTACATTTATTTTGTGTCATCATTTGTGATCTGTAGGTTCTATTATACATAACTATAATATACAACAAAATCATATCACAAATCTTTTGAACCAAAGTTGATCGTTTTCTCTTGGTCGCTTAATTGCGCATTCTCTCCAACGGAAGAAGTTTTGATGGACAGCTTTCTTCTTGTTGCTCGTACCAGAACATTGCGGTTCCCAACGCTGTAGTAGCCCTTTCATGAATTGCTCTATTTTATTTCCTATTATATTCATCGTCAGTCACAATCAGTTGTATCTGTACTGAAATAAATACATAATTTCAATAACAGTTGTTCAATTAAGTTCAATTTCGAAAACCAGCATTTTTTATTTACTAAAATGTTAATATTTATTACAAAAAAACATTTCTTGGTATATTATTTCCAAGGAGTTCAAAAGAAAAACTCATTCCGGGAAGGGCAAAATTATGAAATAAAAAGGAATAATATTGAGATATATATTTTCCTTTTTTATTAAATATGTCAAACCACAAAGTGATTGCTTTCTACGAAAAAAAGGTATGTATAGCATCATTTGTCATTTTCTAACCACACTTGTGCATCGACGTTGGCACGGTTGCATTATCCTTGAATCGAAGTTTCTGATTTCAGTTGGAAAGTTTCGGTTTGCAATAAAAAATGCGGCCGAAACCCACCCCATATTTCCGTCGCACCGTTCGAGGAGAGGCGCAAAATAAACTTCGTTTTGAACTAAGAAGGTGCCAACGCAAAACATTAAGTTTCGCTGCCCCCCCCCCCCACCCCCAACACACGAAAATGTCCAGCCCTCGAATGATATTACACATATTCAAATGATTCTGCACCAAAAAGGTTTCCTACAGCTTTTTTATGTACTCATTTGCGCAGCTTTTCTCTTTGACATAATCATGTCTCAATCAGCTATTGTTTAACTATGTTGCTTGAAATGAGCTTAAGGTTTGTTTAGTCAACATAACTGAATAACTGAGTACTCCCCAACCTTCCTCTCCCCCCTCCACTTCCTTCAGCGGCACTACGTTTCCCAGACGGGGATGCTATAATTCCACCGGCTCTGGGCGGTAGGGACTCTTATGCAGTACAACTTAATAAAATAACACCAGTCTATCAGAGATGCGTGTTCTAGATGAATCAATAGAAACGGTGTTTAAACAGCTTAAATTCACGTGTTAATTGACCCCCCCCACCCTTTACTCGAATCTGGGGTTGAAGCACTGGTTTACTGCGCCACTGATTGTTATAGATTTTAAACATATATTACGCAAGCTATTGTTCCACCTTCTATACGGCGTTATGCATGTACCTTTCCACCGGCCGGGGTTCACCCCAGGCGGTGTGGGAACAAAACTACTTCCACTTTCACATTCATTCTGTTCTAATTCATAAATCACCCCTTCCTCCTCGGCCTGAGTCATGTCCGAGCCGAAACGAATCCATATTTTCCCGAGTCCACCGCCACCGCCACGGGGCCGGCTGAAGACCGAGGACTAACCCGCTCCTCGGCTGCAGCGGTCGCCTTCCCGGGCGGCAGAACGCGGCCTCGCAATCAACCTTATTTTTAATCCGGTCGTGCCATTGCGACATTTCACATTTCTTGCATAAATAATTACGAGTTTTATATTGTCATATTGCGTCGTGTGTCGCATGTTAATGTTGACAATGCAAACCGCAATCTGGTTTCCAGCCGGCCGTGTTTATGGCGGGCCGCAGCCGCTCGATAATGCGGCGTGCCTACTTATCAAGTGCCGGGATAAACCTGTTCACTTTTGATTGGCCAAATTAGTGTGCATATATTAGCCGTTAGCAGCCTGGCGCTCATCGTCGCTGATGCGAAACGCGTCACCCGAAATAGCGTTTCTAATTAAGGTATTTCTTCAAAATAAAATCTGCATATTACTGCCGCCGGTCGGATGGTTGCCTGCTCGCACGCTGTAATGACGAACCATCTTTACAAGAAAAAGGAACATTATTCAATTTCTGTTATTTGCATTTGCAACACAAGCAGAGTAACCTCAGAGAAAGAATATATATGAAGAGAGAGAGCTACATATTTTTACCGAACCTATTCAAATTAATAAATGTACGATAAATCATTTTCTCCGGGTTTTTACGTCGTAAACCGTGAGAGACAAAGAGACAAGACAAGTTCTTACATAATATAGCACCACCATTCGGTTTGTAAGCACGTTTTCTGTCTCCCGCGTCTCCGGCGACTCCGCCCACTACGTTTTCTTATGCGACATAACAGGACAGAACTCAACGGTTTTTCAGGTTATATCCTACATTTTTGTTTATAACAATACTGTGAAAAGGTGGTTATACAAATAAACAAAAAGATTATGTCGACATGTGCTATGAATAGATGTATAAATACCCCCCCTAATTGCTCTAAGATAGTAACAATAAGTTTGGTTAGAGGCTGTTTCCCCCGGGTACCTACCGTGGGTGCGGTCGGCATTACATTGTGACAGTTATTTTTTATATTGTTTTTTAAGCACAAGGAGATAGCGAACATGCTAGCACTATAGTTCATCAGCCTTGCCGATGAGTGCCGCTTCCGATTCCCCGTTTCCCCTCGTTTGTCCCCATCCTAACGAGTCGCCGGAGATAGTGCACTTCTTCGTTCGACGGAGACACTGAGTGGCCTTTCGGACACGCGAATCTCCTATTAAGTCGGCGAATGGTTTCGTGATGCGGTACTGACGACGGTATCAAACTACGTACGGAGGCTAGGCATAAAATGAAATTATCAAAATCGTTGACAAGTTATTTATATTTTTTACGTGAAAATATCTGGTAATGAAAGGGTACAAAAGAAATTAACGGGTTTTATGTGCCCTAATAATAAAGCTCCGAAAGTAGGCACACGCACAACAGATTTATTGCGCGCGCCCTTTGTATTTGATAAGTGCTTATTCAATAACTGGTTGGCGTAATCCGTTCCTTCCTTTCGGTACGGAACACCGCCGGCTTCTGTACGGGCGGAAATTAAAGTCGGCACTATCGGCGGATAGTGAGCCATCTCAATCGATCATAGCTTCGGGCTTGCGGATGGTATCCCGCTCGAGTCGGGCGGGTGGTAATTTTATCATGAATATTTGATTGGATCATGAGAAGTTCGCGAGCTGTCCAAGTTACCTGTGAGTGGATCATTATACCCCCAGTGGAGTGGGCCGCGCAGTGAAGAGCAAAGACCATCGATTATTTTGACAACATAAAATGCTTTAAATCATCCGAGAATTCTTCAATAAAATACTGCTAGCAATGCGAACTCAATATATCTAAATTCTGATAGAGCAAGTTATTTATATATCTTTGCACAGTAAGTCTACTAAATTTCAATTCGTCCTGTGGTATTGCCTAGAATGTCAGATTTTCTATTTACAAACACCTTTTTTCGGTTGGTTTTATCGCTTAATGTTTCGAATTCTGTTTTTGATGAAACATTTCACTTCACAAAATACAAAAAAGGCGCTTTTTGACAAAATCCGAGACGGGCGGTCGACGCGACGAAGCAATTTCGTGGCCGCTGCCGAATTTCCGAGGCCATGTCAGAGCATGGATTGCTACTCGACAACGCTACGACGGATGCTCGGAGGGCTGTCCTCCGCTTTAGTTGGCCGCAGTCGCCTGCAATGGACACCGTGAGATTTCCGACCAAACTCTGATTGGAACTGAGCCGCGTCTCGGTCAACCTTCGCCAGTCAATTTACAATACTTACCCACATACCTGTGGGAGCGCTGATGTAAACAACAAAATAATATGTGAACTTCGCCAACTTTCAGACGCCTAACTAATTGGAAACTGAGAAAACAACCGATTTATTGAAAATCTTCCGAGAAACAACTATTGTCGAAGGGTTTGGTTAAAATTTCCCCGTTTTCGTAAAAGATTTCTCGGTATCCTCGTCGGCATAATGTCGTGGGCTTTTTGGTAATGTCTAAACATGTAACGGAGTAATTTTAAGGTTACCCAGTAATATTATTCTCTCTAACATCAGATTCACTGGAAATTTTCTCCCCTTATTATTACTGGAAAGACAAACTCTCCCGTAAGGTAAAAACTTCCGTCGTACCTTGCTGACTGTAATTTATAAATAACTCACTTGTGTTTCACAAACTGTTGTTTTTGTCAATTTTCCTATCTTCTCAGATAATGTGTTTATGTTTTTTTTTCCAATTGTATGCCAATGGCATAAGGGTTTTTTTTCTGGAATAGCTATTTATATTTGGAGAATTGTTTTTCTTCCCTCATGTCACTAAATAAAGTTTGTTTACGAAATGTGAAGATTTTTTTTGTCGTTTTACTGTACTTATTAGGCTGGATACATTTCGTTCCACATATATATATTTTAAATGCTTGCGGTTTTCCTGTAAATACCATCAGTAATGTCACTTAGAAAATCGTTTTTTTCAGCCGTACTGACGTAAGCAAACTTCAAATATTTATTACTCGACTTGTACCGAACTTGAGGACGAACGCAATGATAAATATCTCTATGGATTGATGATTTTATAGACAAACGATTGTGGTTCATTTAAATATGCGATCAACAGGTTGTAAAGGATAAAAACATAAGATAATGATCAATGCCCGGTGCCTATAGGACCCTCCAGCACACTAGAGGTTAACTATGTTACAACATTTATTTCACCTAGATCGGACAACCTACACACGTACTCAATGATGAGACAATATTTAAATATATAAATAAAGGGTGATTTCCGTGACCGGGGCTTGAACTAAGAGGCCTTTCGCTAACCGGGTAACTGCTCTGTACCACTCGGCTGTCAATCTAATCTATAGAATCGTCGCTAATTGGACGCGGTTATGCAGAAAGCGTACAATCCACAATTTGCAAAATCGAGTTTTACACGTTGTCCTATGGATAAATACAAAATGTATATCTGCTGTAAACATCCAAGCTCTAATTGCAATAGATTTTTTGGTAATTATTTTTTTTACTAACGCACACTGTAGAATAACACAAGAAGTGTTTTTTTTTTCAATAAGCACATTGATAGATTATAAATTACCTATTTATAATAATGGTCACAAAGAAACAAAAACACTGATATTCACTTTACAAATGCCGATTACGCATATTAATGTTTTTTATCGTCTATATATATATATATATATATATATATATATATATATATATATATATATATATATATATATATATATATATATATTATATTTTCAAACGCCTATTTATCAGTATCATATTTTTAGGGGTGGATGCTTTCTGCGTAAATACGTCAAATTGGGGTAGGTTGTGAGGTTGAAGTGGAGGGGAAGATGAGGAGGAGTTGGTGAGTGTGGAGGGGAAGATGAAGGTTGGGGAGTACCCCGCTATTCACACCTGACCACTTAACACGACTGTTGACATTTCAAGCAAAATTTCGATTCTCATTGGCAATTTTTGAATAGGTAGCTATTCGAGTAGACGATATGAAAACTTGTATTTAAATAGTCTCGGGCGGGTGAAATAATTCGGATTTGTGTCAATAATTTCCAAGAATCAAAAGAAAAAGACGCGATAGTTCTAAATTTGATCAGTAGAGAAAACAATGACTAAGAGCTAGTTCTGAGATAATGGTTTCATCTTTAGTATTTACGTTTGTATGAATATAATTTTCTGAAAAGATATATTTTGAGTTTCGGTCTGAATTCTGTTCATAAATATGGTTTTAATATTTAAACATCATCATGGTTCGTTTGCATTACAAATTCTTATACTTTGTACGCTGTTCAGTTAAGCCTGAGGCTGGGGTGTTTCAAACTCCATCACGATTGATGATCATCGAATCGACGATCAGCGCCACTCCGCATTTGTCATTTGAACGGACAGATTCTCGGCCAGTTTTGGCTTTTGATCCAATTGTGATCAGCTGACAAGGGTGAAAGCACGACCGCTTTGCTTGAAAATGGGACTGACCGTCGATTTGAAGTTCGTCACATGTGATGGAGTTTGGAACACGTCAGCCATAATTGTTTGATTAAAGGCAGACAATTGAAGGTTAATCGCCACCCAATTTTAAAAGTTTGTCTTACCAATATTTGACAGTAACCCATAAAGTGTTATCTATACCAATTTGAAAGAAAACTGATGTCGCTAATTTACGCAAGACCTTTAGAATCCTGGGCCCCAGACAGGCTAACGAAGTTGTTAATCTGCTCAAGAAGGAATTTCAATAGTTGAAAATGTTTGATCAATTTCCTTAGAATTACGCAAAAAATTAGCTTACATTGGGCACACGGACACGCCCGCATCACGTTTCCATCGTATCTACAGTTCTTGTGTTTAATTTGTAGAACTCTTGTTATTAATTGAATCAATTAATTTAATGATTACCATAAAAACCTCAAAATATAATACTTCTATAACATAATACTTCTATAATATAATACTAGGCAGTTTTAGTGCATATAGTTGGATGTCTAATAATATATATATATATTTATAGCATCGTTTTTGTGAAAAATCACTTTCTTATTTCTAACTGCATATGATCTATGGCATATTACAGAGTGGTTTGTACAGTACCGTAGTATGTACAGAGATAATATACATAAACATACTTTCCTGGCAGATCACTTCAGAAAAACACTATTATATTCGTTAGTTCTAGGATACAGTGATGGTGTAAACATCTAAATATGCACATATTCGTATTTAGTAGATGCTATATTATCTACCCCGGGGAAGGGGTAAGGAACAAGGGCGGCGCTCAAAACTAACAGGTATTAAAAACAAATAAATCGATCTATACACGCATATATATATATTTTTTAATAAAGTTCCATCACAAAGAAACTAAATGTCAAACACACACATTTTATTTAATGATCAACAGCTGCAAAGGCATTTTTATAAGGTTCTTTTTTTTAACATTAACTCCACACAGGAGGCCTTGAGGGAAATAATATCCTTCAGGGACTATGTCATCTTTGGGGATGCTGTGTGGAAGGTCTTTTTGAGGAAAGGAAGGAGTGAACTTGGGTCTTGAAGATACCCATTTTGAAGGAGGGAGGAAACACAGATGCCGGCATATCGTTCCATAGCCGAGCTGTTGAACATAAGAACGAGTCGTAAAAGCGACCCGTTCTCGTATATTGAATGTCCACCGTGTACAAATGTTGGGCGCGCGTTTGGTGAGTTTCCCGACTATGCACCGGTACCGAAGGGATCAATGACGCAAGTTCCTCGGAGCATCTTCCATTGAAATACCTGTAGAACAAGAACAGCATTCCGACCTGACGTCTGTGCTCCAAACTTTGCAATTCGTTTGTTAAGATAGGAGAATCTATCAAAGTAATTATGTTAACCTTTCAGCATAGTTAGCTACCATTTTATCGCCGATTTAACCTACGCGTATAGGCCTTAAATTGACAATGTTATTTTTTTGGGAAAAGTGATGTTATTATTATTTTTTTACGCCCTTGTGGGCTTTTACATAAAATTTATACAATACAGTTATGTTAACAAAGGTAGAGCCTCAGAGCAATAATATACAAGAGGGAGCGCTGCTGTAGTCCGTTTTTTATGTGTTTTGCCGGATTCGGCTAGACCTGGGCGTGGCTAGGACTAGAGCTAGGGTATTTATACATCCATTCATAGCACATGTCGACATAATGTTTTTGTTTATTCGTATTACCACTTTTTCACAGTATAGTTATAAACAAAAATATAGCATATAACCTAAAAAACCGTTGAGTTATGTCAATTTATGTCGCATATCAAAACGGAGAACGACTCGGCGGAGTCAACGGAGACGCGGGACACGAAGAACATGCTTACAATACTTTAAAGCGGTGCGATAATTTGTTTTTTTTTGTCTTTTTTTTCTCATGGTGTACGACGTACAAAACCCGGAGAAAGAGATTTATCCTTAATTTGTATAGGTTGGGTAAAAATAATTAACTGTCTCTCTCCAAATATTGTTACTCCAAGGGTAGAGCATTATGTTATGATAGATAGTACATGAAAGATACTTCTTGAAACAAAATCAAATAGCAAATTATGTTAATAACCTGGGGTAAACATAAAATTAAATATAAAATAATATGTGATAATATATATAAAAGTGTAGAAGAAAAAAATCACTATGATGTGGTAAACTCGAATATTTCAGTAAATTATTTATGAAGAGTTCGTTTATCACTTATACTGAATCTCCAAATATGTCAACGTTCCCAAATCTATTACCAAGATTATGCAGTCGATTTATAGGTGTGTTAGCCTGATGGTTGGTTTTAAAATGGTCGCAGAAAAATGTAGCAATTTGTCTCGTTTCTATATATATTTTGGCGAGAATATCGGGGCTCTCAATATCATAATTAATATTTTCATTTAGTAGGACTAGATCTGAAACAATCATCGAAACGCCTATCGGACAGCGTAATCAAATTTAGCTGTTTCATCAAATTTATATAATTAATGTTTTTTTATTTATTTATATTCAACTTAAATTTAATAGTTCTTAAGAATTTATGCTGTACCCTTTCTACATTGACCGAATGTACTTTGTAAAATGGGGATATTATATCGTATATTATAGTATATTTTTATAGTGGATATATATTTTCTTAAAACAATGCATGTCTGATTAATGATTGTTTAAATACTTAATTGTAAAATACTTAATTGTAACAAAATTGATACTTGCTTTGACCGAAATGCAAATTATTATTAATAGTATTAAAAAAAAAACTCGGGTCATTTATAATAGAAAACGTATTTTTATTATCTGTTATAGTGTGTGATATAATATTATGTGACGTCAACCTTGTGGAGTCAACTAACCCTAATGTACATTAGCAAAAGGCATTCAAATAGCTTTTACGTTCAACAAAATTGTAGGCTGCTAGAAAGGAATAATTCATCTGAAATCCATCCACGTCAGGCAAATCCACAACTATTTTGACATAACGATATTTCGCGTTATTCGCGCAAGAAAGAACTAATAGTTGGTTTAATCGCCAACCCGAAAATACCAATTCGTAATAATAATGACCGTCAGTATTTGGAAGCAGGTCTTTATGTTTGTTTACATCGAGGTCTTTTCATTACGCAGGTACCCAGTCACAAGTTGTCATAGAATAAACGGGGCATTGATAGGAATCAATATCCGGATAATGATTCTTCCCCAGGTCTGGCGCGGCCGGGGGCCGGGGGCCGCGGGCCGCAGGCCGGGAGCCCTACGAGCGGGAGGCGGGCCGGGGTCGCGCCGTGTAAATAATGAGCGGGAAAGATGGCGGTAAGATGTGAGCAGGAGGGCTTGCGCACGCGGGGGAGGGGCTCCGCCTGCCAATATTGATCTAAACCCCGTAGCTGGCCGCGTGTACCGAGACTCGCTAGTCGACCCCTATCCCTCCCTGCGCCGACTTGCACCCGAGTACACTTCTCCGTGTCCAACCCGCTGCGACGTACCCGTGAACGTGACGCCCTGCCCGTGTGTTCAATTGTCGCGGATATTTCGACCCGGAACATCGCTCCGCCGATACGACTGAGGATACACTAGGGATCGACTTGTGAATGGAAAACAGTGATCTTTTCGGTGCTGTGAATTAATGTTATACCGCGCAAGTGATCTAGTTCTACTTTGAAGAATTACAGGTAAGCGGCAGTACAGTATAACGCTCGCAGGTGGGTCCGCGTTCAGGTTCTCGCTATATGCTCGCCGCCGTTCCCGTCCCGGTTGCCCGATTCATAGTTGTTTACTCGGAGCTCCTGGCAACCGCGTATCCGACATTGATCGGCTTCATTAATATCTCGTTAATTAGCCCCATCGCGCTGTGAGTGCTGCGAGTAGGTCGCCGCCGCAGCTCGCTCGAGTTCCCGGCGAGATAATACCGCCACCTCGACTTGCTCCAAACCCTGTTGTCGGCGGGCTAAACAAAATAAATAGTGTGCCAGAATAAATTAGAAATGAGTCGGACATGTGTCGGAAGCCAACAAGTAAAAGTACCGCAGCTTGTATTCTCCCTCGCCCTCCCGAAGTGTGCCCTCCCGCCCCCAGCCTCCCGGCGGTAGGCCTCCGCCGGGGCGGCCTCCGCCTGACATTTCGCTCTGGCGTCTCTGAGATAATTTCCCTTCCGCCGCAATCCAGGATCGAGGAACATATGCTTTTGACAGTTGGCTCATTCGATCCCCGAAAGCGCGCAATCCCCGGGCGGTGACTCGCTACGTACGTCCTCCGCCATGTACGTACCGGCTCGCTCTTCTTGTCTGTTGAGCGGATTCTGCCAGCGATCCTTCCTCCACTGTTTGTGTCACACACGAACACTCGATTTACGATTCGGGAAATGTGCTCGCCTACCATAATTTGTGTTTAGCATTGGCCGTTAGTGTGTGTTTTTGGGCGCGATACAATTACAATATTTGCTCAAATAGCGTGCGCTGGATACTAGATACACCCCGACGATTATGTTTATTACCAAATAGCGTTTTTAAAATGAACCAAAAATCATTTGTGTACTCTCGCCGTGTGGCATTACTCGCCTCTTTGCGCCGAGAAGTACAAAAGTACAGTCGCATTGTGCCTCAGACTCGGATATTCAATCGAGGTCCGAAAAACCTTTTAGCCCCGACGCCGCAAGCCGTCTCCAGCTTTTACAACAAAGAAAAAGTTTGACCATGATAAAACACTTTTGCTGTTCGTTTTGCCAGCTCATTTGCATAGTAACACGCCTACATTTTTCTATGAGAGTTGAGATTAAAATAATTGTTTCATTCCTCACGTTTTATTTTTTTAATGAAATATACCTATTTATTTACTATCGCATGTTCTTTACAATGCCCGAAAGTCGGCAGCGTGTTAATTATTTATATATAATACATTTATGCAAAACAATCTACTGATAGCTGAACAGCGAATTTAATAGGTTAACAAACGTGTTTGGCTGGGAATCGAACCCGTTGACCGGAGATGGAGCACTTTGGCGCCGCTCGAAGGCGCCTGGCCGGCGACCTCATCTTACAGCGCTGAGATCCCCCGTAAATCCCCATAAAAATCTTACAAATCAGTCCAACGGTTTCGGAGCCTCTTCGCCCGAGCCCGCGAATGTTCCGCAATTTGGACCGGCTCCGATGAAAGGCAAATCAGTTCACCCCTAATGAAATTATTATTCACCCTTTTCATGTTTTTAATCAAGTTTAGATGAATTAAGCTCGTGCCCCGTAAAGATTGATTGACTGGAGAACCACTCGGAACAAAGGAACATTCTAGAACAATAATTGTATAATTTGCGAGATTAAGTGTGCGAGCGGGTGGGGGCGCAGGTAGCTAGCACCTACTCCATACTTGAATACTTCCACCAAAGTCTTTAGAATTCTGCGCGTGTGGGTTGTCGGGTATTTTGGCTGAAGTAACATTAAAATCGATACATTTTGGTTGACCTCTTTAGCATTCGTAGTTCCCGAGCTCCACCTGCCGAGGAAACACCACCGGTTCATAGATGTAGCAACAAGGCGAGTAAATAAATGTTGCGTTGAATCCTTCCAGCGATACGGCGGCTTTGGGCGCCATCGTGCGATTGCCGATAGATAGCTGGCCGGCCGCCTGGCCGCCGAACATTGCCTACTCTAACACACTTGTAAATCTACGTGTTAGATGTCGTTCCACTGTAATCATTCCTCGCCGAAGCCGTAGTTGTCCATGTGTCACCAACTTGACGGATATGTTATAGAATAGCGGCATCATGTTTTCTCCTCTGAAATACCTAAAATATCCGATAATATTTGCCGTGGTAACGGTCTGCCGCGTGTCGCGAAGTCGACGGATATATTATAGAATAGTGGCATCATGTATTCTCCACCGAAATACCAAAAATATCCGATAATATTTGCCGAGGTAACGGTCTGCCGCGTGTCGCGAAGTCGACGGATATATTATAGAATAGCGGCATCATGTTTTCTCCGCCGAAATAGATAAAATATCCGAAAATATTCGCCGTGGTAACGGTCTGCCGTGTGCCGCAAAGTTGGCGGATGTGGAAGAACCGTTACTTGTTTTCCAGTTTAATCTATGTGCCATTCTATCCACCGCCAAAATACTCATATATACCAAAAGCTGACAGACCCCGCAATTCCCAATAATTTCCTCGGAGGCTACGGAGCAAAATGCGCCGCAGAGTTGACGGATGTACGAGAAGTGGAGTTTGCTTCAGCAAAAAATGTCTGGCTTTCTACCCTCCGCCAACCCTCTGTTGACCGTGTGTGGGAGGTTTTTTGCAACTCCGCCCGTGTGCCCCCCTCCCACACGCGGTGTGAGCCTCCCCATCGCTTTAATTGAATCCCGCCATGCACATTACACAATGTAAGCAATGTGGGGACCTGCCTACGAATTCAATTAAGTTACAAATCCTTTTATACCCTGCGTTTACTCACGGCAGGGATTCTCAATTCTCTGCGGAACGCCCCACGGTAGCGTAGTTTTCAGTAGTTACGCTGGCACTGCAGCTAGCTAATTGCGTTAAGTGCTCGTCTTTCAAAACACGCGTGAAGGATCAGGCGTCACCTGCCATCACTTCCTCGCTGTTGACGGAAAGTGATCGTTAACTCGCGCCTTGCACACTTGTTACGCGATGTTTACGACGGCCTATTGATGGCGCACTTCATAACAGCTCATTGTTTATCGGCGGCTCGGTGTTCTCCGGCATTTCCATGTTTCGGTCGGGACGAACCTGTTACGGCGAACGGCCGCCTAATAATACAACTCCCCCGGGTGCACCTCAGAAAAAAACAAGCTTTTGCTTTTAAGGGGTGCGGAATATGAAAATTCCGCGTTGGCTCGTTCCAATTATTATTCCCTTCAGTTTGGCTGCAAATATATAAAAGGCCAGGGAAAATAATTGAAATACCAACTCGTGATGACACCTTTGTATATTCAAATTATGTATTTTAACGCGTCTACAACGAAGGAAAAATATTACCAACATTTTTAATATCAGGTCTCTTTGAAAGCATTATAATAATCTTTTCCGCGCCGTAAATTCTCCTTTGTTATGCAAAGCTAAAACAGAATGAAGAATAGGAAAGTTTGAAAGGTTTCTCGAACTCGCGTAAATATTTCAAGTAAAGTCGCAGTTAACGTGGAAAATAGCGATACCCAACCACATTACGGATAACTGTAATAAAACTCGTTGATAGGGTTTCAATGGCTTTCTTTATTAACTCACAAATACAGAGAAAGTCCAATACCGCTTGCGTATCAAATTTTATTCACATATATTCTATTACCATTTAACCCTCGAATGCGCGGGTTAATTAAAAATGAAAAAAAAAAGTGACAATTAAACTTACATAGTATCTTATCACGTAGCCTCAGACCTTGGGAACCACCTGTGAAACCACTTTTTTTCACATTGAGATCACTTACCTTTGATGGATGTATATTTATCGCCACCGGCCTCGAGCGATACCCCTTGTGACATATTTTCCTAGGAAGGGCGACATTCATTATTGAACGACGAACGTAACAACAGATATGTGTTGGGGAAAATGGGAAAGAGGTGATCGATTTGACAGCGAATAAATATATTAATATTGTCCACTGAGCGGCGAGGGACATTGTTTGCTCCGCGCATATAATTCTACGAAATACGTCGTCCGATTGCGCAATACGAATATCTCTGCATCATCTAGACCAGATAACGTTGTTTTTGCGAATCGATTAGAGTGTTTTGGCTCCATGCCCTGTCCATCTGCAGCGTCCACCGTGCAGCCCTATTGTGTGCAGCGTAGGTACGCCTGTCTCGCTAGTCACAGGCTACCGTTATTGATATCACGATTTGAAAGCTTCAATGTATTTTACATGTTAATATTAAACTGCCTCGGTATGAATGTACGTTGTACGCTGAACGGTGTATTATTAATACCTGACATCCTGGCGGAAATTGGATTTTATGTCCCTTATAATTTCACGCGTGGCCGCCAACACAGGCTTCTGTTTCTTCCCAGGTGCAGAACTAACCAATGGTGATGCCCTAGGGAAGACTAACTAGGTTAATTAACTGCCTCGCAGGAAATTTGGATATTTTTCACACGAGCTATAACAAGTTTAAGCAAGAACTAGCTATTAAGTTCTAACAATATTATACTTCTTGAAAACTATTTTTTTTTGTTTTTAAACTTCTTTTTACTTTAATCTTTGTGTAATTATGATTACCATGTTTTGTGTTTTTTGCAATGTTTTGGTGTAAAACTGTTTTTGCAAATATAAAATAAATAAATAAATACGAGGGTGGTTCGAAATTAAATTGGACTTTGTTTTAGTTGTGTATGGTAATGATAAGATTTCAAATAGATTCGCGAATGTAAAAAGTATAACGGGCAACTCCATTCGGTTAATATGTAACTGTTGAGCATCGAGAAGCTCGGGTGTATACACACTAGATGTGCGATGAAAGATTTCCACGGAATATCTTTGAAGGAGAATCAGAATGAAACAGACGGTACAACAGTGTGAATGTAAAGAAGTCCAGAAAACAACACGTTGTCTGTTAAGGATCAGGAACTTGATTCGGAAGTAATATTTTGAAGAAAACTATTATTACATCTTATATAGCTCAAAGATCAAGGAATAGGTAGACCAATTGGACGTAGTTATGCAGAAAGCATCCAACCCCAAAAATATGATACCGAGAAAAGGGCGTTTGATAATATGACGGTAAAAAAACATCAATATGCGTAATCGGCATTTGCAAAGTAAATATCAGTGTTTTTTTTTTTCATTATGAGCATTATTATAAATAGGTAATTTATAATCTATCAAAGTGTTTATTCAAAAATATATATTTCTTATGTTATCCCACATTTTATAATGTTTTTAATATTCAATTTAAGTAAAATATCCGCAATGTACGTTAGTAAAAAAATAATTACCAAAAATCTATTTCATTTTGAGCTTGGATGTTTTCAGCAGATATAAATATTATATTTATATATAGGAAAACATGTAAAACTCGATTTTGGCAAATTGTGGGTTGGACGCTTTCTGCATAACTAAGTCAAATTGAGGATCTTACAGATATTCATAAAGACGACGCCAGACGTTCCCTCAAATATATAAAAAATACTGATAGTTTGATAAATGTACGTCGTAATCTTACCACTGACTAAAATTTCAAACAATTTTCTGGGTAATGGTACAGAACCCTCGACTAGATACGCGCACAGTAATTGTCGCAATCTTCGCGAGAATCGACAAAACCATCTTGAATACATAATGACCAGTGTAATAACGTATCAGTGGGTAATTACATTACCGATAGTCACATATGATATAGGCTGACGACCTGAAGAGGCCGGATAGATGGTTGCCACCTTAGAGTAACGTAGAGACCTAACATTGCGGACAGCTAGTAACATCTCTAAGTTAAAAATATTACGAATCCACTAAAACTCATTTCAAACGGAAGTTTATTATATTGAACGAATAGTCCAAAGATTAATTACATATTGGTGTAAGTTACTAGTTGTTTTGTAGGTTAGAATGTTAAATATTTGAGATCTAACTAAAAAGACGATTTTTATGGTACATACGTGTGAAAAACTGTTTGTTTTTGGTCCTTTTGTACTTCGATTGAAGCAACCAAGTATAGCACATATGGCCATGATGTTTTGCTAGATATCGGACAAAAAAAATAACTCAAGTTTTTAACTATTTACGCACTTTTGACAGTCCGTTCGCCTGACACTCCAAACCAGAATGAAGCTCGTACAGATCAAATATTACGGACATGGTATTCAGCACGCCCCAAATCGTGTATTGGTTTCAACAATTGTTTGTCTCTTTTTCTCATATGCGTATAGAACCGAGCATAAAGAGAGAGCTATATTTTGCGAGTTTGTCAACGAACCTTATTAGAAACCGGCATTTTAATCGATCTCATACTTCATTGAAAATTATTAATATATATTTTTTTTCAATTTCTTCCGATTTGGCTGCCATCTTTGAAATGGTATACAGAGGTTTCGAGTTTGAGTCTCGGTCGTGACCGTTATTTTTTTTTCTGCCTTTTTCTGTTTCATATTTGCGTTGAAGAATATTGATTTTATTTCAATAAATAATAAGCAAAAAAGCTTTAAAGTTAATTGCCATTTAATATATTATTATGTTTTAAATTACCAAATTTATCCTCGCTGACGTGAAACGTTAGGCGCATGTATCAGTTGACACCCAACTCATTATTATTACGATATTAATCGTTAACACAATATTAATAACATTCCAACAGGAAAAAAACGAAGATTTAGGTGCCACCTGGACTTGAAACCATTATTATTATCTCTTAGAAAGTCAGAACACTGAAATTTATTAAAACGAACAGACACGGTTCAATGTAAAGATTTTTTTTAGTTAACACTTGGTATTTTCGTATTATTTATATTATATGCCGCTGAAAATTGTAGCATCAGCAAATAAGGTGTTCCAAATATTGTAATGTCGACGTATACTCGTGTCAGCTAAAAACTCAATTGAGGATGCATGTACATCCGATAGTTTTTTTGCTAAGCTGGATGTTTTGTATTTTTCGCCAAGGACTTCGAGCAGCAAAATATAGGTACATTAAAAAAAAAACGTAAGCGAAGTTAGTAACATTTTCAAATATCGAACTGTGATTTTAAATAAAATAAAGTCCTCTCAATGTTGAACTTCCTATGCACATAATAATATCATGTATAATGCGACAGGCGCCAGTGTCTGCGTGGGGAGTGCGCCGCCCTTCGGAAAGCTCCACACAAACTGTTCAAATACATTGTATTGTGTATATAAATATATATATATATATAATAGTATCACATAGCATGTTCGGCTTGTATTGTCTGGTCGGCTCTTGTACAGGGCGACTACATCCGCCACAACTCGCCCAGTACGAATCGGGGAGTTTTAATACCAAACTCATCTCCCCCGTGATAACTCAAACTATTGGACCTGAAATGCGGCGCTGGGGAATATTTCCAAAGCTTTGTCCAGCGGTCGAAATGCGAGCTGGATTTTAAAAAGCGAAGTAAGTGATGCGTGTTCGGGGCGCGGTCAAACGACTGCGGCCAAATATCTAAGGTCAGGTGGCCATCGAATACGAATATCGGCATATTGTAGCCTAATAATATTTACTAGTAGATAAAAACCCGCTTTCGCGTGGTTTAGTCACGACACACATATCGAAAGGAACATAGTGAGTAAATCGTGAAGGACTGTGATCGGAAGAAAATTTCAAACTTTTGTATGTATGAGCAACTTTTCCATCGAACGTGGCAGAAGACGGCTTACGGTATTAATACTACCAGATCATACATAAAGTGGGATAATATCGTCGCCGGAAAGGCAAAAGGGCTGAAGCGTCATTTTGGGAAGTTTACACCGGAGCATTTTAAAGTTTTTTTTAGATTGTTTTACAATAAAATTCATAAGTCTCCATTGCCTGGTTGGATTTTGAAAAAGAAGTTAACTCTGGTAACTCAATGCTCTCACTGAGTTACCTGAGGCGAAAAAAAGCTAAAAAAACGTCCCAAACTTGTGTCGCTTGAGTCGAACTTTCTCCCAAATGGTAAATATATTTTAGATGGCTGAAGCGCCACAAGTCTTCAGAATCAAATGAGAGTCAGAGCATTCGTTGCAGAAAAAAACTGATCAAAACTGCATATTTAACTCATTTTTGACCCAGGTGTCCCTTAAGCCTTTAAGTCCTTTTGCCTTTCCAGCGACGATATGTACTTATTCTGTTCCATTGACAGCAACGTGGACATAGAAAGCGGCGCCTGCACGCAGGCCCGTCCCTGAGTCAAACGGCGCCTGGCGCCGGTAATTTTTTTGTTCGAATAAAAGATTGTATGTACCAACTCGTATCAAGTATAAGACGAGAGCGCCGTCTATTTATTCCGCGCCGTCGGGTCGGAAACTTACGGGTTCAATTGTCCATGATGTGGTTTTTTTTTCATTTTATATCATATATAAAGAACTGTGCTCAGGTACTAACAGCGCCTTGGCGATTCGCCGCCTGGAGCGGACTGCTCCAATTGCGCCTGCACAGGACCGGCCCTGCCTGCAGGCTGTCGCTGAGGGAAACGCGATTGGTATCTAAATGGACCGAAGCGAACCGAGTAACTGATCAGTTTTTTTCTCGAGTGTTTTGATAGCTTCTTTATTTTGATCTTGTTAAATAATGACTCCATTATTTTGATCTGTGGGGAATTAAAAAATTTTCTATTACATTTTTTGGACCACTTCTTCTATTAAGCCAATTCTTCAAATTTTTTTTAACTATACGTTTGGTGATAAATCTAAATAGATCTATCCATCTAGAATCTAGGGTCATGGGGTTTGGATTGATAAAAAACGCTTCTCAATTTTTTTATTCAGGGTTTTCAAATAAGAATTTGTTTATTTACGGTCAATAACCATTGACAAACATTTTTTTTTATTCGTAGAAAGCAATCACTTTGTGGTTTGACATATTTAATGAAAATGAAATATTATGTTCGTCTATATCAGTATATATACACAAACCATTATTCTAGGAACACTTTAATTGTGATTATCCAGCAAAGAGCATGCAGATAGGAACTTGAACAAGACAATACATTATAATTAAAGTTCTTCACATATTTAACATAATATGTTTCAATATATTAGTTTGTACTTGACCCAGAGACATGTAATCACAAATGTAGGACAAAGTAGTAATCTATTTCACAATACTCATAACTACGAACTAGAGAAAATAATTTACCGTGAACATTTTTATTTTGCCAAGTCGACCGTACTAAATGGGCTCACAAGTCGCACGAAAAGGAGATCGCGGGCCGCGGTTTGTGTATCACTGAAATAGTATTGAAAGCTAAACTGAAAACGGCTCGAGATTTGATTTCTTTATCGGTACTCCTTACGACAGCCGCAACAAACTTAGCTATTGACGACACAGCTTATGTAATTATTAAAAACAATTATAACGTATTTATTTTTGCACTACGCGGACATCAAACTTCCAACTCCAACCTGGTGACAAAGCCAAACGCGCAAACTACTCCCGAATAGCCGCCCTAATTCCAGAAGCTTCCAGGTTTCACGTCATCTTATTTGGAAATTGGCGATGTTGCCAGTTAAGCCGTGGTAACTGGAGACGGTTAACAGCTTAGCCTAGCTAGCCTAGCGCGTGCTAACATTTTGAAGAAACGAACCTCCCAGAAGCATTCTGTCTTGACACGTTTAGCATCTTATGTTACTCATTCTCATTCTATACACAATGGTCAAAAAGTTTAAATATGTTTGTTAAAAGTTATTCCTCGTCGAAGATCTGAAAGAAGTTTTTTTTTGCCACAATTGCCCGACGAAGAGCTGAAAGAGGTTTTTTTTATAATTAATTGCCCGTCCAAGAGCTGAAAATATTTTTTTTCTATAAACAATTGCCCGTTGAAGAGCTGAAATAAGGTTTTTGCCATACATAATTGGCCGTCAAAGAGCTGACAGATGATTTTTGCTTTAAATAATTGCTCACCGAAGAGCTGTTACAAATTTTTGATTTAAATAATTGCCCGTCGAAGAGGTGAAACATGATTTTTGCTTTAAATAATTGCTCACCGAAGAACTGTTACAAATTTTTGCTTTAAATAATTGCCCGTCGAAGAGCTGAAACATGATTTTTGCTTTAAATAATTGCCCGTCGAAGAGCTGAAACATGATTTTTGCTTTAAATAATTGCCCTTCGAAGAGCTGAAACACGATTTTTGCTTTAAATAATTGCTAACCGAAGAGCTGATTGAAGATTTTTGCTTTAAATAATTGCCCGTCGAAGAGCTGAAAGATGATTTTTGCTTTAAATAATTGCTCGCCGAAGAGATGAAAGATGCTTTTTTCTATAAATAATTGCTCGCCGAAGAGATGAAAGATGCTTTTTTCTATAAATAATTGCCCGTCTGAGAACTGAAGAAATATGGTTTTCGCTGTAACGTATTGCTCGTCGAAGAGCTGAAAGATGCTTTCTGCAATAAATCATTGCTCGTTATATTGTCTCACACGTCAATAGTATAATGTCACCACTAGCCCATGTTGCTTCAAATGGCGCGCGGTAATCATATACCCCCGATAGCTCCGTTGGAACCTGGCCCGCTTTCTCACCAACGATTAGAAAGAGAGGTTTCAACGGAGCTTTCAGCGGTAAGACCATAACTCTTATTGGGTGGAGTCAATTATTGGACATCGATGTTGAAATGAAATGAGATTACAAAGCATGGAACTATTTTTGGATTCCATTTGGTCTAAAAATAATTACGATGTTATATAAATATATATATATTTTATTATTATTCACTACATCACTCGAACACACGACAATGTACGAGTACCTACATGTACAATGTTCAAGAAAAAGTATTTTTCAATTTATTTCGTCATTGGCTGAGATCTATATCGTCGCTGGAAAGGCAAAACGGTTTAAGCGACACTTTGGTCAAAAATGAGTTGAATCAAATCAAAATGAGTTTGATCAGTTTTTTTGCTCTGCATCGAATGCTCTGACTTTCTTTAGATTCTGAAGACTTGTGGTCCTTCAGTCATCTAAAATATATTTACCATTTGGGAGAAGGCTTGACTCAAGCGACACAAGTTTGGGTCTTTTTTAAAGCTTTTTATTGCTTGAGGTAACTCAGTGAGAGCATTGAGTCAACATTTTGTTTTGAAATCCAACCAGGTATTGACGACTTATGAATTAAATTGTAAAATAAATAAAAAATCTTTGTGTTCTAGTGTGAACTTTCCAAAATGGCGCTTCACACATGCTAGCCGTGCCACATTTATTCGTTTATCAATGGAACTGAAAATGTCTATGGTCTTTGTAACTGTCGTTCAAATTTCATTAAAAACTTGAGTGAATATCTCAATATCCCTTACTTGGACTTGTTCCTATCTTGATATGGTATTTTGATAATGTACAATGTACATATACAGGGTGTAACAAGACGTACCCGATAGACTTATCCTTATGCTACGAATCCAGAGGTAGCGTGCTCAAATCCCGGCGTGCGCAAATACACTTTATTCAATTAATATGTGTTATTTCACGTTAAATTAATATAAAATAATATGAGGGGCCTAGAAGCAAAGGCAGCAATCTACAAAAACGATTCTGTAGCATTGCAACTTTTGAACGATTATTATAAAGAAACAGATAATTTTGTATATCAAAATGTTTGTGCATATTAAACTAAGACAATTTGAAACAATAATCTCTAAATGTATAAACATATTCACGAAAGAAAAGTGTACAAAATGCTGTATTTTTTTCAAGAAATGATTAGGGATGAAAAAGATTGCTGCCTTTGCTTCTATACCCCTCATATATAGTATATTTGCGGCACGTTCCAGAGTGAAAGATACGCTAATGCCAGGCGCGCACGGGTGACTTTTGTCACGGCAGCAGTTTCGTCACTCACTGTCTTCCAATCGAGCACGCTCACGGTGAGTGACTGTCACCCGTCACCCTGTCATTCCGGCAGTGAATTTCGAACAGGCGGATGAGTCACCGAATGACATTTTGTCACCCGTGCGCGAGCGCCCATACAAAAGTACTCTCTACAGGCGCGGTGACAGTTTCGTCACTCGAAAGTCGCCGGCCAGTGGAACTTTAAAGTCACCCTAACGTCACGTCGCTGCGTGCGCGGACCTCCACACACTCCAATAGATTTGGAGATGGTGGCGAAACTGTTGCCGTGATAAAAGTCACCCGTGCGCGCCTGGCCTATGTATCGCCCTGGTGAAACATCACCATTCAGAATCGAAACGTTGCTTGAAATTACTTTAGCCGTGCTTGGTGACCAGATCTGCATTGCCATGTACTTCCCAACCTTCATCTTTCTCATCGCCTTCCCTCCCCGCTACCTTCGTCCTCACAACACACCTGTGTTGGGGATGCCATAGTCCCACTGGTTCTAGACGGTTGAGAGCATTTGGGACTCTGGTGCGGTATTAACTAAAAAAAAACTAGAGTCAAATATACCATTTTTTCTACTTAAAAATATCAAAAAACAGGTCGCCAAGTAGTCCAAATAAGGTCAGGAATCGCTGTCGGGCACACCTGTATATACGTACCGATGCTATATATTATGCACTTGACTGCACCTCGCCCGCCGCCTCGTCGCGCGGTGAGAAAATGATCACGTCCAATTTGTGCCCCCTGCCGCCGTAAGCCGTAATAAGCTCCCGCCCGTCTCCTCTGCGAACGTTCATTATAAATTATATCGACTGTGTTCAGGTCAAAGGCGTTATTACACACTATTTGCAAGGAAATTTAGACTCTACATGCTGTTATGCGTGACACCTGATCATCATTTGATCAAATGCCGAAACGAGCCGAGAATCGGTGGTAAACGGGGGCGATTATTTGAAATGGTAACGGTAAAAATAAAACACAATGGCGCTAATCGTCGATTTGACAGTGTAAAATGTGACAGTGGTTCAAACCATTAGGCCTAAGTTGGCTTGCAAAAATGTGAAATAACGCCTTTATCCTTCAAAACATGAGTAGACCTCGTGGTAGTAAGCTCCTTGGCTCTCTAGAGGTTGTGGGCTCGAAATCCAGCGCTGCCAATATATAATAATAAAAATATTTATTGAAATGCAGTTTGCAATAATAACTAAGAACATGTAAAGTTAATGGTGTACAATGATTTTGACATCGAATATCGGTTAGTAGCTGAGTGGACAAACGCGTCGGATTTCCCCCGGGCGTCGTGGGTTCAATTCCTTTACTAGCTAAGTCCTCTTTCATTGCCAAAGCAACACCTTCCGCTTATAATGATGGTAGTAGAAGTTTTTCAAATATTGTCAGGATATTCGTATCCCGGTAATGTTTGTCTTTCTTTTAATAGAAAAAAAAAAACAATATATATACACATACGGTGATTAAAACCATGCAAAGACTGATAACATGGGTTTTTTTTTAAAATTATTTAAGGAGAAAACACATATACAGACAGTAATTAATAAAATAGTAAAAGTTAACTGGAGAATTCGCCCATATCCCAACTATTTCTCACGGATTAATTTAAGTAGCAGATAAATATATATTTTAGAAAGCAATCACATTGCGGTTTGACATATTTAGTGAAAATAAAATAGTAAATTTGTTTAAAATTGAATTTTTTTTCAAAATCTGTGGTCTTATACAAAATTATTATTTCATTAAATATATCTTTACTTAATATATATATATATATATCTTTTTTTTAAAAAAATAATGTTTTATAGCAATTTGATCGTCATTCGGAATTGAAACGTTGCTTGAAATAGCTTTAGCTATGTAGTGGGTCTAGGGTTTAGAGATGCCCAATTGTGGTGTGTTGTGAGGCTAAAGGTAGCGGGGAGGGGAAGAAGGTGGGGAAGGAGGTGGGGAAGAGGAAGGTTGGGAAGTACATGGCTATTCAGATCTGGTCACCGAACACGGCTAAATCCATTTCAAGCAATGTTTCGATTCTGAATGGTTTTCTATCACCAGGGCGATACTTATATGGGTATCGGGCGATGCGTATCTTCCATTCTGGAACGTGCCGCAAATATACTATATATTATTTTATATTAATTAAATGTGCAATGACACATTTAATGAAATAAAAAATATATATTTGCGCACGCCGGGCTTGAACCCGCGACCTATGGATTCGTAGTCAAGCGTCTTACCGATCGTCCACGGAGGCCGTCTAATATATATATTTTGCATTTTATGTAATTAAAAATGTTGCATAAATACTACAATAAAATCCCGTTAAACTGCTACAATAGCAGTTTGTCAACAGGTTCTTCAATTAAAAATCTGTATAATTATATTTTACAAAGGTACATATTTAATTAAATCACAGACATCATAACTTGATATCGACTGGTGGTCGGTAGCTGAGTGGACAGACGCGTCGGATTCCCACCCGGGCGTCGTGGGTTCAATTCCTCTGCTGGCTAAGTCCTCAATCATTATTGCACAAGCAATATTTTCCGCTTATTGTGATGGTAGTGGGAGTTTTTCAAGAATGTTTGCCTTTCTAAAATAAATAATTATATATATATATATATAGGGTCCGCCAAATAACTTTTTTTTTTTCAACTAGTGCTTATTTCGTGAATGGTAACACTTAGCTCATGTCTGATTTGACAGATAATTAGTTTTATCCTTCCGCTGAGCGAATATGGTTGTGTATACGCTTGAACAACGCTGGGAAATATTGCGACATTACTTTGAAAATCATGGTAATGTTGCAGAATGTGTGCAAAAATTGCGTACGGTTTTTGGAAGAAGAGAAGCACCGTCAGCTCCGTATGTTCGTTATCTTGTGAAAAAAGTGAAAGAAACTGGCATCCTCATCGATAAACCAAAGCGTGAAAAGCCAAAAACAGTGCGTACACCCGAGAATATCGATGCTGTGGCAGAAAGTGTGCGTGAAGCGCCATCAACATCAATTCACCGTCGTTCTCAACAATTGAACATTTCGGAGACATCATTGAGACGAATTTTGCATAAAGACCTTGGTATGACGCCATACAAAGTCCAATTGGTTCAGGAGTTGAAGCCAACTGACCATCCAATGCGTTTTCGCTTCGCTGAGTGGGCCTGCGATCGACTTACAGAAGATGCCGATTTTGCCAAAAAATCATCTTTTCGGATGAAGCTCATTTTGATCTTGGCGGGTATGTAAACAAGCAAAATTGTCGTATTTGGGGCACAGAAAACCCGCACGCATACATTGAAAAGCCGGTACACCCAAAACGAGTCACTGTTTGGTGCGGATTTTGGTCCAGAGGCATAATTGGGCCATTTTTCTTTGAAAATGAGCAAGGAGTGGCCGTTACAGTCAATGGCGATCGTTATCGGGCCATGTTGAACGAATTTTTGTTCACAAAAATTGAAGAGGAGGATATTGGCAACATTTGGTTTCAACAGGACGGCGCTACGTGCCACACAGCCGAAGCTACACTCGATGTTTTTGCGCCCTTTTTTCAAAAAAAAAGTTATTTGGCGGACCCTTTATATATATATATATATTTTTTTTTTTTTTTTTTTTTCAAAGTAAGATGGTTTGGGCATGTAGAGCGAATGACCGAAGAAAGGAGTGTGAAAAGAATATATGATGCGAAAGTGAATGGAAGAAGAAGTCGAGGACGCCCAAGGAAGACAAAATGATGGCATGATCAAGTAAATCAAATACTTACTTGAATCGGGTCACGTGAGGAGTCAGAATAAAAGAGAGTATGTATGAGACGATGTATGAATTTGAATGAAGCAAGGAGTGTGTGCCAAGACAGAGTTATATGGCGGTCCGTCCTCTCTGCCTACCCTTTCGGGGAAACGGCGTAACGGTTAGTTAGTTAGTTAGTAGAAATAATTAGTTATTAATTATTTTTTCCATTTTTTTTTAAATTTTTCCTTTTTTTGAAAAATTTCAATTTATTACACCATGTCGTGGTCGAGTACCGCGCCGCCCCCGTATCTCCGCGGGCGGCGCTCGTAGTATTGATTTTTTATCGACGCATTTCGTCCGCGTAAAAATACAAAACAAAGATTTACGTAACGTCTGTTTGAAGATCCGGGAGATAGGCGGCGCGGCTAATCGTGCAGTTGACAAGTTTGCCGCTGACATTTACGTCGGCTCGGATTAAAACCTCGTCGCGATAATGCAATACGCCCCGAGCAGCGCCGGGCCGCCGGTGACGTCACCCGCCCGATTGTAAAATGCGCAATTAACTTGTAAAATAAGCCTGGCCCGCCCGATACAGACGTCTGTACGCTAATACAATATATTTATGGAAGCGGCCGGCATTTGGGTTAATTTACTAAACTTTTACCAAATAGATTTATTAGACGCTTTGGACGTTTGCTATAATAAACGAACACGGAAAAGGAGTGCCTTTCGGTTGGGCACTTCCATTTTTGTTATTATTGCAGGAAAATAGTCGAGTTCATATTTTTATTGTTCGCCGTATCCTGTTTCGTGTTCTGCGCCCACGCTTTAAACTTAAAAACGATCTGAACCGCTCGCGAGTCGCGGGGCTCGGCACGATACGAGCGTACCGCCGACAGATCCGTTGTAACCCCTCCTCCCTTTTTTACAAAAGAAGCGTGTAACAACGGAAATAGAGTTACAGCGGACCTCTCTCTGGCGGCAGAACAATGTTTTCATCTAATTCCAAAACTCGATTTTACCGATTCCCATACTGCAAGTCAACATCCCCGTTCTTCCGATTAGATCGAAAACAGAAAACCGTTTTATTAATAAATACATTATCAAAAATACTCTTTTATAACTTGCGGAGCAATTTGTTTCGTGCTGGATTTAGAAACATTTTCGTAGTGTGTGTGGACCCAGCGAACTAATCTGTTGGAAAGTCGACGAATCTCGGCCGGTTTCCGCGGAGGCTTTGGAAGTTGGGCGATTAATAATAATTATCAAACAACGAAAAGGGATAATCCTCGATTACTAAGTCGCGGCTTAGTGGTTTGTTCGGCGCTCGATACCGGCCGAAGTTTTACTTGACTTTCGAACCGGCAAATAATAATGGACGACGGCTTACCGGGCCTTTATTGCCGGCCGACATGAATGTTGTAATACTTTATTATTTGACAAAAATTCGACGCGGAGTTGTAAAACCAGTGTTGCGAGCATTCGACACCGACTTATTATTATTATGATTAAAGATTTTACGAAAGTGTATAACATTAATTATTATTGCCGATTAAAATCGAGCATTTTCGTTTCGATCTCGGCCCACGAAGGTTGGACCGGACTTACGCTCAGTTATCGGCGCGGAAATAGTCTACAGAGACGAATGGCGACGGAAATAATTGCATTTGTAAAGAAGGATAACTATGTTTTCCTTCGTAACAAGAAGCTAGGCTATGGCTGCTATTTTCGATAAAACAAACGGTTTGCCAATTCAATCCATGCTATACAAATATAGCTTACGTATTCTGGATAGAAACGGATATTAATTGATTTCTCTTCTAACAGAGCGAGAGATGTCTGTATATTCGGAAGAACCCGACAGAATGCGACCCTTAATCGCAATATTATATTTTATGGTGCACTAAATATTCGTTTTAGTGGCTGTAAAAGAGCGATGAAAAAAGTGAAAATAAAATAACGCAGCTACTTGAAAGGCTGGCGTGGGCAGGCTGCGAGCATTTCCGCCAGGCTGTGCTCGCTCGCTGGCCAGAGTAGCGCCGGGGCGGCTCGGTGGCGGATGCCAAGAGGGGATAATGTACGAGGTCATCTTCAACATATATTATTTGTTAAGGACGGAGGCTCTGAATAAGTTTCTAATTTTAGATTCATCCTTTGAAATAATCGTCCCTTTGTCCCTCGCCCCCAAAAGGTGGGGGTGTGCTCCTACCGATTTGTAGTGACCTTTTATCTCAACCCAGCGTGCCTTCTCCCTCGAAGTTGCGCCTTGCATTTTTATACTCTTGCACTTCCTGAAATAGGTCAATCCAGCCGAGGTTTATGAAATGCGGGCGGTGGCATGAATAATTTAGCATGTTGCCCCGGCATGATAGAGGCCTTCCGTAACATGTACCACATAACGCGCACCCGTCTTTGTCGTCGTGAATAGTTCCCTCCGGCCACCGTAGCCGCGGTGTAACTTGTGACTGGCAGGGCAACGCCACGTCGATTTGCAGAATCCGCGTTGTTTATTTCCCCCGGTTATGAGGCACGAGTCTCAATCATTGGCCGATCAAGGCGTGTTGGGGCCATTAACATGCTAGCCAAGTTCGCCGCCGCCGCCGCCGCGCCGGGGGTGTGGATTGCGGATCGCAGGCCGCCGCGACGCCAAGGTTCGGCGCGCGTCAAACTCGCTGTCGGCGTTTCCAATTTGTCGCGCCGACTAATGCTTTCCGCATTGAATTCCTAACCGAACCTTTTGAAATTTAAAAACTGGTCTCAAAATGTACTGCAATGTGCGGTGTGGTTTGGTTACGCGATGTATTTCACGGTGGTTAATCTATTCGTCAATTCGTTATTAGAGATTATATAAAACATACATAACTGGACACTGTGAAATGCGATGTTTTCAGAAAAGATGTTTTCTCCCCTGTTTTGTTTAATCTTGATGCGGGTTTGACAGACCCTTGTGATTCGAATCCAATAATCAATAATCTGCATTTGTCTCGATCGCCCGCAGACTCGTAAGCTGTAACATTCAGTTATAACATCAGCAGCGGGGAATTAAAACAAACGTATTTTTCAACAAAATATAATATCGGTTCTTCCGGAAATGTCGGGTATGTTAGGTAATATAAACTGAGGTAAATAAGTGCTGCCAGTCGAGCAGCTCGGTTGGCGCTGTTCAATTATTGTCCAAAGATTCCCCAAGGAAATCAGCAAAAATCCGAGCGATTGTGTTGGATGTTTCTGAGTGAGAAAGTATACTCGTACACGAGCGTCCTGCGGGCATGCGATTTGTATGCAGGAGGTGAACTATCGACAAATTCTCGATAGTGTAGCACTGCTGCGAAAGCACTCGCAGTTCATTTCCGCGGGGACCAGCCCGCCACTACACTGTCACTGTGTGATGCGTTGTTTCTGTTTCTTGCAGACTGTTGATAAAACATGGGTTGTTTCGGGAGCAAGGACAAGTTGACCAAGGAGGATATGGATTTTCTTAAATCTCACACGAGATATGATGAAACCACCATCAAAGAGTGGTACAAAGGGTTTAAGGTATGTCTACAACTTTCACTTTGTGTTATTCATTATTCGTTTTTTATTTATTTTTCGATCCACTCGTATTCGTGAAAAGTTCATTCATGTCAATTCTTATCTAGGCAATAAAACAAATACTACGCTGCCTGTTGGATGGTGATACTTCAATTTTACTGCTGTTGTGCAAACATTAACACGGGCACATTCAATTACTGTTGTTATTATTTAATGTTTATAGCACTTCAAGATCCATTCATTGGATCCTTCCTTCCGTGGTGGAATGAAGCGTAAACACACTCGGACAATCACATTTCCCAAACCGAAATACGTACAAATTTATGTTTGGAAATATATTTCTACTTCGCGAATCGATCTCTAGACTGCCACTGTTGCCGTAACTTGTAACGTGCTTTTGAGAGTTTGTTTATTTTATCTTTTCGTTTACAGCAAGACTGTCCAAATGGAAGATTGACTCCAGCGAAATTCGTCGATATGTACAAAATGTTTTTCCCATCTGGTAACGCAGAAGAATTCTGTGACCACGTTTTCCGGACATTCGACATGGACAAAAATGGATACATCGACTTTAAGGTGAGTGGAGTTACAATATAAAATAAGTTTTCTTAAACCGCTCACCACTAGACTTGCAAGTGGTGCTTACGAAGATTTAACATAATAGTAATTTCACTGTGAAAATTGTGTTGAATATTTATTTTACATTTGATAACATAAGCTTATACAATTTACACAGTTTCCTTTCTAGTGGTGAGAAGGTTCAAGTGAATTCAATTTTAATACATTTTCTACTTTTGTCCAAAGCGATTGTGTAATGTTTCTGTGTCTGTTATTTATTATGCAATTTATTTACGATTGAATTTTATCATCAATAGGCGAGCGATTTTATTGATGATGATGAAAATGTGCGTTTAGGGATGTTGCTGCAGTAATTCATTAGGCTGGCATTTCGATTTTATTTCGTTTCATCACAAGTTTATCATAGAAAAGATAAAAGTTAATAAAAGTATGAACCCGGAAATGTTTTCAGTTCACATTTTCTTAATTCCTAAATATTTATATTCAGTTTTGGTTTTATGATATTATGTTACTTATTCTCTTCTTACTTCTCTCTTAAACTTTTATCTCTAATGTCTTGATGCATAGCATAAATAATTATTCCCGGTCATATTCTGACATGTGTAAACCTAATTAGACACATTTTCCGAGAAATATGGTTTTGTTTAGGATTCAAATCATCTTTCTGCAAGAATATAAACATTTAATTATCATATTCATATTAAATACATTGGTAAATTATGTGCATCGTGACATGACTTTGAATGACGTCAGTGATAGTATTATATGATTAAACACAGTTTGCGTTGCATTAGAGTTTTGCGTTGATCTTGTGATTTACAAACATTAAGAAATTTTTATTATTCTAAGGATTTCTTGGAAACTCAAGTTCACCTAGACTAGTGCAGCTTGATTTTTTCATGAACTATTGATTAAGCATTAAATACATTCCGATGATAAGGTGCTTTTTTATGAAGCCAGGTTTATATGTAATCATTATTTTTTGAGATCTCGCTAGCCTTGTAAATATTTTGATGGATTCATTTTAATTATTATATAATAGCACATATATTCTTACGCACGGAAAATATTGCGAAAATTAAATGTGTTCATCATTATTAATTTAATAAGTAAATCACTCACAGACGTGTTGAAATGAAGTCAAAGGTGAGCCAGAAATAACTCATGCTATCGATTGGTTTAATTATATGAAAAGGGCTCTAATCCACCCAACATGTGTCTCTGGTGAAAGGGTGCGGAATAAGCAATGATCATTTGGATGGGTATTGGGTTCCTATTTCCATTCCCATCTCTCCTCTCACACGGATCACTTGATGTTACTTGGGTGTATGAATGTCTTCTGGCAAGTGCACACTACATTTGTATATTCAATTTCATTTCCTAAATTCATTGAAGCTATAATAATAACCGTGAAGATAAATCTATCACAATATTTACTCTGCGATTTCACGAATTCTATACAACATTGTCCATTAAATTCGCTAGGAACTATTTCTGGTCAGGCTCGCTGCAGATATCACACTCTGTTCGTAATTCAACAATCGGTTTGGTGTCAGTTCTTGGATCTATTTGGTCGCACAAATACATGTCCACAATTAATTAATTCGCTTTTTGAATATTCGCCAACTTGGCTTAGTTTTGAGGTTAACTTGAAAATCGAAACTGATTCTCAGCCATGAAATCAGTAGAACATGCTTATTAATGAAGTAAGAAATTAGCATAACTAAAAAATTATATTATATTTTTATACTTGTTTCTTCAAAATGATAGCATTTCAAATCTTTGATTGCTAGTTTCTTTTCTATAGGATTACAAATTACTTTGTTTGTTCTTGGTATCATTCTCATAAATAAGTAGATTTTCAATAAATAACATTGGCCTGTGTTTATTTAAATTTTACATAGTACCGGTAATCAAGAAAGATGTTGACAGAAAATTATAATTTTAAACATATTCTCCGTTTACTAATAAATGTGCACAGTTGATTAAAAAAATCTTCTATATTAAAATTTTGTAAATGTGAAATGATGTTCTGCATTTTTAGTCAATACACATAGTGGGGGAATCTAAGCAAAAAATAATTAAAATACACACCTACATTGTATTGTTATTCTTGTGGTATGGTCTACCACTTCATCAAGTAAAGGCAATGACATTACAAACATATAGACGCATTATTGTCTTAGAATATTTACACAAAATGTGGCAACTAACAAACACACATACGTTCCCAGTAAATTCAAACATTGGTCATGTACGACAAAGATAGACAATAAAGGAATATGTGTATATGGACGAAATAAATATAGGACCAGGCAGTACTACCGGGGATACATGAACGAATAGGGAACGCCGTATTGAGACGACCTACTACCAGTAGGTTGTCCTTCTTATACTTATGTGTTGCTATGTTCACCATCTCAGTCTCTCGAATGTCAGTTAAAATTTTCAGGAAACAGTGGAAATTATCGTTTAATTTAAAATAACAAGTAATTTGCGTATACTTACGAATGAAATGTTATTCTTTGACTTTTATTAGTGTTTGCAGTGTAATGGATACACTGTCTCATCACACACAAGGCCATTTTGGCACGTATTTATGCAATTTATTTAGATATAGTATACAACCTCTAGCGGCGCGTGCCAGTTTAATTTGCTACAAGCCACTTTGAGAGAGCTACAACGTGACTATAAGTTTGTAACGTCATTTAGTAAAGGTACTGATTTCCACACAAACATTGACAAATCGTGCGGATCAAGAACTGATTAATGTCCTTTGATCTTTACTTAAAGCCACTTTTATATTTCCCTGCTCTCACACCGCTCATTTCACGTATATGTTCTAAAAAAATGATCATAACTGAGGATTTTTAGATAAAAAACAGTACACAATGTTTAACAGCAATTTGTAAATACAATTTAAATAATACTAACATCTTTTGAAACGTGGAAGACAAAATGAATAATGTATTTGTCTTGTTTTGTTTCACAGGCCGGTGTAATTTATCGCAAATCTTTGCGAAGTTGTGCATTTTATTCTGCAGTTTGTTCAACAGTGCTTTATTCAAATTTCTTGTAACACTTTGACATTGATTTAGTGAATAAATATATTCATGTCACCGACTTGTAGCATAATGTTGGTGGAAAATGTTAATCTCAAGAAGTTTTACATATTCTGTAGCATGTTATTAATTTTAGGAATTCTTGCTGGCTATTGATGTAACGTCTAGTGGCACTCCCGAGGAGAAGTTGAAATGGGCATTCAGAATGTACGATGTGGACGGCAACGGCGTCATCGACATTCAAGAGATGACCAAAATCGTCCAGGTTAGTGGATCCACTTTAACGTCTGTGTACGTTATGTATTAGACGCATGTAAATGAGAGGATAGAAAATGACGGTTGTGCCTTGGTCGGTCCGCAGGCTATATACGACATGCTGGGCGCCTGCTCCAGTAACCGCCCGGCAGACTCGGCCGAGGAGGGCGCCAAGAACATCTTCGCCAAGATGGACGAGAACAACGACGGCCAGCTCACGCAGGAAGAGTTCTTGAAGGGATGTCTTCAGGACGAGGAGCTGTCCAAGATGCTGGCGCCCTAGTGCTTCTCTCTCCCGTCCTCCAAACCCATTACTTTCAATCTTTTCTGTTTTTTCCTATTTCCGTGATTTACGCAAAACTAAAGCTCAGCACATTAATTTTAAATTAGCTTTAGACAACTTGTACTAAACATATATGGGTTTTTACTTTGTATCACACTGGAACGCACATTCGGTTGATCAAACCTGGTGATTTATAAACGTAAGGCAAACAATAATCGAGAGTATTTCGAATTGTAAATTGCAACCACATTCTCTTGTGTATCCCAATGTAGCTCCTTGAACAAACTTAATTTAGATATTATTTGGTATAAATAAGTTATTTACTTTATGTCCATTAAATGACCAATTATTTGTATAATGGAACCATCTTATAAAAGCATGATCTATATTTTTATTCTTAACCTTGATAACTATTTATTGCTAGTCATTCTAAGCATTCCTCACCTATGTTAATTGCATTTGGCATGTTGACCACAGTTGGCAAATCTAATATATACGACGTGCAATCCAACTGCTTAGCAAAGGGCACATTCTGAGGCCGGTTGCAGTGTGCAGTTGGAGCGGACACGCGGCGCCGACCAGCCGCGGCGAGGAGGAGTCACCACCCACCCGAGCGGGGTATAAGCGCGCACACTTATCGTGTTAATCTGTATTAATATCCTACTCTCCTTTGCACTCTGTTAGACTTAATATTATGATATCTGCTTTGATCAGTTAGAAATTACCATTACCTTTAATCACTATTTTTAAGAGTCAATTTATAACTATTTATGTGGAATACTAATGGAAAAAGAGAAATTAAGAGATACAATGTGTGTATGTTAATTATTTAGGTGCTCCGGCGTGAACATTAACTTCTAAGTATTATAGGCAACATTCCTTGGTTTCCCATTTAGAGATTGGTTATCGATATACCTACAAACAAGAATGATGACCACAGGCACACTATTAACTTCTAAGTATTATAGGCAACATTCCTTGGTTTCCCATTTAGAGATTGGTTATCGATATACCTACAAACAAGAATGACGACCACAGGCACACTATTAACTTCTAAGTATTATAGGCAACATTCCTTGGTTTCCCATTTAGAGATTGGTTATCGATATACCTACAAACAAGAATGATGACCACAGGCACACTATGAATGATAAGACAATCAGGTAGTCATAGAAGAGAAGCGAATGAATGTTTTGTAAAATTAATGTTTTTTTATTCATCAAAAGAGTCAACAAAATTCTTATTGAAAGTTAACAGAGAGATGTTTATTTTCGAGTTCATGTATATAACATGGCATGCTTGACCTTACTCAAGTTGGTTCATCTGTGGTGCATAGAAATAGCTCTTTTGAAAGACCATGCCTGACATAGTGCTTCGGTGAGGTTGCCTACATTGTACCAACCTCAAGGTGTGTTACACGGCTGCCAGGCTGGCGACATTTAGACTTAAGTAGAGGGAAACACTAATGCTACTTGCACCAGCCAGAAGTCCTACCAATCCGAGGATGCAATATCGCATCAGTTAGTTCTGTCTCCTTAAACGTAAAGTAAACGTTTTCTCTAATGTCTGTATGCTTGCTCTAGAACCCCTCTGATAAATGTTACTATTTAAAATGGCGTGTTTTGTATACTTGAATGTGTGCCAGTGGCTAGGCCTAGACATCTTCAATTTGTCTGAAGTTTTCATAAGATTGTAGTCTAATAGGAAATCCCCAGAATAGTATTATATTTGGAGCACATACATTTACTATGTTCAACTAACAGAACCATAGATCAGTAAGGATAGATGTGTTTTTTTAATCCACGTTAGATTTAATAAGAGTAAGCGATGTAATTACGTTGAGCATTTTGGCCTTTGTAAACTACTCCAGTACAGGGTATCCATAAAATGTCTACCTTTGGTGTGTTTCTCCACCAACGACTTGCGACGGGGCTCGGGAGGACCTCCAGAGCCCCTACTCGTCCGAAAGAGGCGCACAACCCGAGATGTCTCTGAGTGCACAAGTTGAATAATCCACTCTTCCCCGCTTCTATCTTCTATTGAATGTCAGCCACTACTCCTGTATATAATCTTTTCTTTTTAAAGGTAGACATTTTATGGTCAACCTCTAATGATAACTATTCTTTAGCTTCTTTCAATTATTCACTTAAATATTAGATTCTAATTGTATTTACTTCATTGTCGATGTCTGTACAATTATGTAACTTAACTCATCTCTTCTTTGGATCTCTCCTATGTCCAAATATTTATGATTTGAATGCAGGGTGTCATACAATTATTATTGTGGTCAAACACATAATATTATGTAGGTAAATTTACATTAAAACCTAAACATGTAAAATGATATGTACTTTCATCGTCTAGTAATTGTTTTGTTCCGAAATTAACATATCTTGGTATAAGAATGAAATGTGTTACCATCTCTGATTAATGTGCGCAAGGTTTCCTCCGCTTCATTCAAGAATCTCTTAATCTGATGACAAATACCGCCTGTTGATCATTTCTCACCAAAATAGAACATTCATTAGTTTGTAAGCAAATATATGCAGCTTTTAGAATCTTACTGAATGTATTTTTGTAACATTTAAAGAGAATTACATTGTCAATTTACACATCACATAGTGATCATTGTAGAATTACAGGGATCAAAGCTTCGGGGCTTTCTTTTGAATAATGTAAAAGTAATGTGTAGCACTTGCCCATATGGTTTACGCAGCAGCACATTCCCCAGACTCCTGGACTGATATTACGTGCAGTTGAATTGAAAGTATTAGTATACAAAAGGTCACCAATATTTTTGAAATAGTTATTTTACAAAGTGTAATAAATTATGAAGTGGGGTTATTTGAAACAATCCTAAAAATACATATCCTTATGGGTTTTAAGACTGGCCTTAAAAATATCATCTATTGATAATGAAATCTTTTTGTACATTTACATCAACAACAGCGCAGCCTGATTTTGTTGTTAGTCCAATTATTGTGTAATACATTTAGTTTCGACACCTCCCAAGTCCACGATTTTTCTTTAATATGTAGTACATATTAATATTTGCTAGTACTGAAATTTACTAGAACAAACTGAATCATTCATCTTTCGACAGCAGATAAAAAGGTTCTTGGGTTAAGTGATGTTAGGAAACTTTATGGACAATCGATTGATGAATAGGATAGTGCACTCTCGGTAGCCAATGCCACATACATTAACTTTGCACATTACTTGGTCACGAAGTGAGAGCATGGGAGTCATTGTTTTGTTCCTCATCTCTACAGTTGTGCATCAACTGCAGACTTCCCGCGTTAACGGGGCAAGAGTATAGGAATCATTGTAATGTTCCTCCATCTCTACAGTCGTGCATCAACTGCACACTTCCAGCGTTAATGAAGTAAGAGTATAGGAATCATTGTAATGTTCCTCCATCTTTGCAGTCGTGCATCAACTGCACACTTCCAGCGTTAATGAAGTAAGAGTATAGGAATCATTGTAATATTCCTCCATCTCTACAGTCGTGCATCAACTGCACACTTCCCGCGTTAATGAAGTAAGAGTATAGGAATCATTGTAATGTTCCTCCATCTCTACAGTCGTGCATCAACTGCACACTTCCCGCGTTAATGAAGTAAGAGTATAGGAATCATTGTAATGTTCCTCCATCTCTACAGTCGTGCATCAACTGCACACTTCCAGCGTTAATGAAGTAAGAGTAAAGGAATCATTGTAATGTTCCTCCATCTCTACAGTCGTGCATCAACTGCAAACTTCCCGCGTTAATGAAATAAGAGTATAGGAATCATTGTAATGTTCCTCCTCTCTATTGTCATGTGTTGACTGTGCACCTCCCGTGTTATGAAGGACAAGCATACCTAGCAACAAACAGGCCGGTCAAGGGTTTAATACATGTATAATGATTGATGCTCTCCTCTATCAGTATTTATTACGATGGTACTTTTGATAAATCACATATTTATATCCATAGCTTATAATTAATATATATATATATATACCTACCTACAACAGGCGGCACCTAAATATATTTTGTACAATTATTGCATCATTATTATCTTTGTGATTTCTTTCCTCAACGTTTTTGACGGTATATTTTTGTAATTAATGCACCCTAAGCTATCAACTATTCATATTACAGCTGTGAAGATCTTGATTCATACTTTGGCGCGTCGTATTACTCCCATGGAACTGTAATACAATGCCTTCAATTTATTACATATTGTAACAAATCACCCGCCTTGTATTCAACGATGTAGTTAATATTATTGTGATATTTACAGGACATCAGAGGTTTATTTCACGTGATCTCTCGCAGTAGATTGGTGGTGGAATACTAGTCGAGCATCCAAATGTCAAACATTCCGCCATTGTGCTCGTGAATATAATTAGTATCAGTGTAATACTTGTTTAGTTTTGTTTTGCCTTTCAATCGTTCTATTATATTTTTACTTCTACAGCTCAGATCCTACAAACATAATGTGTAATTACGTAATACTTGACCATGCACAATAAATGTCTTTAGTTCAGTTACATACTAGCCTAATTATAACCAAAAAATATTCCTGATTCTTATCGGGTTATTATTATAGAATTGATGTGATTCTTATTACGTCTTGAAATAACATTCCATACTATGCAGGCTAATATGATGATTTTAATTTTATGTAAAATCTTTTATGATGTTTTTCTCAGTGCATATGTACACTTGCATCAGCTTGTAACCATTTTGTTATAAAAACTAACAACATCCATTATTCTACTTGTGTTCAATATTTTTTATTGTTTCCAATCAGCAGAAAATCTTTTATAAATATATTGTGTCTAACATGTTGAGTAAGTATTATCAGAATACAATAACTCTAAATAATTAGCATCTTATATCTTATAATAAAAACCCTTCATACAAATTGGCTTTTAGCAGAATTACACACAAAATGTCTTGCTAACCACAATGCATCATCAATAACATTGTTTTTGAACTTCATAATTTAAGCGGTTATTACCAGAGTTTGACAAATAACAAGTGCAATGTAGTCAACTGAGTTATGCATTCATTCTACATCTCGCATTGTCTGTGTAGCAAATTGTAAACATGAGTATCAATGTGGTAGATATGAAACTGTCGGTTGGGGAGGTGGGCGGAGTGACACCTCGAGTTTTGTCCGGATCATTTGGGGGCCCTAAGTTCTCTTCCTCCTATCCGGAGAGTATAGTTCTAATCTCACCACCGAGTATTTGCTTCCTTCGATAAGACTATAGTCGAGTCATTGCTTGTAGGCGTTTGTCCCCCCCAGCTCCTTAGCCTCTGTGTGCAATTAGCCCAAATTGTAATTTTGAAATGAAACACTCACTTTGTATGAACCACTTCTTTATTAATGTATTGTTTGTCGCCTACTGGTTTTGCTTCAACCAAAGCTTACATAAACAAAATAAATGTATTAATAAATTAGTGGATATTTCATATAAACTGTTAACCTACAGAGTGATTGCTTCTACAAAAATATTTTTAAAAATCGATTGAATGTAAATCATTAAGAATAATTAGCAAGCCGCAATGCATAACTTAATACATTTTGACATTGAAATCAGAACACAAATATTTTATTAGTATTTATTATGTGATTTTACTTCAAATAAACATATCTACAATGAGCATCACTTATTTTCTTGAAATGTATTAGTATGTGTCCATATCATGTCCTTTCATATTATAAATAATTATTATTTAATCGTTGGAGGGCTAATTTGGTATTTGATATGTATGCAAACCTACTAAATTTAAACTTTTCACATTTCACAATGCTTTATATCTTAAGGTTTTTACAATAATATTATAACTATAAAAGTGTGTGTCGATAGCTTGATAGTATATTTGTTTCTATTTGTATGTTTTATCGAGCAGCCGGCAAATCAGATATTCCCTTCACATTTAGGTGTTTCATACTAAATAAAGTTCTCTAAGAACCTCATAAAATAGTTTACATTTTACATAACATTTCATCTGAACATATTCATACAATATTCCTTAACGCATCCAAGGTGAGTCTAGTAGGATAGTTTTCAACATGTGGCTAGTGAATGTATCCAATCCTCACCAATTTTTGTCGTTTCAGGATAGAAGCTCTTCTCGCTTGAATACATAAAGTTCTATTCTGCTCAAGCGTACCTAAATAGCGTGTGAGATTACAACATATAAACATGGGAAAGCAAAACAGCAAACTCAAGCCCGAAGTCCTCGAAGACCTTAAACAAAACACTGAATTCTCAGGTATGCATATATCATGTACATTTTTTAACTTTACACATGCGTAATATTTAATACTTTTGCTGTGCGCTATGAGTTGTGTATGTGCGATTTTACTCTTGTATTCTAATGTATATGACTGGTTATAATTACAATTAGGATCAAACTCATCAAGTTGCTTACGTACAATACATTCCAAGTTTACTAGTCGTTTAGTTGTGAGTATTTTATGTAAAATCACATAATGTTATATATTTTTTTAGATGCTGAGATTCAGGAATGGTATAAAGGCTTCCTAAAGGACTGTCCTAGCGGACATCTCTCTGTCGAGGAGTTCAAGAAAATCTATGGTAACTTTTTTCCCTATGGGGATGCGAGCAAGGTATGTATAATACGAGACCATTATCACTATCCTGTCATCAGTCTGATGTGTGGTCATGATAGATTAACGACGTGTCCTTACAGTTTGCAGAGCACGTGTTTAGAACATTTGATGCCAATGGAGATGGAACAATAGACTTCCGAGAGTTCCTGTGCGCCCTGAGCGTCACCTCTCGAGGCAAGCTGGAGCAGAAGCTTAAGTGGGCTTTCTCCATGTACGACCTGGACGGCAACGGCTATATATCCCGACAGGAGATGCTGGAGATAGTCACCGTAAGTACTCCACCCCTCACTAGTTGAAGTCGCTCCGGGACGCGTATTCAACCGGCAGTGGCCGCGATATTTAGTAATGTCCTCCCTTTGCAGGCGATATACAAGATGGTGGGGTCCGTGATGAAGATGCGGGAAGACGAGTCCACGCCCGTGAAGCGGGCGGACAAGATTTTCCGGCAGATGGACCGCAACAAGGGCGACAAGCTGTCGCTGGAGGAGTTCATCGAGGGCGCCAAGAGCGATCCGTCCATCGTGCGCCTCTTGCAATGTGACCCCCAAGCCCAGTAATGGAACTGAGCAGACATTTGAACCTTTCACCAATTCCTATTTAAACCTCATAATACTTTAGAAAGGATCTATATCTCCTTTTATTTATACTCTACAATTATATTATCTTCTCTCTGGATGGTTACTTTGGTGTGTCATTTCCAGCTCGTTACTTTTGCATTTACAAACTGTGTGCTTCGTAGTATTTAATGTTGGGTCCCCTTGTATCTCAA
>JAGWCC010001074.1:0-64620 GCA_022651775.1 Drusus annulatus | reverse complement strand
AATTACAGCTGTGAACAGTTTTGGTATATTTAAAAATATGTCTCTCATATCTCTATGTATCTCAGCAGGGTCTAAATGATTTAAAGTTATGCTTGCATACGTGTATTACCTTCTCTTGTGTTTTTTTTTCGTTTGTCGCATTATATTCTTACTGTGTTTGGGTGAAAAGCGTTATAACAGATTTTTGCAAGAAAATTTAAGTCTCACTGAAAACATAACAGTCATGCTGTTATCCTTTACACCTGATCGTAATTAGATCAAATGTTGAAAAAGATAGAACTCGGTGGTTAGCGGGAGTGATTATTTGAAAGGGTAGTGGTAAAAAAAAACTAAGTAGCGCTATTTATTGATTTGCGACAGTGTAAAATTTTACAATGCTCCAAACAACAAGGCCTAAGTTTGCTCAGTTCTTTTACAACTTTTTATTTTATATTCATTCGACTCCTTTGGATACCTTAAATTACTATACGTGGAGAATAAATAATGCATTTTTTATTATTTTATTACACTATGTATGTACCTAAACTTTCAAACCTTCCCTTATTTTTATTATTTGTGTTTTTTTAACATCAACTCCACACAGGAAGCCTTAGGGGAAATAATTTCCCTCAAGGCCTATGTCATCTTTGAGGATGCAGTGTGGAGGGTCTTTTGGGGGAAAAAAAGAAGTGAGCTGGGGACTTAAAGAGACCCGTGATAAAGGAAGGAGGAAACACAGAAGCTGGTAAATAATTCCACAGCCGAGGAGTTGAACATAAGAACAAGCCGTAAAAGTGGCCCGTTCTCATGTATTGCATCTCAATGTTGGGCGCAGGTTGGTTGAGTTTTTCAACTTTTCACTGGTGCCAAAGGAATCAATGGCACAAATCCATTGGAGTATTTTCCTTTGAAATATCGGTAGAACAAGGACAGCATTCCCACCTGACGTCTGTGTTTCAAATATTGCAATCCGTTTGTTAAAATAGGAGAATTTATCAAACGGACCACCATGTATATATGTCACACTATTTATTGTTCATTTCTTAAATTGTTAGGTTAATAACCGTGTTTTTGAGATCTATTTTTAAAAGAAGAAAAAAGAAAAGATAATTTTATTTTTAAAAGAAATGTGAAATATGCGTACTATAACGAATCGATTCATCAGACGGTAATAATTAATCAAAACACTATATATTTATTACTGTTTGGTAAAAAATATTTTTTTAAATTGTAGTGTGGATGAGTTTGTGTATTTAGAAAGTATGTTTACAAGAGACGGAAAGGCTGATAAGGATATTGAAAGATAAGTGAATGCAGGAAACTACATGAATGGAGGACTGAACTCTGTTGGCGCAAATAAGAAATTGTCCAAAGAAGCGAAGCTAGCAGTCCACAATGGATGTTTATACCAACCCTGATGTATGGCAGTGAGGCATGAAACGGGCAGAAAGGAAAGTATACTGAATGCTGTGAAAATGAGATATCTGAGACGTATGTGCGATAAAATCATGTATGACCGTATTAAAAATGTGGGTATCCGGAAAGAATGCAAGGCTGATGTGAGCGTAAAGAAAAGAATCAAGAAAGGGACGCTTAGATGGTTTGGGCATGCAGAAGGAATTAACGAAGAAAGAGGTGTGAAAAAAATGTATAGTGCGATAGTGAATAGAAGAAGAAGTCGAGGACGCCCGAAGAAGACATGGCACAATCAAGTAAATCAAATACTCGAATCGGGTAATGTGAAGAGTCAGCATAACAGAAGAGTATGAATGAGATGATGTATGAATGTGAACAAAGCAAGGAGTGTTTGCCAAGACAGAGTCATATGGCGGTCCATCTTCTCCGCCTAACCCTGCGGAGAAACGGCGTGATGGTTAGTTAGCCTGTCCTGTGAGGTGTGGGGTTGGGGTTAAAAAAAAATCTTTCAAGAGGGTGAGCAAGTTTGAGAAACTGCGATGTGAACTAATAGGGCGGAAGAGTTTAGGAGACACATTGCGGGAAACAATGGAACGGAGGAGGCTTGATAGAGTGCGGCGAGCGAGTCATCCGTCATCCCCCGGGTCGTTGTGCCCGGCTTGACCCCGCCGGGGTCCGTTTCTGCTCGGCGTGTTACGAACACCGATAAAACGGCGTGAGAGTTGAATACAAACTAACCGGCGGCGGTGCGCTGCTAGTAAACAGTAATGTGTGTGCATTCGCAGCGTGTTTGAAACTTTCCCCTGCTCTGATAAATCTCTGCGGAAATCACATCCCGAGCTCGCATTAGTATGAATAATACATCCTCGGCTACCGCGCTGAAAGTAGCGCGACTCGGTAAGGAAATGAATGAAACAAATACCTGCAGCGAGTTTGAATTACAGCGCTTCAAATATTTTACCGCCAGTGTCGTTACAGTCGCTTTGTCGCGTTTCGCTTCTCGGCAAGGGGCGTCCCATACAGTTTTATGTCCTTGGCAGAGTCACAGTAAAATGCACGAAATAAGAGAATACAACTGACTTAAAAACTAACAACATACCACTAAGAAAATCGATAAGGAGGATAAACGATATTTTTAATATTAAATAATTGTAAAGAAAGTTTTATTCCAGAAGGTATGCAGGAGTAGTACAATGCAATACCTTCCATAATTGATAATAATACATAGTTATAATTACTATAAAATGAAAATTGTAATACAAACAAAAATAAAAATAAGAAAAATAAACACAAATTAAAAAAAAAAAAAAAATAATGGAGAAAATCAGCTCTCATTTTTACAAAACGCCATTAAGAGGGAGAGTCCATCCAGGCAGCATTAAGATTGATAGGGTCAATATCTTAATTTCCACGTGCTAAGAAGGGTACGGATCCCGCTGTTGGATTCAAACTAACTTTGAATTTAAAGCCCACCACACAAATACAGAATATTTCTCTCCTTTGCCGAGTACATTAAGATACTACATTCCTACTGTCTATCCCGATCAAAAACTCACAGCACTGCACTGGTTGGGTAACTTACCGAAAGATCTGTTGCTTAGTAAACGCCAGCTTGTGAAGTAGTTAAGGGTCCAAAAAAAGACAGTGCGGAAATTCACAGCAGGTCTCGTGATGAAACTGTCCACACGAAGGACATTGCGTCCAGTCTACGCCGGGTCCGGGTTTTTCCAAAATGTTCAAGTCGCAAATGCAGCAAAAGTCGGTGTCGAGGTCAAGAGAGACTCCCTTTCGCCTCTGGGTTATTTTTGCTGGATGGGGGACGGATTGGAATCCCCTTACATGGAGAGGAGCCACTGCTAAGAACCCCTTTTCATCGGGTGGAACAACTTCTACTCCTTGGTTGTCTGCTTCGGTATATGAACCAACCTCCTTTTTAATTTGTAAAAATGGGACCACTTGGTCGACATCCGTTTCTATTTTGATCTTGTTTTGCACCTGCAGGTTGCCATGGGTATCTTTCTTCGATAGTTGGGTTTCGAGACGTAGTGAGCATGTTCGATCCTCCTCCTACAAAAGAAAATCATTTAAAATTCATTATAAGCCTTGAGAATTCTGGTAAGATGGACCGATGTAAGTGTGCCGATGTTCGCTAATTTTTTTTAAATTTCCGTATCGGACTGTTTCAAATATCACAATTATTTTTTTCACTGTCACTTTTTAGTATTCCAACACTTAACTAACTAACCATCGCACTGTTTTCCGCAGGGGTGGGCAGAGAGAACGGTCCACTATAAAACTCTGTCTTGGCACACACTCCTTGCTTCGTTCACATTCATACATCGTCTCATACATACTCTTCTGTTATTCCGACTCTTCACATGACCCGATTCAAGTATTTGATTAACTTGATCATGCCATGTCTTCCTCGGGCATCCTCGACTTTTTATTTCATTCACTTTCGCATTAAATATGATTTTCACACTCCAACACAAATAATGTACTATTAATGTTTTACATGTATATATTTTAGATGGGTAGTTAGAAATATATCAAAGCTTTCCAGTGAATGCATTTTTTACTCTAATCTTTTAAATTCTATGTAAAACGTATTAAAATGTCTGTAATGGGTTCAGTTTTAAAACGAGCGAAGGCATTAACGAATGTTTTGCCTGAAATTATATCAAACAGAAATAAAAGTATATCATATAGAACTAAAAATGTTAATCACTGAAAACGTTTGACTTTTTCCTAACTACTAGTAAAGAATTGACGACAACAAAAAATTATAGTATTGCTGGTATTAGAAAGCCAAAAACGTGTTTCTTTGGGTGCTGAACCTTAAAACAATCTGTTTGCTTTGGTGTTTTATAAACAGTATTGTTAAACTGTTTTTCGTGACAAATCTTTTATTGCAATCTTGAAACAAAGAAAGCAAAAAAATCATTACCGTTTGATTTAGTACCTGGGTTGGTCTTGCTGGAGACTCCACTGGCATTTCGTTGACTTGACCAGCTGTATGTTTAACCTCTTGGACAGTCGCCATATCATCAGGTCGAGGTGTTTTTGATGACTCATCGTCCGTCGTCTTCTTCTCTGTCTTTATTTTAATTGATTTTTTCATCTACAACAAAAAAATAGTTGAAACCAATAATTGCATTTGAACACATTGAATTACATGACATGTAAGTCGTATGTATTAGTAAAAAACATTTATTTTGCACTTTTAATTTTCTTATAGTTCATACCGCACAAGAGTGCCAACTGTTCCCAACCGTCTAGAGCCAGTAAGACTATGTCATTCCCAATCGGGGTATATTGTGGGGTTGAAGATAGTGTTGAGAGGAAGAAGATGGGGAAGAGGAAGGTTGGAAAGGATTTAGATATTTAAATCTGGTCACCCTACACGCTTAAAGCCAAATTTAAGCAAAGTTTCGATTCTGAATGGTAGTCTTTCACCTGGGCGATATGTACCACTCCAAAACGTGCCGCAAATATACTTTATATTATTTTGTATGAATTAAATGTGTTATGATATACGCACGCCGGGTTCGAACCCGCGACTTCTGGATTCGAAGTCGAGCGTCTTTCCACTCAACCACGGAGACCGTCAAATATTCAATTATTCCTTTTCCGTAACACTTAAATATATATGGACAGGAAGATTAAAATTTTAATCTTTATTTAAAAAAAAAATTGCCAACACAATAACATAATAAAAATGACACCTTTTTAAAGATTTTTTTTGAATAGCGGAAAATATTAACGTTATATGTCAAATTAAGCTACGTTCTTCAAAACAAAGATGCAAACAACCAAACGACATATTGATTGGTAGAGACAGTTAACACGCTCAAATACGAATCCAGAGGTCACGGTTACAAATCCCGGTGTGCAAAAAATAATGTATTTAATTAATTCTTGTTATTTCACGTTTGTGCATGTATAGCAGATGAACGAAGTAAGAAGTGTGTAAATAATATATGATGCGAAAGTGATTAAAAGAAGAAGTCAAGGACGCCCGAGAAAGACATGGCACGATCAAGTAAATCAAATACTTGAATCGGGTCATGTAAAGAGTCAGAATAACAAAAGAGTATGTATGAAACAATGTATGAATGTGAATGAAGCAACTAGTGTGTGCCAAGACAGAGTGTGTTGTATGGTGGTCCGTTCTCTCTGCCTACCCCTGCGGCGAAACGGCGTGATGGTTAGTTAGATGGTTATTTAGTTAGTAAGTGTTTTTTTCTTTTTAATTTATATCTTAATTTCTTGTTTAATTTTTAAAATTAGATTCACTTACAGTATCAGTTCACCTGTATATACAAACACTAAAGTGGAAACCTATAAATGGTCATATTAATACTACTTATATAATATTTTACCTAGTATGTATGTAAACTGTTGGTCTACCAAACAAAATAAAATAAAATAAAATAAAATAAAAAATAAAATAAGTATATTTGCGGATCGTTTCAGAGCTACGACGAGCTATCTTAAGTGTGAAAGATTAAATAGGTTACTACGTCACCCTCCTCTTTAGATTGTATGTCTAATTTAATTTTATTAATATTAAAAATATAGTTGTAAGTCACGTTTTTGTGTGTTCTTCGGTTTTTTGCTTTTTGAAAAAATGGATCAAAGAAATGTATTAAATTTTGCGTTAAGAATGAAATAAAGTGCTCCAACGCACTTAAAACGTTTACTGTACCATTCAGCGAGTCTATTTTATTTTTAAAAAGTGTTTATAAGTGTGATAAGCGCTTTACAGAAGGCTGATAAGATGTTAATGACGATAAGCGTCCTTAAGTTGTGGAAAAACAAATCATGGATTTTATTCTTTGATCCATTTTTTTCAATAGTAAAAAATTAAAGATCACACAAAAACGTGATTAACCTTTCCAGTTGTCAAAAACAAACCACTAATCCAAAATAGCTGATAATGCTAACATATGATAAAAAGATGTGTACCAACATGACAAAAAAAAATCGATAATCGAATGTACACAGCCCGCGAAAATTCAAAATTCAGCTTTTCTTTTGAACAGGCCATGTATATGTTGGAGAAGCTACGGTATAGGTAGAAAGGCGTGTCTATACATATTCAATTTAAATATAATAATTTAAAGTGTGTTTGAAACACGTTTCAGAGTTATAGATACTCTAAGTATCACCTTGGCAATAGACCACCATTCAAAATCGAAACGTTGTTTGAAATGGGTTTAGCTGTGAGTGCTGACAAGATTTGAAAAGCCAGGTACTACTTTCCAACAATATTCATCTACAACTCTTTCCTCTCCTCACCACCTCCAACCTCACAGCATACCCCGACCGGGGGTGCCATAGTCTTACTGGCCCCAGACGGTTGGGAGCAGTTGGTAATCTTGGGCGGTACTTAAAAAAAAGTTAGCAGGTTAAGAAAGAAAGTATGCCTTGGGGCTTTATTTATTTTTGATTATTCACAAATTTATTAACAAACAAATTACATTTCAGTTACGTTTTGTAGATTAGGGTTGAGGTGTTTCCAGCTTTCGCTTAATTTGATATCGTTGAAATTCTACGATTAGCGCTACTTCGTTTTTTCTTACATTTTGATGGTCCTCGTTAAACGTCTATTGCAGGCCCGTTTCAGCTTTTAAATAGCTTTTAAACAGCTGACAAGTATTAAAACACAACGGTTAAGCTTTTAAGTGAATTGTACTTAAATTACATGTTGAATACTACTAGTAGTATGTTCAATGTGTCCATACTTATGGGTGAAAGTGTTATTTTATACATGTGTGTGATATATTTTCCTTCAAACACAAAATCAGAACTTTATCAGTTGTTCTATGAAAAAAATATCAATGAAAGTATAAGATTACAATAAAAAAAAAACATTTTTTTTGGTGATTCTAATTTTTCGTCAGGGAAAAACCCCACTTATATTTTTGATTATTTTTGCTCATTTTATAATTTAACACAACTTATAATGCAAATGCACACATGTTAGACCTCGTGTTAAGTAACCTCGAATCTAGTAATGTCGTTTTCCGCCGGCATGATTTTCCACTTGTCATCGAAGATAAACACCATACTGCACTTTCATTCACATTAGATTATACACCTCATTCTCACAAATAACAAGACACGCTGCCCCTAGACATATACACTGGTTGGATTTCCCACGAAAATTCTGATTTATCACTTCGAAATGCTTTAGAACAACATGACTGGAATAATTATAATTCCGAAGATGTAAACCTAGCCGTAGGAATGTTTTATAAACAAATTTATAACGTTTTCGACATCTGTCTAAAGAAAAGGTCTACGCGTACACTTGTAGGCGATAGACAATACCCGAAATAGTTTACTAGAGAAATTTTTTACCACATAATAATAATAATATAATAATATTTGGACGATTTGTACAGCGCCGTTTTTGTGAAAAATCACCTCAAGGGCGCTGTACAGATCTTACTTTCTATCGTTACATATTAATTCCTAGTTTAAATAAGAAAATATACAGGAACATACTTACCTGGCAGGTCCCATCAGATAGACACAATTATGAACTTAAAATTATGATTATTATTTAATTATTATTATTATTTTTTTTTTTTTTATTATTTTTTTTATTTTTTTTTATTTTTTTAAATTTTTTTTCCGATTTAGGGCATGGGAGCGAAATTAAAAGAATGGACTTTCTGAATTTGTCATACAGTACAGGATTTGGTTAAAATTTACATATCTAAAGGTGATTCGTCGAGAGACAGATTATGTTGAGATTCTTTTAATGAATTTAAGGATATGAGAGTCTGAAAAGGTAAGTTTTCAGTTTGGACCGAAATTCTGTTGGGCTCGTTATACATCTTAGTTCCGGAGGGAGTTCATTCCAAGCCTTCGGCCCTGAAACTCCGAAAGCGCGATCTCCAAACTTAGTATTTGGATTGCGTTTAGGTTCTATAAGCCTTCCGATAGCCGATGACGTTGCCGATCTAAGAGTCGACTGCTTTAGAAGAATATTTTTTGGAACGCATAAGGGAGAAAAGTAAAATGCACTCACTTTGGAAAAAAAACCAAATCGGTGCAAGCAGTAACTAACTTTCAGACTTAAAGAACATTAATCAAGCGGTTAATTGGTAAGGCCTAGAATAATTTTACACGTGAGGCAGAGAATAGTATAAAAAAGACCCCACACGATTTTGGTCTTACACAAGCGACAAACGCCGTGGCTGTGATAAATTTAATCAAATGACATTTAATGACAAGAAATATAATGGATATTCCGAGATCGCGGCAGGTTTCGCAGATTATTTTCAATCAGTATTTGGCGACCATATTTCGAATCTTGATCTTTCCTCTATAGCTTCACCGTTATGTGATTCTTTGCCTACTCGAATTCTTGAAATTAACAACGAAGACATGGTTACTGCTTTTCATAAGCTGAAATCTAAACATTCTGTAGGTCCATATTTTATTCCTCATTTGATACTCAAAAGATATCGAATTGTCTAACACAACCTCCAAAGCAATTTTTTAACCTTTCACTTTGTAATAATACCTTTCTTGAAATTTGGAAATTTACAAAAGTCACACCAGTACACATTAAAGGCAAAAAGTCAGCAATTGATAATTATAGACCTGTAGCTGTTTTATCAGCACCCGTAAAACTTTTAGAATCCATTGTATATTCGTATATATTTAATCAAACGAAACACGCAATCATTGATAATCAACACGGATTTAGACCTACTCTGTCACCTTCAACAAATCTTTTAAATTTCATTACCTATATCAATAAGTCATTTGAAACTCTGACTCATGTTGAAATGATTCATACAGATTTCAAGGAAGCATTTGACAAAGTCGACTATGATATTTTATTGATAAAATTGAGTGTAATCGGTTTCTCTCAGAATTTTCTCGCATATATAGCTAGGTACTTATTCAATTAATGCCATCAATACTCAATATGTCAGTTATGGGAAATAAACTTTTTCTGAATATAAAACCAACTCCGGAATTCCCCAGGGATCAAATCTCGGACCCCTCTTTTTTCTAGTATTCATTAACGACACGAACCAGACCATAAAACACTCAAACTACCTCCTCTTCGCTGACGATAACAATTTTTTTAAGCCAACCAAAAGCTCAAACGATTCCATTCTTCTGCAGAATGATGTTGATTCCCTTTTCAAATAGTCAAAAGTTAATAACCTAAGTAATTATATTCGTGCGAGGCATCATGTGTCATCGTATATTACATACTTTATGTTATTCTGACTATTCACATGTCCCGACTCTAGTATTTGATTCACTTGATCGTGCCATGTCTTCCTCGGGCGTTCCTGACTTATTTCTTCACTTTCGCATGTAACTTTATTTTCATACTCCTTTCTTCGTTCATTCGCTCTACATGCTCAAACCATATAAGCGTCATTTTCTTGAACCTTTTTACAACGCTTACATCAACCTTGCATTATTTCTGGACATCCACATTATTAACACGGTCACACGTGGTTTTACCTCACATATCTCTCAAGGATCTCATTTCCACAGAATTCAGACTACTTTCATTCTTATTCTGCCAGTTTCATGCCTCACTGCCATACATCAGGGTTAGTATAAGCACTCCACTATGGAATGCTAGCTTATAATACCTTGAAATAGTACAAAGAAGACTAATAAAAATAATCATAAAAAAATTAGATTACTCTACTGACGAATTACTTACACAATTCAAAGTTTAAGATTTGAAAAAAACAATTTATAAAAAAATGCATTACTTCAAATCCACAAATAAAAAAGCAGTTTGGATTCAGTAAGCACCAGACCACGATCATTAGGCCAAATAATTACCCCGAAACTCAATACAACAACAGCACAACATCACTATTCCTACTCAGCAATTAAGATTTTCAACAAACTTCCCAAAGACATAAAGATGTAAACAACTACAAAATATTAAAAAAAAACTCGAAACTTTTATTGAAAAAGTACACTTTTCAATAAAATAACCTAGAATGATTTATATTCATACGATATTCATTTTTAATCATAAAACAACAATTCAAGAAACCCATGATAGTACTCCCTCCCTAAGCACAAGAATTTCCCTTATTAGGGAAGTATTTATCATTAACTAGAAACTAGACATTATATTCGTAATGAAACTGAATAAATATTAAACCTACTGTTAGTATTAACTAAAAATGTAAATTTTTGTAAATTGATTAAATAATACTAAAAAAAATAACTACCATAATAATAGCACATATCTTATAACAAAAAAATAACGAAGACCTTTGATGCATAATTTTGTTTTCTCTCATACGAGAGTCTAAATATATATATATATATATATATATATATATATATATATATATATACTCGTATATATATATTACATATTTATTATATATTATACTCTAGTCCGCACAAGTGTCTCAACTGCTCACAACCTTCTAGACCCAGTGAGACTATCGCATCCCCGATAGGGGTATATTATGAGGCTGAAGGCAGTGGGGAGGGGAAGGAGATAAGGAAGGGGGGAGGGGTTGGGAAGTACCTGGCTATTCAGATCTGGTCACCAAACACGGCTAAAACCATTTCGAGCAACGTTTTAATTCTGAATGGTGGTCTTTTACCAGGGCGATACGAGTACCACTCTGGAACGTGCCGCAAACATACTATATTTCTAAATAGAACACATACACTTTGTTTTTAACCACTTTTTAAAAAAAAAGTATGTGTTCTATTTATAAATATGGCAAACCACAAAGTTAATGCTTTTTACGAATATATACTATATTTCATTTGATAAAAAAAAAATTGCGCACGCCAGGTTCAAACCCGCGACTTCTGGATTCGAAGTCAAGCGTCTACCACTCGACTATGCAAACAATAATGAGAATACATTTTTATGTTTTTTTTAATCAGTTTATATTTTAAGTTATTCTCATAAATTAATTGTGTCCTGCCAGTTAAGTATGTTGCTGTATATTTATATAAACTAGGAATTAATATTAATTAGAAATCAAAATTCGCACAGCGCTTTTTAGGTGATTTTTTACAAAAACGGCGCTATACAAATTATCCAAATATTATTTTTTCATTTTTTATATTTAGATATATACATGATTTCACCGTTTATTCCTACTGCATTTTTTTGTTTGAAAATCTTTTAAAAATATGTGTATAGTAAAACGAATACTGTAAAGTAATTTATATTGCATAGAAAAAAATACTCACCGCTTAACTTAACTCCAACGCCTCTTCAAAAAAATTATCAACGTAACACCACTGGCGAATGAGCAAGTACTTGCGCGACTTTGATACGTCAAGTCGCTAATGAGGTGATCGGAAACTGAGACAAATTCGTCCACGTTCATCCAACTTCTGTGCAAAGTGCGCGCGGCGTTTTTCCACCTTAATAATAATTGCGCTACATGCGTTACACACTTTATTTATTAATTTGCATTAATACGTATAAAAAAATATATATACATATAATTTATTCCTAAGGTGGTAAGGTGATTTTTTTACATAGTTTGTTCAAATTGTCAGGAGAGATAAAAATAAGTGCTCATTGGAGTTAAAGTTGAGCGGTAAGTGTTTTTTTAAATACATATTTTAAAAAGATTTTTAATTTGAATAGCGCCGTTTTTAAGAAAAATCACCTTAAGGGCGCTGTATCAATTGTATTTCTACTAAATATTAATTCCTAGTTTATATAAATATCCAGAAACATACTTACCTGGCAGGTCACATTCAGATCATGTGGTAGTCCATTCCAGGCTTTAGGACCTGACACTCCGAAGGCCCGCTCTCCAAACTTAGTGTCTGGTGTGCGCTTTGGTTCCTTCAACCTTTCAATAGGCGATGACATTGCCAATCTAAGGGTTTACTGTCGCGAATCGGAATCTTAAGGAATACATAATTCCGATAAATAAGCCGGAGCCGTTCGGTTAATTTATTTAAAAACCATCCAGCAAAGGTTAAATTGGATTCTTTCGGGACATTTAAGCCAGTGAAATGTAAGTAAGTGTGTTCATGTGGGAATAAACGGTAAAACGATTTATATAATATGTTAGTTATGAGCTAGCAATCTACAGTAAAGTACTTATGCTAACCCTGATGTATGACAGTGAGGCATGGAACTATATTTAATAATAATAAAGAATAAACTAAGAAAGTAATGAAAGGCGAAAGTGAATGGGAGAAGAAATCGGGGACGCACGAAGAAGATATGGCACGATCAAGTGAATCAAATACTTGAGTCGGGCTACGTGAAGAGTCAGAATAACAGTGTATATAAATGTTAATGGAGCGAGAAGTATACGCCAAGACAGAGTTGTTTGGCGGTCCATCCTCTCTGCCTACCCCTGCGAGGTGATTAGATGGTAATGTCGATATTTAAAAAAAATGAACCCTATAGAAGAGTCCCAACTGCTCCCAATTGTCTAGAGCCGGTGAGACTATAGCCTCCTCAATTGGGGTATGTTGTGAGGCTGAAAATAGTGGGGGGAAAATGGCTTGTAAGTATTCAGATCTGGTAACTAAACACGACTAAATAAATTGCAATATTTTGATTCACCAGGGCGATACTTGAATTATCTACCACGCTGGAACGTGCCACAAATGTTATATCTAACACTTCACTAACACTGTCATCTCTGAAATGGAATAAAAAGATCCTGTTATTTAATTAGACAGAACATTTGTATTTATTAAACATATTTTTACACAATCTTTGATAAATCATAAATTATAAAATGATTGTTTTGGTTCTACGAATACGTTAAGCATTTTGAACCCCGTGTACAATCGAAACGCTATATTTTTCATTAGTCGGAAATTCAATGGAATTTATGGAACACATGGTATAAATTGTACATCAATTCTTATGTATGTAAACGACATACTTGTACGTCGTACTCATACGTCCCTAAATATTGAGAAATTGTGTTATCTGTCGACGATACGGTATTACTCCTTCAGGCTAATACACACATTAATTAATTTTAATGTACATAAAAGTACAGTTTTTCAATTATCTAATATTATGTTTCACAAATAAAAACAATAAAATATAGAACGTACCTACAAAAAATTATAAAATATCTAAATTACAATAAAACAATAACTTAAAATGTTAATTTCAATATTTGCAACAAAGGCCAAAGATAGCTGATTTAGTATTCCTACATAACATCTTAAGTAATTACATCGATTTAACAGAACTTCTGTTCCTGATTAGTTTCAACATATCTGCGAAACGTGCCCGCCACACCAAACTATTACACACGTTCAGTAATGAAACAAAAGTTAATAAATTCCGAATTAACCGTTCTCTTCAGAGTGGTAGATACTCTAAGTATCGCCCTGGTGAAAGACCATCATTCAGAATCGAAATGTTACTCAAAATGGCTTAAGTCGTCTTTGGTGACCAGATCTCAATATCCAGTTCATCCCAATCTTCTTCTTTCCCATATCCTTCCTCTCTCCACTATCTTCAACCTAACAACATACCCTGATTGGGGATGCCATCAGTGGCGGCTCGTGACTCTTTAGTGAGGTAGAGTGTTGAGATTGAAAAATATGACGTTACTGATATTGTTGTAGTCGAAAATGTTTTTTTTTTTGTTCGAAGTTTCACAGGATTTTTAATTTTTGGTGGTGTACTGCACGGCTTGCTGAAAAATCTTCATACAAAATATAAAATTAAAAAAAAGGTAAATATCATTTTCATCAATAATGACGTTTTATTTCAATCTTAGCACTCTAGCACACTAAAAAGTCACGAGCCGCCACTGGATGCCATAGACTCACTGGCTTTAGACGGTTGGCAGCAGTAAGGACTCTTGTGCGGTATTCACTGTAAAAAATACGTTTAGTAATTTTTAACTTAATTCCAATATTGTCATTTTTTTTATTTTCCTGTCGTCATTTAAAAATCATTATAACAACAATATAAACAAACTTATACGCACACACACACCCAAACACACATTCCTTTACCGCAGAATACCACTTCTCACGCCTTACACTACTAACACACCCACACACTCACACACACTTATACACTTCACAGTACCGCGTCACCTGGTAGCACAATGAAACATATCATATGTACCGATCTTTGTATAATACTAAATATCTGTATAACATCTTACGCCTTTGTTACCAATATTCTGTTTGTTTCTACAATCACAAATCAAATAAAATGTAAATTACTGAAACAATATGAATTAAAAAAAATCCGCAGGAATGTAAAAATATATTTGCGTCTACATCTTCAGTATCTTTCCTTTTCAAAGTTTATTTATCTCTCAAATATGTTTCTTTTCTGTAAATTTTCCTTATTAACATTGTTTGAATATTAATATTATATCAATCAAAGAAGGAAAATAAATATGTAATTTGTACACAAAAAAAACATCATTTTCTGGGTTACATTGGAAATAAAGCATCTCCACCAGAGGATGTGGTGAGGTTCAAAGAAGTGGGGATGAGAATGAGATGAGAAACAGGAAGGTTGGAAATGAAAGATAAAGAAGCAAGGTAGTGATCTTTGTCATTCTAAATTGTTTCTTGAAAAGTTGATAGAGTGTTTTGTACACTTTTATTTTATGAATATGTTAATATATTAAGAGATCATTGTTTGAAATTGTTTTATGCTTTAAATACACACAATCCTCTGTTTATTTACAATAATCATTCAAAAGTTGATAATGCTACAGCACCGTTTTTTTAGATTGCTGGCTTTGCTTTTACGCCCCTCACTCCCCTCGTCACTCCTGTTTCTCTTCTGTTGGTTTTTCACGACGGTGATACTTACAGTAAATTTAATTCTGGAACAAAACAATAATAATAATGAATTTATATTTCATAGTTTTGTGATGGTTCACCTTAAGTGTGCTTCACATTTGATTACCTAACCTAATATAACAACGAAAAAATGATATATACCAGATAAGTGTGCAAATTACCATAGACAATTCAAAATCATGATAAGTATCGTAGAAATGTTCAAACATGGGTATAAGAGTGAATTAAATTTAATATTATTATTATTGAGTTCTGCTGTTTTCAGTTTTGTATTTGTAGTGACAGCTGTTTCGGCGTTTAAGGCCATTGTCAAACTGTAACTGCCTTAAAAGCCGAAACAGCTGTTACTAAAAATAAAAAAAAAAATTGAAAAATAGCAGAACTCAATAATAATAATATTAAATTTAATTCAATTAAATTATATAAAAATTAAAATGGAGTTCTACAAATTGAACACAAAAACTAAAAAAAAAAAAAAAATAATAAATAAAAAAAAGGTATAAGAGTGCATGTGTACATAAATAGATTGAGAAGCAACTTACTAGAAGCAAATACTATGAAAAATCCAGATAAAAAGCAAGTTAAAATATGAACAATGTTAGAAAATAATATCGAAAACAATGTATTTGTTGATACTTATAAACATCAATATTAAAGAATTTAAAGTAAATGGTTTTAACATTACAATTGAATTGTGAAATAAAACAAATCGTTAAGCTGTGTGTAATTTGACGACCTCCGTAGTCGAGTGGTAAGACGCTCGCCTACAAATCCAGAGGCGGCGGGTTCAAGCCCGGCGTGCGCAAATAACTTTCATTTAATTAATATGCGTCAAAACACATTTAATTAATGTAGAATAATATATAGTATGTTTACTCTGAGTATCGCCCTGGTGTAAGAACACCATGCATAATCGAAACGTTGCTTTAAATGGTTTCAGCCGGGTTTGGTGACCAGGTTTAATAGCTAGATACTTCCCAATCTTTCTCTTTTCCATCTCCTTCCCTTTCTCACTACCTTCAGCCTCACAAAATATCCCAATCGCGGATGCCATAGTCTCACTGGTTTCAGACGGTTAGAGCAGTTGGAATTCTCGTGTAGTATTTGCACACCAAATGATCCTCACCGTTCGCCACGGAGATTTTTTTGTGTTATAACAATTGTACAATTACATACATAATATCGCAAAGGTGGGCTTGTTGCAGGGCGGCAATTCATTCCAACCGACCAACTGTTTATAAAAATCAAAAAGTTGAAATTTAAACAACGGATTGATTGTGCAGGTCGGTAATGCCCGTCGACGTTTCTTATCGCCGCTCTGCCTTTCGTTTCCTTCTAGCCTCCAGCCTTTGCGGCCATTAGTGTTACAATGCAGGAACCAATATGTTCATAATCTGCGGTCATTTGCCACGTGTTTTCACTAACACACGCACGCACCGGTCGCCCTAATGGGGCATAAATCTTAACAAATACGTATGGTACAACATGACAAATTCCCGATCGCAATGGCTCAACAGGAGCAACCTCGAACCGCGAGTGGGGCTGTCACAAAACGACTGAAAGCCGAGTGGTTGAGACGCTAGCCCACGAATCCAGAGGTCGCGGGTTCAAATCCCGGGGTGCACAAATACGTTTTATTCAGTTATTTTAGATTTAATTCATATGAAATTATATTTACTCGTATAATTATTTTTTTTTTTTTTAGGTTTTTCAATTTTATTTAAGCAATAGTTATTATTATTTTAATTTTTTTTTTCAGCAACAATTTTTAGTCAAAGTTCGACTAGCTTGCGTAAAAATAATTATCTAGCAGAACTTTTGGCTAAAAATTGTTAAAAAAAAAAAAATAGAAATAATAATAATTGTTGTTTAAATAAAATTAAAAAACCTAAAAATTAAAATGGAGTTCTACGAAATAAACTTCAAAACGACAAGCAAAAATGAAATTATATAGTTTATTTGAAGTATGCTTCAGAGAAGTAGAACTCTAAGTATTACCCTTTCGAACTACCACCATTCAGAATCGAAACGTTGCTTGAAATAACTTTAATCGTGCTTGGTGACAAGATGTGATTATCCATGCGCTACTTCCCAACCTTCTTCTTCTACATTTCTTTCCCCTCCTCACTACATTCTGCCTCACAACATACTGTACAGTATTTATCCTCCTTTGTTTTAACTCCTACGCCAAACTCAAGAACCAGTTCTCATCTTTGGCGCAGAAATACAAAAACAATATGTTACAAATACATTATCGAATGTACTCGCAACTTGAATATCTTTAAATGATAATATGTTTTAACGATTTTACAAAATAACACAAAAAAAAATTCTAAAAACATGTCATAAAAAAATTATACAGAATTGACTTATTTTATAATTTTATTTTATTTAAATATATAACCAGAATAATTTTCTTCGGAAGGACAACACACACAATTGTTCATTATATTTAAGAAACTGTCAATGTTGTGTGATATTTGGTATAATTCCATATATATATGTATTTTTTTTTTTTTGTAAAATTTAATAAAAAAAAAAAAAAAAAAAGTTTATTTATAAAATTTTGGAAGTGTGTCTATTTTTATCTATCACTAATTTCGCTCTCTTGTCTAAATATATGATTTGTATTCTGTTAAATATTCTATGTACATTTTTAAATACGCTTTAAAATTAAAATGATTTTTCAAATAATAAATAAATTAATTCGTAAACAGTCACGAAAAAAAAAAAAAAAAAACCTTCATTTTACTCATCTCCTTCCTCCCCTCACTACCTTTAACCTCACAACATACCCCAATTAGAGATTCCATTGTTTCATTGGCTCTGGACGGTTGCTAGCATTTGGGATTCTTTTTTATTTTCTTAAATTATTTGGTGAAAAACTATTTTTTTAGAACTTTCTTGGGTAAATAAATAAACTTAAAGACCTTTAGAGGGATTTGCATTTTTGTGGGGCCCTGAAGTTGGTTGTATAGGTGTTAACCGTTCACGCGGCACATGCACAAAGGCAATGGAAAAATAACCATTATTTTATAAACATCGATAATATAAGTTATTAGGTTGGCGAAAAGAATTATACCATAACTGCACACCGAGGTCGGCGGTAAATACTCGAATGTGGAGGATTTTGTTTTATTTATTTTATGTGATTATCGCCCAAGAGTCCTAACTGCCCGGAGTCAGTGAGACTATATCACTAATTGGAGTATGTAATGAGGCTGAAGGTGATGGGAAGGGTAAAAAAAGAAGGTTGATAAGTACTTGGATATTCAAATCTGGTCACCGAACACAAATTTAGGCTATTTCTAGCAACGTTTCGATTCTGAATGATGGTTTTTCACTAGAGCGATACTTAGAATATCTACCACTCTGGAACGTGCCGATAATAAACTATCCTTCATTTTAAATAAATTAAGACCAATGAATTATTTCGTAAGAAGCAATCACACGGTGGTTAGATATTATATTATTAATAAAATAATACTTTGTTTTAAGACCTACTAGGAATTTCTAGGTAAAACTAAGTTTTTTAACTCATTGATAAGTTCTAGTGAATTTTTAAAAATCGATTTAGGTGAAAACACTTTTATATCAATTAATACATTTGTAATGAGGCTAATTTGAAAGTTGGGGAATCACAGCAGGGAATCACAGGTCTAATAGGAAAATACACCTCTAATATATGCTCTCTCTCTCTTCCTTGTTTGTATTATATAGTGTCTCACTCTTTCATTAATTTTTGTACCTATTTGTACCTGTTAACTCTGTATTTTTCTTTAGTTATTATATGTGCCCTAACGAAGCTTGATACGGTTGGCCTTCATCATAATATTTTTTGTGGTTTTAAAACTTATTAACTAATTAATTAATAAATTTAACCAAAATCATATAAGGAAGAACGTTTTAGTGGATAAAGAAAAAGGAAATGCTGCCAAAATTCTATAACTGTTTTTTTTAATAATAGTAGGAAAATTTTAAAAATAAGTCAATATATTAAACTTTATAAATATCATTTAATTTTTTGTTATTTTTAGAACTTCTCTGTGTGTGTTTTTTTTTTTTTTAATTTGGCTAAATTATTTATTTTTATTGAAATGATAACCAAAATATCATTTTTTATACATAATATTCACAAGAAGTAAACAAAAACTCATTCCTTTGGTCAGCCCATTACATTTGAGTTACTTTGAATCCAAAACTCACATTGATACTGTCGATTTTAGGTCGTTTTCGTTGTTTTTAAGAATTTTAAAACTTATTTTTAAATTAATTAATCGAATCTTACGATATTTTCATAAAAAGCAATTTATTTGTGGTTTGACATATTTAACGAAATAAAAAAGTAACTTTGTACAAGACCACAGATTATATTTCAATTGTTATTACTGACCGGTTTCGCTTAGCTTAATCATCATCAGGGTAAAAAAATAAACTAAAATAAATAATTTCATCAAAATTAAAATAAAATCTGTGGTCTTATACAAAGTTATTTTTCATTTCATTACTTAGGATATTTATTTTTCTGCAAGTATAATATAAAAAAAACGTGAATTTCATTTTAGCTATAAAAATATAAACATATTAGGCTGTATATATATTTATTTATTTAATTGTAAAGTAGACTTCTACGTATTAAAGTACATTAAACATTGACACAAAAAAAAATATTGCCTCGTACAAAAAGTAAAAATGAGTAGTAAACAAAAGTATTTCAAACATTAAGTTTGCTTGAATACATAACATTGATATTGATAAGAGATATGTGAAATTGTAGCTTTCTTGGATCTAGATTTTGTGCAGTTAAATACATCAGCCACTTCTGCGTACGTATTGCCAACTGCATGCAATCTAAGTACAAGCGAGTATCTGCAAGACTGTCATGATGTTATTGTTACAACTAAATAGAATTTTGGATCGAGGAGGTTTTCTTTAATATTGACAATTTCGAAAATAATTCTTCGATCTGAATGTTTCAATAAGTTAAATTCTTTCTTCAAGAAGTTATTGTTTATGTTTTCAATGGTTTGATTGTATTTGTAGACTATAAACACATCGTTAAGATATTTAAGACAGTTATTATAATTTAATAATGCCAAATTATTAACTTTATTCCAATTATTTTTATTACGACCGGACCGCTTTCACCTTATAACGGGCATTTTTAGACCGGTACAGTTCGAAGTAAATCTTTGGTATAAATATATTATTGATGTTCGGAATAGACCTTTATTGAGTCTAAATCACAGTGAACATCTGTGATCCATCTTAAACTGACTAGAAATGTAGTACGTCATAAAAGTGGTCCAGTATACTTCAGCAAAATATATACTGTAAAAATAACTTTCATATCAATTTTAATAGGTGCAGTTTTCTTCAGTCACATAAGGGTTGAAGTCACAGGCAATTCTATTGATGAATACATTTGCGAGATATATGCGAGATATGTGTAGAGTTCTAAGTATAATAAGGAAAGCATGTGATTCCGATCTCTCACTCACCCAAAAGATTCAGTAGTTCAGACGAACCGCCGGCAAATGCAATTTATGGCGGCCGCCGCACAGCGTACATACGTCTCAATCGCCCGTTAAATGGATAGGTCCGCAGAACTAATGTTCTGGACCGATCGCCGATATCATTGTATGAGCGGTGGCCAGCGCGTGCGGCGTCCCGTGTAATTCGACCATTATGTCCTCAATACACCCTTGTTTTGTGCCCAGAGTGCCAATACAAACCGCCGACGAACCTCCCCACCCAATCAACCAACAAAATCGACAAACTCACAGAAAGAAACGAGGATATCCTTGCCGACAAATTAAAAGTAACACTTTGTCCAGATTTGTGAGTATAGTAAAAAAAACGCTGTAGCTGGCCTGTAACTGTAGTCAAGATGTTCATGCCCCTCGAATGTTGAAAATCGATGATTTAGGCATATTACTGTAGTCAAGATTTTAATGCGCCTCTAATGTTGAAAAACGCTGTAGATGGCCTGTAACTGTAGTCGAGATTTGAATGTCCTTTGAATGTTGAAAATCGCTGATTATGGTATATGACTATAGTTAAGATTTTAATGCGCCTCCAATGTTGAAAAACGCTGTAGCCGGCCTGTAACTGTAGTAAAGATTTTAATCCCCCTCGCATGTTGAAAATTGCTTATTAAGGCATATGACTGTAATCAAGATTTTGATGCGCCTCTAATGTTGAAAACGCTGTAGCTGGCCTGTATCTGTAGTCAAGATTGTAATGCCCCTCGAATATTGAAAATTGATGATAAAGGCATATGACTATAGTTTGGTTTTTGAAGCGTCTCTAATGTTTAAAAACGCATTATCAGGCGTATGACTGTAGTCAGGATTTTAATACAATTCTAGTGTTAAAAAACGCTATATAAAGTCTATGACTGTAGTATTTTATAGCGCCTCTAATGTTGAAAAACCCTATAGCTCACCTATGACTATTGTCAGTTTTTTTTAATGCACCTCCAATGTTAAATAACACTGTACTTGGCTTATGACAAACACTATCAAACCCAATACCGAAGTCAAAGGATAAGTAGAACTTTCAATCAAAATTTGCTCTTCCTACTCTGGTTTTATTGCTCCTCAAATAATAGAAAACACCGTACGTCTAGGGTGTGGGATGAGCAATATATTTAATTAACTAACCTCTAAATTTGTTAAATTTACCTAAATGTAAGACGTGTAATTGAATATATTTTACTCTTTAAAAAATAGGGCTTTTTATAAGATATCGTTGTAATAATTATATATTAACACTCATTCAACATTCCTTGCCGTAGACTTAGAAACAATGAACTGCTGTTCCTCAATCATCACTCTTCTAATTGTTGATATCATTTTTCACTGTCCAAAATGTCATGACTTGAAAACTTAAGCCATTGTCTTGACATTTTTGGTACCAGTTAAATGATTTTTAAAATTCTTTACAACTCTATCAAAACCTTGTCCCGGCTTCGACTTGAATGTTCTTTCAGTTGTATATTTTTATCCTTGCTTTATTAAATGTGATATGTGTGATGTAATTTCTGTGTTGCTCTTTTTTCCCCATTTCATGTTGTGTATTTTTCGTTATTGGACAATGGTCTGTTAGTATATAAATAAATAAATATGCTCGTAAGTCCACCATAGGACTATCATGCTACGGGTTTGAATCTAAATAAATAGTCTAAACAACCCAAATAACCACGTAACACATACAAAACAGAAAAAGAAGAATGTAATATTAAAACAACAAAAAAACTATGATACATCTGTAAACTTGCATTTAAATATGAAAAAAGCAAATATTGTCAAACATCTACTGATTAAATTGCGGAAAAAACAATTCTCTTGCTAGGTACATAGTTTTACTGATGACAAACGTAATACAGGCCCTTTTAAATTGTAAAATATTACGTCAATTCTATTTTAACCTCGCAATAGTATACTTCTATGCAACGAATTCAACATCTGGGAAACAAATACTGCGATGTTATGAATATGTTAAGTACGTCAATATCACAATATAAGCATACCTTAGTACAGTTTTTTTTTCATTAAATAGAGCTAATTTATTTTAGGAAAGTATTTTACTTTGGGTGCACCTGCTATTTAATACTATTTTTCATTTTTTTTCATTAAAAATGTAAATATTTGTTTAAAAGTCAATAAATAATTAAATATAAAACGCTGTTCCTTAAATGTTCAACACACCTTCTTCATGGGGTCAATGATTTTTTAAAAGTTGAGTCGACTTCCGTAATTTTAGTGGTTTTATAAATTGCGGCCTCAATGTTTGATATCCCTGTACTTAAACAACAACAAAATTATGTAAGTGTCTTTTCTATATTTTATTTTTTCATAGTGAATACCGCAAAAGGGTCCCAACTTCAACGGCCTCCATGGTGGAGTGGTAAGACGCTCGACTACGAACACAAAGGTCGCGGGCTCAAAACCCGGCGTGCGCTAATAACTTTTATTTAATTAATATTTGTCATAACACATTAAATTCATATAAAAATGTTAAACGGTACGTTCAAGAGTGGTAGATAGTCTAAGTATCATCCTGGTGAAAGACTACCGTTCAGAATCGAAACGTTGCTTGAAATGGCTTTAGCCGTGTTTGGTGACCAGATCTGAATAGCCAAATACTTCCCAACCTTCCTCTTTTCAATTTCCTTCCCCTCTCCATTACCTTAAGCCTCACAACACACCCTATTTGGGGATGCCATTGTCTCACTTGCTCTAGACGGTTGGGAGCAGTTGAGACTCTTGTGCGGTATTAATATAAAAAAATAAATAAATAAAAAACTGCTTCCAACTGTCTAGAGGTATTACGACTATGGCAATCCCGATTGGTAATGTTGTGAGGTTGATGGTAGTGAATAAGGGAAGAAGATGGGAAATAGGAAGATTGTGAAGTACCTAGCTATTTAGATCTGGTCACCAAATACGGCTAAAACCATTTCAAGCAACGTTTCAATTCTGAATGGTGGTATTTTACCAGGGTGAAACCATGAGTACTACTCAATAATACAAAATATTATTTTATATGAATTAAATGTGTAATGACACAAATTGGTTAAAAAAAAATAATTTGCGGACGCCGGGTTTGAACCCGCGACCTTTAGATTTGTAGTCGAGCGTCTCACCACTCGACATAGTTTTGATAACAAATAACTTATTTTCGTAGAAAGCAATCACTTAGTGGTTTTACATATTTAAAGAAATGAAAAAATACGTTTGTATAAGACCACAGATATATTTTTATTATAGTTTTCGCTTAGCTTTAGGCATCGTCAATCTTTTTTTAATCACCTTCTCAGTTGACGTTTTGTTTCTTTTCATTCATATTATATGTCTCTTTCTCTCTGTTTCTTTATTATATTTGAAATGTTTATCTATTATGAAATTATTCAATTACGGAATGTACTGCATTGCACTACTCCTACACACCTTTTGAAAAAAAAAACTTTATTGTTGGATCCAAAGCTGCGATAAAACACCGAATGTGTTTCTGTAAATTGTAGCTTCAGATGAATTTAGAAAAAAGTGAACTGTAGAACGATAAAACCATAACTACTTGATGACGTGTCTAATTATGGATGTGGACAGATTGAGGGGCGAAGGAAGAAGGAAAACCAATTCACTCACCGACGAAGTTGAATTAGAAGTTCTTCATTATACTTACACACTGTATTATTAACGAACACCACCGAGAAGCGAGACAACAAAGAACGAACACGTTTTTGTCACATAACTTTCTTCTGTTTCGATTGTCACTTGTTTTCAAACTAGGTGTCGTTGAATACGGAAATCAAATATAGTAAAATGGTTGGATGAGGCAGGAACTGGATGAAAAACATAAAGGTAATAACCCAAAAAACTATCTTCTTGAAATCCAACAATAAAATTTATATTTATTGTTTTCTCATTGTTCTGTTATTTTATTTTATATTTTTTTCTCCCTCTGTATGTATAAATAACCGCAAGTTTTGTATTTTTTTCATTTCTTTAAAAAACTTATTAACCTACCGTACCTGATATGCTTTGAGAAGGCAAATACTATTAAACTGTGTTTAATTTATTTCCAAATCGTCACCATCCCTTTCGCAGCAATGTTCTTGCTGGATCCAGGACTCGGTCCTCCGAGCCGGAACGAATGGTCAGAGCGAGGTTCAGACATATGATGTGTTCTCTGGTCACTAGAGCTAGACTTCCGTAAATGCAAATCGTAAATCTATGCACGAGAACATTGATAAATTGATTGAAACGCCCGCTATCTGTGCTTTGGAAACAATGGTTGGGTTTTTATATTCGGAGTTTCCTTTATTTGGAGAATGAGTGTTTTTTCTTTATATTAAAAAAATCTTAAAGATTTTTTTTCATTATTTTTACTAACTGACGCGGCATTTCCCCGAAGGGCAGGCAGAAGAGACGGACCGCCATACAATTCTGTCTTGGTACACACTCCTTGCATAATACACATTCACACACCGTCTCATACATACTTTTCTGTTATTCTGATTCTTCACATGGCTTGACTCAAGTGTTTTTTGTTTTTTTTTATTTAAAATTTTTGATGCATTTTAAATATAGTAATAACAATATGAAAGGGTAATAGAGAAAAATAAATAAATTTACAAACGAAATAATCCCAGAAAGGCAAAGCCTGTGCGTGGGTATTAAATAGACTTTATCGCACTTTTCAGGGTTAAAAATGAAAGTTTCAAACATAGTTTGTTACGTAATATGTTTGATTCACTTGATAGACCAGTATTTTCCTCGGGCGTCCCCGACCTCTTCTCATCAAGACTATGGCATTCCCATTGGGGTATTTTGTGAGGCTGAAGGTAGTGGGGAAGGGGAGGAGATGGGAATGAAGAAAGTACCTGGCTGTTCAGATCTGGTCACCAAACACGGCTAAAGCCGTTTCAAGCAACGTTTCGGTTCTGAATGGCGGTCTTTCACCAGGGCGATAGATATACTAAAGGTATCTATACTCAGGTACCGCGAATGAACAATATATTATTTTACCTCTGGATTGGTAGGCAAGCGTCTTACCACTCGACTATGGAATCCGTCAAATATTCTCTTAATGTTTTTACAGTGCGATTAATACGAATTGATTTATTTATCAGTACCTTAGTAAATATTTTTTAATGTTCAATTTTGTTTTTTTTTTTTCAATTGTTATCTAACGAAAGTTTTGACCTCACACACTTATTGGTGCAAAATGCTTATTAGAGATTTTTTATGAATGTGGACTTTGGAACTGCGTGAAACAATGCTAGTAAACAATGCCAGCGTCGAAAGTGCAGACGCAATTTAAAACTATTGTTTTCTGAGAATGATTTGTTGTCAGGTGTGGGTGTTAATACTTTACAGTAGTTTGCCATTTGGCTGTCGCCAAGCTGTCGCCGCCGATGAAAACTGCAACTAAGTATAAATACATATTTTTTAAAACCTAAGGTTATAAATGAAAACTTATTTTATCATTTAGATATCGGTAAAAGAACATTTGTTTCAGGTTATCTCCAGTGTAATTCTTTAATATGTATATAGTGAATACCGCACAAAAGTCCTAACTGTTGCCAAACGTCTAGAGCCGGTGAGACTATGGCATCCCTAATTGGAGTATTTCGTAATGCTGAGAAAAAAATATGGTACAGAGGAAGTTTGGGAGATACCTGACTATTTTAGAGCCAGGGAGACTATGATATCCCTAATCGGGTTATGTTATGATGCTGAAGATATTGGAGAAGGGAGGAAAATGGAGAAGAGGACTGTGGAAGTACCTGACTATTGTAGGGCCAGTGAGAATATACTCACGTTTATATATTTGCCATGAAAATAATATGTTTGTTCAATACATATTCAATTTATTACATTAGAGCACAAACGATGTGATCTGTTACAACTTAAGATGAATAAATAAATAAATAACTTAAAAAAAAATTATATTTTATTTTGTTTTATTTTATTTTATTCTGTTTTATTTTATTTTTATTTTATTTTATTTTATTTTGTTTTATAATTTTATAATTTTTTATAACGCCTTAAAGGCTTTCTCATAAAATCCATTTAAGTTTAATAAAGGAGTACGATACATAGGTAGAATATAACATTAAAACAAGAGTTTTAAAAAATAGTTAATATTTAATATAACATTAAAACAAGAGTTTTAAAAAATAGTTAGTATTTAAAATGCAATTATATAAATATAACGTAGGTTTTAAAATTAGTTATATAAACATAATATACCAACCAACTAACCAACCACATTATATATTCACATTCCTTTCTTCGTTCATTCGCTCTACATGCCCAAACCTTTTAAGCGTTCTTATCTTGATCCTATTCATTGCGCTTACATCGGCCTTGCATTTTTTCCGGATATCCTCATTTGTAACACGGTCATACATGCTTCTACCGTACATACGCCGCAGGGATCTAATTTCTAAAGCATTCAGACTACTTTCATCCTTCCTCTGACAGTTCCATGCCTCAATGCCATACATCAGGGTTGGTAGAAGCACTCCATTGTGGACTGCTAGCTTTGCTTCTTCAAAATTTTTTTTTTATTTGCGCCAACAGCGTTAATTCCTCCATTGTTCGAGTTTTCTGAATGTATCCTTCTTAATATCCTTATCAGCTTTTCTGTCTCTCGTAAACATACTTCTTATATATTTTAATATACGAGTACGTATTATATATGTCATACCCCAATACATTGCGAAAGCGTTAAAAATCACAAAACAATATTCCACCTAATAGAAATATATAAAAAAGTCTACATGGCGATAAAAATTGGTTTTAAGAAGCTATCAAATTTGATATATAAGACTCCAGCTAGCGGATTCACGATTTGAATATGTCAAGTTACGCATGTGCAAAAAGGGAAACATTGAATACGCATTTTTGCGCATAGACGGTGCATCGACATCGTCCCGTCGGAGAAAAGCGAGAAATTAATTGAATCATTTCAACACCTGGCGCCACGGATAAAATGCACGGACGTTTGTCAACCATGATTACAAGAACTGTCTTTGAACAGTTTGATTTGTGATCTCGGTGAGAGCGGTGGATCAAAGTGTCGGTGACGTCATGGGCAATCAAGTGAGTCTAAACCCAAACGAAATGGCGGACAACATATTTGAGGAAGCGGTAGACGATATCCCGATCAACGACTTTTCTTTTAGTGAGTTTATTTGGTTTTATTTTTTTTTATTTTATCAACAATCCAACTTTACTACAGCGGAAGGAATCAGCTGACTCTCGGAGCAAACTTCAGACCTGGCAAAGCAAAGGAGATTTTAAAAATATATTTTTATAGTTAATACCGCACAAGAGTTCCAACTGCTCCCGACTAGCGTTGTGACTGCTCCGTAAGAATTACTTCAAAGAACTATTTTAAAGAACCACTTCAAAAAACTACTTCAAAGAACTACTACAAAGAACTACTTCAAAGAACTTCTTCTGTTGGCGGCAGTTCCCTCTTCATTCATTGTTCATTGAACAAATACTTTAATTGAAGTTGGCAGTTCCGCTCACATTTTCATTGTTTGAACTGCGGCAGTTCAAACTTAATTAATTTAATTTCATTAAACAAATACTTCAATTGAAGTTAGATTACAAATAACTACTTTATTTTGCGGCAGTTTAGTTGCGAAGTTGAACTTCAAAGCCTACAAAGAAGTACTTCACTTCAAGTACTTTAAATAAAGTTCGACTTCAAAGAACTTCGACTTAAAGGAGCCGGTTCTTACCCTGGTCACCGGTAACTGAAACCGCAACACACCCAATTCTGATATCAACTCATCTCTAATTTCAAATCGACTTCCGATGTATATATATATTTTAATTGAATAAATAGGTAATGATGTTATTATGTTCTGCCAAAATACATTCTTAATTTTATTTTTTTACTGTGAAAGCTTTTTTGATTTTCAAAATCATCATCAAAGTATTTAAGACTCAGCACCCCAAATTGCGCTAAGCGTCACTTTGCAGAATTCTAATACAAGCAATACTGTACACGATTTATCTGTAGATTCTACACGGGCAGTTAGGAAAATGTATAAGGTTTCCAGTACCCGTACCCGTATACCCGTATAGAATTAAAACATAAATCATTTGAAGAAACACTTGTATTAGAAAGTAAAAAGTGCATATATTTGTATGCTGACCCTTAAGCCATGTGGAAACGACATTTTATAAAATGATTGAAACCTGACTTTGGGAAGCTATACTTTGTTTTCATCAAATGGGGAATTACCGAATGAAATTATTAATTTTACAATTCAGATATAAAAATGGGGTATTGAAAACGAAAATTCGATACATAAATCATTTCCATACTTTGATAATTGCTTTGAACGCCGAAACAGCTGTCACAATTAAACATAAAACTGGCAAAATTTAATAATATTATTTAATTTGCAATTATAAATTAAATCTGAAAATATATGGAAGCGGTTCCTCGCCTAAAAATACACGGAAAGAACGAACAACGGATATCAAATGTTCCAGTGTTTTTTTTTTAACCGGTTCCTAAATAGATGTTGTTTACCAAAAATTTCTCGTCGAACTTGAACAATTAAAATGCTTACTTAATTATATTGAGAAGTATTTTTTTATCCAACGCCCCCTAATTTTCTCTGGGTCTTCTACTGCCCTACTGAAAGCCTCAAACGCCCACAAGGGGGAGTTTTCGCCCACGTTGAGAACCTATGTTCTAGAGCAGTGGCCTCCAACCTTTTTGTCGCCGCGGACCGTTCAACGTTTGATAATTTTACCTCGGCTCACTGAGGGTTGGGGGAAGGGGGTGCGGGGGACACATTGAATGTAGATTTTTTTAAAACTGTTTTTCCGTGGCCCAGCACCATTTGATCCACGGGCCGGTACCAGGCCACGGCTCGTGAGTTGGGGACCACTGTTCTAGAGTATCTAGTATCTAACACTCTGGAACGTGTATAGACGTGAAAGTATGTATGGATGTGAATGAAGCAAGGAGTATGTGACAAGACAAAAAATTAAGTACCAACATATTAACTGTCCTCAATCTAATTTCCTTTTCTTTGATTTGACAAATATGTTATTATGAATTCATACGTTTCAACTGAATTTTTATAATTTTAAATAAAAAATAATTTTTTATTTAAGTTTTATTTATACATATATAATTCGACCGGTTTCGGTTAGATTAATTATCAGGGAACGTATAAGTATAAACTATGATTGAAATCTTAGTTTATACTTATACGTTCCTGATGAAAGTTAAGTCTAACCGAAACCGGTCGAATTGTTATATGTGTATAAATAAAGTGGCTTAAAACAAAATTATTTTTTATTTAAAATTATAATGTCAAGCTACAAAGTGTTTGCTTCCTTCGATAATTGAATTTTTATACCCTTAGCTTCTGGTAAATTGTTTTTTTTTTTAAATTAATCTGTTAATGTACACATGCACTGTTATACCCATATCTGAAACTTTTTCTCTCGTGAATTATGATAACGATCATCATTTTAGATAGTTTTAATTTGTATAAATATTATGTATTATTTTCTCCTTGTTAGTTAATCTTACTAGCATAATTAATTTAGTATGAAGCGCACTAGAGGTGAAATATCACAAAACTGCGCTGTATAAGTTCACTGTTATTATTATTAAAGTTGTATGACGGTCCATCCTCATCGGCGTGATGGCCAATTAGTTATTTACATACTATAACAAACAAAACATAAATATTAAAGGTTTAATCTAAAAAAGTCAAAGATTAAAATCCTCTTGGAGTGTGATGCAGAATCACTCCTTGAATTTTCGCGCTATGGCCGTAAAGCCCGGTGTGTATAGTGGGGGTATACTACAGGCAAAAGCCATTTCAGGAAATTGATATTGAATTGGCGCGAAAAATATGACAGCTGAGACACATTGAATCATCTCGTATATAATAATTCTAATTTTCTTGATATCAAATTAGTGATTGATCATCCCCTTCAATAATGTTAATAGAACAGCTACATACTTTGAATTTGTATGCGATGTAGCCATAGAAACGATTTGAAAGCAATCAGTCACTGTACAAATTGCCATTAAATCACTTCTATCGCTTACGTAATAATTTTTTAGACGAGGTTATACACAATAGAAAATTATTTTGTATCTGATGAATTAGTAAGAAAATATTATTTTTTTTATCAAATATGATATTTCTGTGAACGTTTATTTATTTATTTATAAATTGACGGACTAAAGTCCAATTACAAAAAATACATATAAAACACGAAATGTAAAAAAGAGCAACAGAGAAGGAAAAGCATTTACATAATAATAAATGAATCGATGACAAAAATAAGACAAAATAAACATAAGAGAGAACATTCTAGCCATGGTCTAGTCAAAGTTTTGGTAGAGTCGTAAAGAATGACGAAAATCATTTAGACTGCTACCGAAAATTTCAAGACCATGGCTTGATTTATTTATAGTTTTTGTGTTTAATTTGTAGAACTCCATTTTAATTTTTATATAATTCAATTGAATGAAATTTAATATTATTATTATTGAGTTCTGCTATTTTAAGTTTTTTTCATTTTAGTTTTTAGTGACAGCTGTTTCGGCGTTTAAGGCCGAAACAATATTAATTAACTTAATCGTTATTTATTATTAATTAACTTTGTGCTTCTTAATTTTTTTTCATTACCTACCTCACTAGGTTATTAAAAGTTGTTCTGAGGTAGGTGACAGTGAGTGCATGCAACCTCCATGTAATAACTCTGTTTTAATTTTCATTTAGTTTCATATTTCATTTCTTTTTTTATTTCTCCTTCTTATTTTTTTTAATTTTATTTTTAATTTTATTTTTTATTTAATATTTAGATTTGATTTTGTATAATTTATGTACACTACATCTGTCTCAACACAGGAATCACCTAGTGAGACAGACATGAACCAAACCCATGTATTTTTTTAAATTTTAGTACGAATAATTAAAAAAAAAAAAATATATATATATATATATATATATATATATATATATATATATATATATATATATATATATATATATATATATAGCTCACGTAAAAGCAAAACTTATATCCATGTAATTATGTGTTTTATGTTTGTTTTAGTTCTAATTTTAATATTTATCTTAATTAAGCGATAAAGATTTTTATTTTTTTTGTGCAGGTAATAAGGAAATAAGTCTAATTGTTTGTAATAAAACCATCACCACCGTTAAAAAAAATAGTTCTACAAACGGATTTGTGGCTCGTATCAATAATTATTGTTATCAAGTGAGCAATTATAGGGCAAAGCAATTAAATGTGTGTTTTTTTTATAATGGTGAATACCGCATGGTGAAGACGCCTGACTACGAATCCAGAGGTCGCTGGTTCAAACCTTAGCGTGCGCAATTAAAATGTATTTCTTTGATACATGCTATTTCATATTCAAATGATAAAACATAATATTGTACTGTATATTTGCGGCACGTTCCAGAATGGTAAATACTGATTATGGTATTTATTTATTTATTTATTTATAAATTAACGGACTAAAGTCCAATTACAAAAATACATATAAAACACGAAATATAAAAAAGAGTAACAGAGAAGAAATAGCATATAAATTGAGATAAATGAAGCGATGACAAAAATAAGGCAAAATAAACATAAGAGAGAACATTCAAGCCATGGTCTTAGTCAAAGTTTTGGTAGAGTCGTAAAGAATGACGAAAATCATTTAGACTGCTACCAAAAATTTCAAGACCATGGCTTGAGTTAACAAGTCTTGACATTCTGGACATTGGAGAATTATACCCGTAATTAGTATTGTGATGATTGAGGAACAGCAATTCATTGTTTCTGAGTCTACGGCAAGGAATGTTGAACTGGATAAGTTGCAACAGAGAAGGTGAGTCAATAAAACAATTAATAATTTTGTAAATGAAAATTAAATCGAAGTCTTTCCTGCGCTTTTCTAATGAAGACATTTTCAATAATTGTTCAATTTCATCATATGAATAATCGCCTCTTTCTCGCCCCAATCTCCATGCAATACCGCGTAAGAAGCGATGTTGTACGGATTCAATATGATGAATATGAACGGTATAGAAAGGGGACCAAATTACACTAGCATATTCTAAATGAGGGCGAACTAATGAGCAGTAAAGGGTTTTTAGAGTCTTTATATTCTTAAAGTCACATGCAATTCTATTGATGAAGCCAAGAAGTTTTAATGATTTATTAACTACATTATTAATGTGATCACGAAAAGAAAGATTATAGTCTATAGTGACACCAAGATCTTTTATAGATCTGACGGTAGATAAGGAGACACTATTTAATTTATAATTGAAGAGGATCGGTTTATGAGTTCTATGAAATGACATAATTTTACATTTATCAATGTTTAATTTTAGGCAGTTAGTTTCACACCATTCATTAAATGAATCAATATCACTTTGGAGAAGAATACAGTCATGAAAAGATTTTATTATTTTAAGGATCTTATTGTCATCTGCAAAAAGCCAAAAACGCGAGGAAGAAAATACTTTAGCAATGTCGTTAATAATAAATATGCAAAGACCACCACTCAAAACCGAAACGTCGCCTGAAATGGCTTTGGTCACCTTCGGTGACCAGATCTGAATAGCCAGGTACTTCCCAACCTTACTCTTCCCAAACTTTTTTCCTCAAGATAAATTTGACTCAAGTATTTGCTTTACTTGATCGTGCCATATCTTCCTTGGGCGTCCTTGACTTTTTCTTCCATTCACTTTCGAATCATATACTTTTGACTGTATCTACAAAACCAGAACTTCTGGTACCTTTTTCAAAATAGGTTCATTATTTGGACATGTCCGGGTCTCATTTCTTTTCCTTGGCCAGTGTTATTAAGTAAAAAGCGTTTGAAGCAATTTGATATTTTGAAATTGAAATGTGATTATTTTAACCACTCATAATAGAGATGCATTTTTTATTGATATCCGTTTGCCATAATTTCTCAAAATATATTTTAAAAAGATAAATTAATCTTTTTTGTCCACAGATTCATCATCACCATCAGAGGCGACCCTGACAAAGGAGGAGTTGTTTTGTATCGAAGAAATTACTCGGGACTACGATTCTAACCCTTCTCCATCTGATCAGGGGACAACCACCCCCGCCCCGTCTACGTATTGTTCATTTTCAAGCAGTCTTGTTAATACGCCCAGCCCAAGCGAAGATGTGGCCACGCCAAGCTCGGCCGTTATTGAGAATCTTCCTAAAAATTCCCCTTCATCAAAGCGGAAGAATTCCAAAGATAAAACGCCTAGAAAAATCAGAAAGAAAACAAAAAGTGATTGGATAGATACAAAGAGGAAGGTCCTACATAACCTGGGGAAAGCGTACGTGTCTCGAGGTGGAAAACAGCGTGCTGCTAAAATAATGAAACCACCTTGCAAATTAAATTGCCGTTTAAATTGCCAACAAAGAATTTGCGATAGGCTTCGTTATGCAATACACAAATTTTTTTGGAAGATCGGAGATCATTCAATTCAGTGGAGCTTCATAGCGCGACACACTCAACGTTCTACTAAAAAGAGATTCACCACACCTGAAAAATCCCGTCGGGAGTTTGTGGTCAAGTATTTCTTTCCAAAGATACGTTTTTCTGACGATGACTCTTCACCAACGCTTATAAGAGTGTGCAAACTCATGTTCAAGAATACATTGTCAATCAGCAATCAGTTTATACAAACAGCAATTGAAAAGCATTGTAAAGCTTCGAATACTTTTCTTACTACAGATAACAGAGGAGCACATTCTAGTCACATAAAAGTAATAACTAAACGAGTCAAAGACGGAGTATATTCTCACGTAAAATCTTTTGCCCCGCTTGCATCACACAATCCGAGTGAACAAACAAACAAAATATATTTGGATGGCAACCTTACATTTGGGGTCATGTTCGAAATGTACAAAGAGTGGTGCGAGGCACATAACTACACCGATGTTGCCAACACTTTGAGGCAGTATCGAGATATCGTTAAAAACGAAATGAACGTGGAATTTTACCAACATAGGAAAAATCTGTGCGATATATGTTATTCACATGAAAATTTTACCAGTCCTACTGACAAATGTTCAACTATATACACCTTACATCTTAGCAATAAAGAAATTGCCGGAGACCTGAAAAATCAGGATAAAGCAAGTGCGATTTCCAACACAAGCGAAGTCTGCATGGCTACTTTTGATTTCCACAAAATACTAAACGCACCGCATGCTGAGATCAATGTTCTATTTTGTAAACAGAAGTTGAATGTATATAATTTCTCTGTTTTTGATGCCGGATTGCAAGAAGGATATTGTTATATGTGGGACGAGCAGACAGCCAGTCGGGGACCTGCTGAAGTTGCCAGCTGTTTATTTGATTTCATAAGAAAAAAAGCCGATTATGGAATAACAGACCTACGACTATGGTCTTCTGACTGCGAAGGACAAAGTTCAAACCCGATTGTATTTTTTATGCATATATACGCATCATCGAAATTCGGGGTCGATATTTGCCACAGGTTCTTAGAGAACGGCCACACACAGTCTGAAGGCGACAGTGTGCATGATCTCATAGATAGAACAAGTAAAGGGAAGGTGATTTACACGCCTGATGAATGGTACGCCTTTGTAAGATGGGCTAAAGTCAACCAACATCTATGCAATGTGACCGAGGTCGATCGTGATATGATTTTTGATTTCGTGTCATGTTTAAAATTTAAGAATTGGAGTGAAAAATTTGACGGTGACAAAATAGTGTGGGAACAAGTGAAAGAAGTCAGGGTTTACGCTCATACTCCCGATGTTATTTTTTATAAATATGATTTGAGCGATACTGAGGCAAAGTCAATTAGTTGCGCTTCTTATATAAGCACCAGAGGTAAAACTAAAACATCTATGGAACTGAAAACTATTCCTGATGTGCCAATGCTCATAACTCACTCAAAGTTTAAGGACCTGGTCAGTTTGTGTGAAACTGGCATTATTCCAGCCAAGTATCACCATTTTTACAAAGGTTTAAAGCACTTTGATGAAAGTATTGAGTAAATTAGGACCACATTTTTTTTCCTTGTATATTTTTTATTTTACCAAACTATGATCGTATTAAAAATGTGGATATCCGGAAAGAATGCAAGGCTGATGTGAGCGTAATGAATAGGATCAAGAAAGGGACGCTTTAATGGTTTGGGCATGTAGAGCGAATGAACGAAGAAAAGAGTGTGAAAAGAATATATGATGCGAAAGTGAATGGAAAAAGAAGTCGAGGACGCCTGAGAAAGACATGGCACGATCAAGTAAATCAAATACTTGAATCGGGTCATGTGAAGAGTCAGAATAACAGAAGAGTATGTATGAGACGATGTATGAATGTAAATGAAGCAAGGAGTGTGTGCCAAGACAGAGTTATATGGCGGTCCGTCCTCTCTGCCTAGTTAGGTTTTGGTTAGTTAGTTAGTTAGTTAAGGTGTTTTAACCCCCTTTTAATTTGATGGAAGCTCAAATCGATAACCAGCTCCATTCATGTTTATGCTTAACAGTTGTTAAAAATTTAATGAAACGCTGGAACAAGTCGAGAATCATTGTTAGATGGGGACCGTTCAAGTGTGAAAAAATCATAAAGACGGTCATCATCAATTTCATCGTCCATGTGGCGGAGTTTGAAACAAACCTTATTATTTTTGAAGACGTTGGTGGATTATGTGTAACAATAAAGTAGTTTTCCACTGTGTGATGAAACTAGAAAGCAAAAATTGCTGAAAAGTTTATTCACTTAGCTTGTGTTTTCCCTTTTTTGAATTGTTTTAATAGAAAGCAAAGACCACTAAAATTAGTTCCTTGGAGATGAATCTAACCATTACTTCTAATCTGTTTGTTAAACTATGCATGAGAAAAAAAAAGTTTGATGAAAAACTTTTGTAAAGATTATATGATTATTTAATAGCATAATAATAAGAGAGCAAAGATTTTAACAGTTAAAAGTTTTTAATTAAAGAAAAATACTGTAATATGTTGTTTTGACTATTAATTCTGTACCGTTTTATAGATTAAATATAAGAGATAAAAGATTCATGAAAAGGTAAAAATGAGATTTTATAATTGTTTTAAGCCAGGATTGCTAAACATGTGTTTACCAAGCTGTTTTTTTAATAACAATTTCTGTATTGTTTATTAGCGTTAGAAAAATAAAGTTTGTTGAAAAAGTTTACAGATTTTATTATTATTTAATGGTTTGAAACTGGAAACTGAAACTAGTTAAACGATTAGTTTATTTAATCTTTGCATATTTTTTTGATTTGATCAAATTTAGTAGTGGCAATGTCGGTAAAAACCAAATGACTTTTAAATTCTCATTATATTTCTATTTTTTTAGTATTTGAATAATAAAAAAAAATTGAAGAAAAATCAAAACATTAAAAAACACAATAAAATAAAAAAAACCATAAAAAGTCATATTGCTATTTTTTAAGAGTTTTTATTTATGTTTTATATTGAAGAGTAAAAAAGAGATAGTGTTTATTAAATTAATAATTGATATCATATTTAGATCATTTGTCGTTTCGATTATTTTTTAAAGCTGGACGCTTTGACGCCATTTCATTTTGAAAAACAAAAAAAAAACATGTTTTTTCATACCATTATTTTTCTTTTGTTCCATAGACTAGGTATACGAGATAAAATATTTATTATTAAAGTGTAGCGGTTAAACAAAAAAAGTATAAAAACATTACGTGATACTGTTTAATTGTGTAAAAATGGAGAGAAACGAGATTGCGAAAAAATAAATATGTTTTTACTTTCAATTATTCCTTTTTTTATTCCGTAGACTAAGTAAAAGAGATGAAAGATTGATGATTAAAGTTGAAAGGGATTATATGAAATTGTAAAATTTTGTCAAAAAATAAAAGATATGATTACTGAGAAACAGTTCCTCGAATATGTTTTAATTTTACATGTATTTGTTTTATTTTATAGACTAAGCTTAATGTAAAAAAAACTAATTTTCCACCCATTGGTCAAAAGTAATTTTTCAGTGTGTTCTGGAAAAAAAACAAAAATACACAACCTGACAAAATTTCGAAAGCTAATAAAATTTTTAATTGTTTATTCTTTTCATTTGGTCATTTCTTGTAAAAAATTAAAATTGTTATTTCTCCAGACTGTCATCATTTCTATGATATCCTTTCCCATGATAAGATACAGGTTTGTTAGAATTTAAAACGTAAATTTTTATAGCTGTTGAATTATGTAGCATGTATTTTTTTTATGAGTACAAAAAATTAGAATTTTACCCAGTATTTTATGTTGCCTGTGAAATTTGTATTATGTGAGGCATTGTTTTGTTATGAGAGATAAGTGAAACAAAATTATTACAAAGATTTTATGCATTTTCGATAGAGAGAGAATAAAATAAAATATGTTTGTTGATTAATATAAAAAATCCGCATTTGTAAAGAATACAACAAATAAAAATATTAGATTTTATTTCGTTTTTTTTTATTTGAATCCCAAACACACATTTCACATTAAAGCAATTACATTATTCGTAAAGTTCCTAAAATTGATAAAGCATTTAGCAACGTCTTAAGTGAAGTTGGACAAATCAATGTGTTGAGCAAATATATTGTGCCTTGAAAAACGATTAATTTAAGCTAAATGAAGATCAACGTTTAATTTGAATGAGATAAAGTCATTGAAGCAAACTCATGTTATTCTTACTTCTGTCGAAATTTACAAACCAAGATTTTTTCCTTTCTAGGGTCTAATGCTCGAAGGGTCTTATTTAAATTAAATACGTCAGTTTTAAGTTAATATTATTGCTGGAAGGGCAAAAGGGCTAATGCGACCCTTTGGTAAAAAAATAGTTAAATATGCAGTTTTGATCAGTTTTTCTTCTGCATATAATATTCTGAGTCTCGATTCAGGCTGTATGGCCCTTCAGCCATCTAAAATATATACATCATTTAGGAGAAGGTTTTTTGACACTTCAGGTAACTCAATTGGAGCATTGAGTTACCTGAGTTAACTTTTTTTTTCTAAATCCAACCAGGTACGGAAGACTACTTCTACTACGGTCCAGTTTATTACTCATTTTCGCCAAAAGTGGAGATACTACAATGTCTGTGCGCGTCTAAGATATCCATATGGCAGCGCTCTTACGAAAGTATGTAACAATTAACATAATTTTGTCCAATTAAGTAATACTTTTTAATAGTGTGAAGGTTGACCGGTTAGTAGCTGGTGGGTTCAATTCTCTTGCTATCTAAGTCCTCCATCATTGCACAAATAACATTTTCCGCTTATTATGGTGGTAGTAGGAGTTTTACAAATATTGTCAGGTTATTTGTAACTGGAGAATGTATGTCTTTATTTATTTATTTATTTACGCCTGTTTTAGGCTTTTACATACATTTTAATTTTTTTTTTTCAAAACAGTAAGCTCATTAGTGCAAGAATTGTGTAAAATAGAAAAATTAAAAAAATAGCATTGAATAGCAGATACAAAAATAACTAATAAAATATTCAAAAATATTGTAAAAGAAAGAAAATAAATAACATTAAGTAATAGGTCAAACTATTAGTTTGGCTCTACCAGATAACAACAACTGTACTAAATTACACTTATATTTTGATATTGACGTGTTAAATATATCAGCGACATCGGAGTATATGTTTCCCAGATGCAACATTCGTCGCATAGGTGTGTTAAATTGTGAGATTGAAGCAGAATTGCTACAATAATACGGAAGGTACTGCATTGTAATCGTCTTGCTAGGAACATGAAGTGAAATCAAGTTTAATAGTTCAGGGCTGTCAATCATTGAATTTATAATTTTGTATAAGCAAATCAAGTCGGTAATTATTCTCCGTTCAGACAATCTCAATAAATTAATATGACAAAGAAGATAATCGTAATTGATAGATTCCCTAAAAAAATTCCCATAAAAAATAAAAAATAAAATGAAGTTAGAAAGAACGTAACTCTACAACACCACGCTTTAGATGTATTTTCAATGAATTTTAGGTGGCTTTCACCTAAAATGGGAGCGAAAATGATCAGAAAAGGGCAAAAGGAAATTGAAGCGGGATAAACACAAAAGTAGCTTATAAGAAGATTGAGATTTAAAAAGGTGCGAATTATAGTTTTTAGTAAGGGGCATAAAATAAGGGATTTAAAAAACACAATATTTATCTTTTTGTAAATGTTGATTCATGGTGGAATTTTATTTGAATGATTAAATAATTCAATTTAAAAAAAAATCACTCCTTTCTTCCAAGACTTTTCCAGTTTCAATCTGTTAAAGTTCAGATTGGTATATTTACTGTGTAAATTACAGTATTTATTCATTTCGAGGGCGTCAAGGGTGGAAAATAAGGATTTTACGTAATTTTCATGAAATAACAGTACTTCATAAAATTTACGTAAAGTCATTGTTAGCTATCCTTGACCCCAAAATATATAATAACCGTAATCTAAGCAATACAAATACCGTATTCAGGTGAATTTAACAGGTTGAAACCGGTCTGGACTTCCGGAAGAAAAAGCACAGAAATAAAGTTAAAATTTTGTATCAAAATCATTGTGAAAAACATTAATTATTAAAAGTACCCAACGAACAATTTAAAGGAACATTGATAAAAGACGAAGATGTCGCACCACATGGTTTTGAAATCTACGTAATTGGTTAAAATGAAGATACGCTGTTTAGTTGTAGGGCTTGCCTGATGATAGGCAACCTGCGATAGGTAAGACCACCCGAAATATATCAATATGAATATTTCAAGACTAACAAATAGCTTCCAGGTAATTATCTTTCAGGAAGTTATATTTCAGGAAATTATCTTTCCGTAAATAGTCTAACGTTTTACATTGTAATTCGTTCTTTAAATGTTGTCCTTTTCAGATTTACACATATCTATCCCTACATCATCTGTACCCGCCCAGCGGTTCTCTGCGGGAGTTGCCTCCGCGGGTGGGGCAAGCGGGTGAGGCGGGGGGAGGGATGGGGCGGTCGGGCGCACAGACTGGTCGGGGTATTTTCTTAACCCTAATCGCTGGAACCACCATAATTCACACGATAGCCCCCCTCCCCCGCTGACCCCTCCCCGAGGTAGTGGCGCCCACACCACCGAATAATGGAGAAAGTCAAGCGGCATTTCGTGAAATTGACTTCGGCCCTACGAACGCAAACTACGCCGGTTGCGGATATCAATTTACATTAAAAAACGTTATTTTTATTAAACAATAATAATGGTATTTTGATCATTTTTATGGCGCCGTTTTCGTGAAAAATCACCTTAAAAGCGCTATACAAACCTTAATTCCATGGGTCTATCTTATCACTCACTACACAATAATCTATGACATGTTATATCATGTACAAAGATAGTATAGAGAAGCTTTTTCACCCGGCAGGTCACTTCAGATAAACACTAATATTTAAGTTGTTTCTAGTTTGGAGAATGAAACGATTTTGCACTGAAAGGACATAATATTTACAAAATCATACAAAGTTGCTTTTTATTCAATTTATTTATCTTTCTAAGATTCTTTCATTATTACGGTGTTTCATACAAACATGAAACAAAACCTTAAAAGATAAAATAAGCGCATATAATAAATAATCTGTAAAGGTGTATTGATTCAAATTCCTTGATAGTCCCGTTGTCACATTTCTTTCTGTTACATGCATCGTGCAAGAAATAGGCAGGACCATAGTAAAACCAGTTTTTATGGTAACGATTTTTCCATCATGAATCAAATTGGAAAAAAAAAATGAACCAAGCTCTTATTTCTTCTTGATGCATTGATTATCATTACCAGGAAATACATATTTCATGTATTACGAATAACCTGACAATATTTCGTTTTCCCCACTTTTATGAAAAAGTTCTGAAATGGTTAATTGCGAAAAAATAGACGACTTAGTTTGAAAACGATTGAACCCGTGACGCCTGATGCAAACCCAATGCTTTGAACAACTCGGCTACAAAACGGTTTTATACTTTTATATAAATTTTACTGTTGAAAATTAATTATAAATTACCCTTTTCACTGATTAAATAGTACCCATTTTTTTTTTAAACTTTTTCCCATTGTTTTTATCACAATATAACCCGATTTTTCTAGTTTTTATTTATATTTTCTCTTTGTTAATTAACGGTGATGTGATTAATATAAACACTAAAAAGATCAACTGATAGAAGTGTGTTTTGTATGCATGCCGAAAGAATGCCGTTGCCGGAGGAGCAGTGCATTTTTCAAAATTATTGTAGTTGACTTTTTTATATCGTCGCGGGTAAGACAAAGAAGATATTTCGGAAAAAATTAACCAAAGCACCTTAAAGTTTTTTTTGACATCAATACCTACTTGGATTTTGTAAAATAAAAAATTAACTCACGTAACTTAATGCTCTCACTGAATTACCTAAAGCGACGAAAAGCTAAAAACATCCCAAGCTTGTATCACTTGATTTAAGTCTACTTCCAAATGGTAAATATATTTTAGATGGCTGAAATGCCACAAAAGTCTTCCGAATCAAAGAAAAGTCAGAGCATTTGATGCAGAAAAAAAACTGATTAATACTGCATATTTAACTATTTTTTTACCAAAGTGCCGCTTAAGCCTTTTTACCTTTCCAGCGACAATATGTACGTTTGGAAAAAGGGCAAGTAAATAAAAACAAACACGATAAAATTAATGAAATGCTTGAGTCAGGTTATGCCAAGAGGTGGAATGACATGAGAGTACCTGTATATCATTGTAAATAAAGTAAAGAGTGTGCCAAGCACACACTGCGTTCTATCCTATCTGATAACCCAGGAAAAACGTTCACCTAAGTTCTACACCCGGGAAATCCTTTTTTTTTTTGAAGCGGAAAAATGACAAAAAAAGATTATCTATCTAAAACTCTGGGAAAATATTGATGTACCCAAGGCATATAATTATAAAACAGTTCATACGTTTGAAACCCACGTGTCTACTACGCGTGCAATATAAGAGTTATTCCAAGTGTTCAGTACAGCCTATAGGTTTAAGTATTCTTCGGTGAAAACCAAACTTCGATAAGAATAAATATATATATGTAAAAGCGTGAATTGAAATGGCCCAACGTTGTCAATCAACATGTGGCGAAGGGATGCACTTGACACTGCATATGGGGATAGCATCCCTTAACCTCTACCCAAACGGTCTGGATTCTAATAATAATAATAATATTTGGATAATTTGTATAGCGACGTTTTTGTGAAAAATCACCTCAACGGCGCTGTACAAGTCCTAATTTCTACTTAATATTAATTCTTAGTTTATATAAATATACAGCAACATACTTACCTGGCAGGTCACTTCTAGCAGGACACAATCACCATATCATAATAATTTAGAATTTAGCTGATTCTTAAATATATTTTTATTTTTTATTTGTATTTTTATTTGTTTTTTAATTTTTTTATTATTGTATTTTCATTTTTAGGGCAAGAGAGCAAATTTAAAATATGGTATTTCGGAGGTATTTTTTAGTTTTTCGTAGGGAGGAACAGATAATGGTGAAAATTTTCTAATGAATTTAAGGAATGAGAGTCTGAAAAGTTTTCTTGGTTTGAACAGAAATCCTATTGGGCTTCTTACATCTTGATTATGGATATGATTTTCTGAAAAAATGGGTTTTGAGTTTGGCTCTGAACTCTGTCGAGTCTCTTATTACTATCAGATCATGTGGTAGTCCATTCCAGGCTTTAGGACCTGGCACTCCAAAGGCGCGCTCTCCGAACTTAGTGTCTGGTGTGCGCTTTGGTTTCTTCAACCTTCCGATAGCCGATGACATTGCCGATCTAAGGGTTTACTGTCGCGAATTGGAATCTTCAGGAATACACAATTCCGATAAATAATCTGGATCCACCGCCGTAAAGACCAGAACCCACGATACTATTGTTCATATATTGATACTATTATTATACCTATTCGTGCTACAATGCTAAATGCGTAATTAAATCCTTCAATATTCACACGAGTTTTATTTTCACGTTTATAAATGTATATGTATTTTTGTTTTAAAAGCATCAATATAGTATATGCAAATACAAAATATGATGTTTGTATAAAAATGTTTACAGAATAACAGCTAAGATAAGAAAGGTATATTAATTATTATGATTTTAACACTCTTTGTTATTATTGTTTGTTTCTTCTTAGTGCTTCTCACTAGGGGGTCCTGTGCTGAAGCGGACTATACTTGTAGTTTTGTAATTTCATGTCATTTAATTTGGTGCGTCTTCTATGTTGTTTTTAGTGGTGCTTTTAAGGTTGTCTCACTGACTTCTTTCAGCCAGACTTTTCAACTTTTCTATTCGTTTTATATCCGGGGGAAGGATATTGTGGAGTTTTATTTCATTTTAGTACATATAACGAAACATATATACACGAGTGGTTATTTAATTGGAATATGTAACAACAGTAAATAATCAAGTAAAAGTGTATGAAAAATCCAAAAGTAAATGAATAACAAACAAAATCACAAGAATAATATTACACAAGGTAGAACACAAATGAATGGATTATTGGTACCTGTACTGAAGAGATGCTTATTAGCCGTTTGGTAATTGGTACTTCATATAACCAGTCCATAACTAAAGAGCATCATTACAATATCAGCTTGATATGATTGACAGATTTTTTTTTAAATTGATTTATCGTGTCAATAAAAATATCTACTTCATTGTTTGTGCAGTAAATTGTGTTGTAGTATCTGTTCTCACCAAAGGAGAGAAATATCCCGTATTTTGTTGCATGTGTAGTGTTCTTGTTCGAATGCGATTTTATATGGTATGTTTTTAATGTCGTTTTGATTAGATCTAGTGTCATGGATGCGTGATCCAGTGAGAGGTTTCGTATTTTTTAGGTTTTAAAAGTACATTTTTGCATTTATTTGTCGTACATTAAGTATGTCAAAACTTTTAAAATTAATAAAGACAAATTCCAATTATTTTTATACGCGTTTCTCAAACTTGGAAAAGTTGAAACATGAGAGAAGGAGAACGATTGAAAAAAGCGTTATTTTATTCACAAAAAGATAACCCAATCCCATTTTGGGATTTCTTACCATTATTCCTAATTTAGGAACTGTTAATTCACGGAGGATTCTGCCGCAATGATTTGATTGTAACAAATTTTCTTCCGGCATATTCTTCAATCATCATTTCTAGCCGATTCAGTATTTTACGTTCAAATCGTTAAATTTGAAAAATATAACAGCCTCCGTGGTCGAGAGGTAAGACGTTTGACTGTGAAACTAGAGTCCCGGCGGGCGCGAATTAATTTTATTTAATTAATATGTGGCATAACACATTTAATTTATATAAATAATATATATTACATTTGCGGCACGTTCCATAGTGGCAGTTACTTTAAGTATCGCCCTGGTTCACCACCATTCAGAATCGAAACGTTGGTTGAAATGGCTTTAGTCGTGTTTGGTGACCCGATCTAGATAGCTAAGTACTTCTCAACCTTCCTCTATCCCATATTCTTTTGCTTCCCACTAGTGTCTCACAACATACCCCATTCGAGGATGCCGTAGTTTCATTAGTTCTAGAAGATATGACACGATGAAGTGAATCAAATACTTGATTCGGGTTATGCGAAGAGTCAGAATAACAGAAGAGTATCTATAAAACGACATTTGAATGTGAATAAAGCAAGGAGTGTGTGCCAAGGCAGAGTTGTATGGCGGCACCCTTGCAGAGGGCGTGACGGTTAGTTAACTTATATTTGTGATGAAGCTTTTCTAAGTCAGAATCAAAACATTGCTTGAAATGACTTTAGCCGTGGTTGGTGACCAGATTTGTATAGCCAAGTACTTCCCGATCTTTCTCTTTTCCATCTCCCTTTTCTTCCCCACTACATTCAGCCTCACAACATACCCCGATCAGGGATGTCATAGTCTCACTGGCTCCAGACAGTTGGAAGCAGTTGGGACTCTTGTGCGATATTCACTATAAAATAGTGAATACCATAATTAATATAATAATACAATAACTGCTCCCAACCGTCTAGAGCCAGTGAAACTATGGCATCCCTAATTGGGGTATTTTGTGAGGCTGAAAGTAGTGGGAAGGGGAATGAGATGGGGAAGAGAAAGGTTGAGAAGTACATAAATACATAAAAGTAAATAAAGACAACCATAAAAATTACAAAAAAACATAAAATGTTAATAATGTTATTATGGCGTAGTGTTTTTCGTCTAGGAGCAAAAGGAAATTCCCGTTCGGAATTAAGCTAAGCGTGTTAAGTAAGTTAACCTTGTTTGGAAATTCTCCTAGAAGGCATCTATTACGAAACCAATGTAGGATCAAGTTGCTGCCAGACGGAACAGGGAACAACACTCGGCTAATATGCTTTAACTTTTCCGTTTGTTATTGTATTTCCGGGTTATGATATAGGAACGGGGTGTTTCACCGCGAAGGCTATAAAACACTGATATTAAAAATCATATCAAAGCCTTTTCAACGGGAATTTCAGTTGACTACCCAAAACAATAATATACAGGAGGGATTTTTGTTGATTTTTTCTCAGGCGTGGCTAGGGCTAGGGCTAGGGCTAGGGTATTTATACATCCATGCATAGCACATGTCGACATAATATTTTGTTCATTTGTATAACCACTTTTTGATAGTATTATTATCAACAAAAATAAAGGATATAACCTCAGAAACGCATTACAAAACGTAGTGGGCGGAGTCGCCGGAGACGTGGGAGACGGAAAACATGCTTACATACTGAAAAGTGATGCGATATTGTGTGACGTCTTGTTTCTTTCTCCTTCACGGTTTACGACGTAAAAACCCGGAGAATGTGATTGATCGTAAATTTGTAAAGGTGGGGTAAAAATATTTAGCTCTTTCTCCATATATATATTTTTACTACAAGGTTGACTATAAAAAGCTTCTACCCAAAGACAAATTAACTAATCAATTGCCAGCTCACTAAAACTTGATTCAAAATGCAATTTTCCTTTCGTTCCTAGACAAAAATCACTACGCCATAATAATGTTACCTTTTATTATATTTTTATAGATGCTACCGCACAAGAGACCCAACTGCTCCCAACCGTCAAGATCAACTATGGTATCCTCAATCGGGGTATGTTGGGAGGCTGAAGTTAACGGGTAGTAGAAGGAGATGGAGCAGAGGAAGGTTTAAAAGTACCTGTCTATTCAGCTCGAAAAAGTTTCTTCCAAAAATTAAACAAATTTACTAACTAACCATCACGCCGTTTCCTCGCAGAGGACGGACTGCCATACAACTCTGTCTCGGCACACACTCCTTACTTTATTCTCATTCATACACCGTCTTAAACATACTCTTCAGTTATTCTGACTCTTCACAAGGCCCGAATCAGGCATTTAATTCACTTGGTCGTGTCATGTCTTCCTCGGACGTTTCCATCTTCTAGAGAACCAATAAGATTATGCTATCCCCAATTAGGTTATGTTGTGAGGCTGAATTTAGTGGGGAGAATAAGAATATGGGCAAGATAAAGGTTGGAAAGCACCTGGCTCTTCAGATCTGGTCACCATACACGACTAAAGCCATTTCAAGAAAGGTTTCGATTATAATAATAATAATAATAATAGCTTTTTATTTCAGCGGAACAGAGCGGTGGGTGCAATACTCTGTCTGCCATATAAGTAAAAATACATATCAGAAACTTAAAACAGTGAAGATAACATAAAAAAACAAAATAGAAAAAATAATGATAGTAATAAAAGTAAAATAAATAGATAAAAATCACGTAAAATGATAATAATAATAATAATAATATAAGAGCATTATAATGAAATAAAGAAAATAACTTTTACGGCGGATTGAGGGAAATTCTCCACCTGTGATGTAGGGGCGCACTGTGCCACTGGACGGAAAGCCTGGACGAGAGTGTTCTCGGATTCCTTTACCGGAAGACTGCACCTATTGAATCTCCTGGCGAGCATGTTGGCTCGCACGCTTAGTGCTCTTCTCTGGCGCTCTATGTCCTTCTTGTCATTTAAGTCGTCAGTTACGACATGACCCAAATATTTAATTTCACTGCTTATATTCAGATCAACTCCGCCAAGACGTATGGGCGGGATGACAGTAGGTCCTGTACTTGCTCTAAATATCAGCAGCGATGATTTTTTGGCATTGTACACTAACCCATGACTGTCAACGTACGCTTCACAAATGGCCACCAGTTTTCTCATTGCTCTTACTGATGGGGCTAGAATAACCATGTCATCTGCGTAGCTAATGTTGTTCATACATACCCCGGAAATGTGGCATCCGATTCTTGTTTTATTCAGTGCTTTACTCAGTTCGTCCATATAAACATTAAATAGAACTGGAGACATTGAGCCTCCTTGTCTAACGCCGCACTTTAGCTTAGCTGCTTCTGATAGGCTATCATTCCATCTGACGAAGTTTTCCTGTTGGTTGTACCATGCACCCAGTATTTTCACAATTGATGGAGGTACTTGTCGTTCGGTTAGTTTTTCCCATAACTTTTCATGACTTACCCTATCAAAAGCTTTACTCAGATCAAGGAAGCATGCATAGACCGTTGTTTTTCGTGCTTTATAGTATTCAATGACTTGTTTCATACTATATATAGCTGTATCCGTAGAGCAACCAGACTTGAATCCCATTTGCGAATCCTCTGTTCTAAGTTTGTCTTCCGTCAAATTTAGTAGAACTTTTTCGAGGATTCTTGCAATAACTGTAGCGAGAGATATAGGCCTGTAGTTAGCGGATGATGTCAAGTCCAGTTGACGGCTCTTTGGAATCGGTACTATAATAGTTTTGGAGAGTTGTTCCGGAATATGTCCGAGCTCGATCATGGCAGTGAACAGTGAGGCGAGTAGCGTTGGTAAGTACACTCCCGCATACTTAACATGTTCTATGGCGAGTCCATCGTAACCTGCAGATTTACCTCCTGCCATGCTGCGTATTGCTTTTTGAACCATCTCCGGTGAGACGACGATAAATTATGAATAATGGTTTTTCACCAGGGCAATATTAAGAGTATCTACCACTCTGGAACTTGCAGTTAATATTCTATGTATTATTTCACATAAATAAAATGTGAAATGGCAAATATTATTTAAATGGAATTTATTTGCGCACGGCGGGATTATAACCGGTGACTTATGGATTCGTAGTCGAGTGTCTTAACCACCCGATCTGAAGGCTAAAAGGTTATTTTATTTAAATTCATTTAAATAGCTTAACCCATAATTTGCCAACATACAGAACCTGGCAGAGTTCAAACGGGTCTTAAAAACAAAATTGTTTAAAAATCCTACATACAAAACGTAATTATTAAAATTTTATTTCTTTTAAAACGTACTAATTTGATTATTTCGGTTTTCTCCTTACTTTTATCATTATAATTCAATGTCCTCACTATCTACTGAAAACCATATATTCATTGCCATAAAATATTTATTGTACTTTCTACTTGTTAAATTTACACTGATTGCATTTTTAGAATCGTTTACTTATAATACTTGAATATTAATGTTTTAAGTACCAACATATTAACTGTCCTCAATCTAATTTCCTTTTCTTTGATTTGACAAATATGTTAATTTGATATATTCGTAAAAAGCATTAACTTTGTGGCTTGCCATATTTATAAATAGAACACATACACTTTGTTTTTAACCACTTTTTTATTTAATATTTTGTCTACCGGTTTCGGAAGTACCCTTCCATCATCAGGACAATATTAAATTAATCTTTAGATAATAACTTCATCTCTTCTGGAAGAAACATATGTGGAGATAAATTCTGTACACGATCAAAAAATGTATGTTTTGAAGTATGTAAGTAAGTAAGTAAGTAAGTATACATTCTCCAGATACTTCAAAACATACATTTTTTGATCGTGTACAGAATTTATCTCCACATATGTTTCTTCCAGAAGAGATTAAGTTAATATCTAAAGATTAATTTAATATTGTCCTGATGATGGAAGGGTACTTCCGAAACCGGTAGACAAAATATTAAATAAAAAAGTGGTTAAAAACAAAGTGTATGTGTTCTATTTATGTTAATTTGAATTTAAACGTTTCATCTGAATTTTCATCCCCTTAGTAACTTAGCTTCTGGTAAATTGTTTTTTTTTTAATCTGTTGATGTACACATGCACTGTTATACCCATATCTGAACCTTTTTCTCCCTCGTTTTATGTTAACGATAATGATTTTAGAAAGTCTTAATTTGTAAATACATTAATTTCTCCTTGTTAGTTAGTCTTATAAGCATAATTAATTTAGTATGCAGCGCACTTGAGGTGAAATATCACAGAACAGCGCTATATAAGTTCACTGTTATTATCATTATTATTACATTGGTAAGACCATACTTCTATGAACCAACTATTCATAGGCTCATTGCCTTCGTACATTTTGGATTCTTGAGCGAGAATCGCACAAAAAAATACAAATGTCCTCCGCAGTGTGACCCCTCGAACACGAACATATTATTCGGGGCAAGATTGTGCGGCCGCCCCCGGTCGGCGGCGTTAATTAATTGAAGGGACATCAATCATACACTGCGCTCACTGCGCCCACCACCATTGGAGGAAATATCTCGGCTAACCTGGAAAAGACGTGGCGGAAACACTGATATACCGAGACGAAAGAAACGCGATTTCTTCTGGTAAGTAATGAAAAAAAAAACACATCGTCTCTAGAGACGCAAAAGGGCATTTTGAGAAACCAGCGAACTTTAAAACGTTTTTCGACAGTGAAATTCATAAGTCTTCCGTACCTGGTTGGATATGACAAAAAAGATGAACTCAGATAATTCAATGCTCTCACCGAGTTACCTGAAGCGGCCAAAAGCTAGAAAAGTCCCAAGCTTGTGTCGCTTGAGTCAAGCATTCTTCCACATGGCAAATATTTTTTAGACAGCTGGAGGGCCCCAAAAGTCTTTATTTTTATTTTTATGTGAAGTGTCGCTTTAGCCTTTTTGCCTTTCCAGTGACGATATATATATATATATAGATATTTTTCTTAATAATAATATATTGTCAATCAACATGTGGCGGAGGGATGCACTTGACCCAAACAGTCTGGATTCTAATAATAATAATAATATTTGGATAATTTGTAAAGCTCCGTTTTTGTGAAATCACCTCAAGGGCGCTGAACAAATCTTAATTTCTATTTAATATTAACTTTTAGTTTATATAAATATACAACAACATACTTACCTGGCAGGACATAATAACCAAATCATAATAACTTCAAATTTAGCTGATTCTATATATATATATATATTTATTTTCAGATTTATTATTAGATTGTCAGAATCGAAACGTTGCTTTAAATAGCCTTATCCTTGTTTGGTGACCAGATATAGATAGCTAGGTCCTTCCCAACCTTCCTCTGCCGCATTTCTTCTGACGAACTCTATGCTCGAGTGGTATGACGCTCGACTACGAATCCAGAGGCCGCGGGTTCAAACCCGGCGTGCGCAAATAATTTGCATGAAATTAATATGTGTCAAAAGCAAGTAAGTCGTGCTGCATGCCCAGCATAGTCTAGTTCGAGTTCAATTGGAGGTGTAATGTTAATGTCAGCCACCCTGATCCTTATCCACACGTTCGTCTTTCCATCTCATGAGGAGAAACACAATTACAAAATTAAAAATATTTATCGTCATCTACTTACCCAACTCAACTTAGAATTAAGTCCTTACAATACATCGCAGATACATAATAAAACACATTGCTTGATTAGTTAAAACTAAGCATTCAAAAATACACCATTTTTTGGCTTTCTAATACAGGCAATACCACAAATTATTTATCTGTATATTCTACATGAGCAATTAGAAAAATGTCTAGGTTTTCCAGTGAATACAATTTTTGAACATTAACCTTTTAAATTTTTTATAAAGTGGATACCGGAATTTTGGGTAAAACTTTCAAAAATGCCTTTGCTGGTTTTTGAACTGCACCTTTTGCAGAAATTTTAAAAAAGTTTAAAAATATTCAGTAAGGACCTTAGCCATTTTTCTAATTACTTGTTCAAAATTAACGTAAAAATCGTTTGTAGTATATCACAAAGTGACGTTAAGTGCCATTTTATATGCTTAAGCTTAAAGAAAATTTTCAACAACTTTTTAAATCAGTGATATATCCTTTAATCTGTGTATGTGTGAGTCTCTTTTTAAAATATTTACTCGGGTTTTTTTTTGTTCTCCTTTTGAAAATGTGTGTCTTTATTAAAAAAAATCGTTTTGTATTTATGATGTTGTCCTTCCAAAATAAGTTGTTGTCTTTTTGAAATCAATTTAAATATATAAAAATTAATACCTTTATATCTGATATCGTCCTCTAGACGATGTTGAAAGGTTTTATTTGGTTTTGTTTTGTAATTCTAGACCTAATTGAATCGAGTACTCTCAATCAATCCAACTCAGCTCAAATTAGCTGCGTGTTCAAGTAAAACGTCACATTTTTTACGTGTTATTTATATGTAACTACTATTGGCATTATTGATTCAAAGCTGACCAATTGAAGCTTGTTATTTCATTCATCTGTTATTTTTGTTTGATTTAAAAAAAAATGCTTTGCTTAAATTTGACACTCCAGAATAACCTAACCTAACGTGACCGATTTTTTTTGTATTACTTATAGAGAATTTTACTCACAATATTTCAGTGATCTTTATATAACTAACGGACGATAATTCAATTACAAAAAAAACTTAACACGGAATGAGAAAAAAGAGTAACAGTAAAATAACAGGACATACATAATATTATAATAAAGCAATGAAAAAAATAGGATACAAAGATAAGACAAAGCCAAGGTCAAGTCAAAGTTTTGGTAGAATCGTCAAGAATGACAAAAAACATTTAGACTGGTACCAAAAATTTCAAAACCATGGCTTAAGTTAACAAGTCTCGACATTCTGGACGGTGGAGAATGATACTCATAATTAGTAGAGTGATGATTGAGGAACAGCAATTCAATTTTTTCTGAGTCCACGGTAAGGAATATATCGCATTGAACTCTCGTTCGGAGTGACATTAGAACCCCTTTTGGAACGGGTGTGTTAAAAATTGACATCGTTAAAACACTTGCATTCTTTAATGTATCGTTTTCAACACATTATTTGACTTTGAGACCTTTTCAAAGTAAATGTGACCCATTTTCAGGGGTTAAAATAAAGCAGTGATAGATTATTAGGAAATGTAATTTTTAAATTGCTCGGGGTCACGTATCCCGTATGTTACATAGCCTAGGTAAGCTGTAATCCAACGGTAGAGACGAAAGCACAATATGTATCACGCCATGTCGAGCGAGCGTCTTCGATTTATGTGGTGCAGAAGGTGAAATGATGACACAAATGCGGAATGAAAATATTATATCTCGACAGGAGAGATAGTGTATGGCGTACAGCGGTAGATGGCGCCTGATTAATGGGGTTGACTGGGGGGAAATGAAACCACGTTTCAGCCGAAGCTTTAAGCGCTTATTGGGGCTTGTTCGATAGTGATTCAAATATCGACTGATACAACTTTAATTGTAATTGGATTTTTTTATTGCGAATACCGCACAAAAATCCCAACTGCTCCCAAACGTCTGGAGCCAGTGAGACCATGGCATCCCCAATTTGGGTATCTTGTAAGGCTGAAAGTTGTGGGGATAGGAAGGAGATGGGGATAAGGAAGGTTTGGAAGTACCTGGCCATTCAGATTTAGTCACCAAATACAATTAATTCATACAAAATAATATGAAGTAAATTATCAGCATGTTCCAAAGTGGTATATACTCTAAATATCTTCCTGGTGAAAGACCACCATTCGAAATCGAAACGTTGTTTGAAATGACTTAAGCTGTGATTGTTGACCACATCTAAATAGCCTGGAACATCGCAAACTTCCTCTTCCCCATCTCTCAATCTAAGCCTTAATCGGGGATGCCATAGTCTCACCGGCTCCAGGCGGTCGGCAGCTGTTTTAAGTTTGTTTGGTATTCACATAAAACTATGGTAATCATATTTAAAGAATGTTGTGAGGCTGAAGTGGTTTGTTGCGAGAAAAGAGAAAGATGATGGATCGAAGAACCTAGCTATTCAGATCTACTCATTAAACAAGGAACGGTTATTTTTCAAATTATTTGAGACATCTGACAATATATTTATTTTAACATCAAAAAGTTCTAGTGGTCCGTAAAGCAAATTCCTCAGTTTCTTCGCAGGCGTAGTCAGAGAGGATGGACCACCACATATTTTCATGTGTACAATAATAAGCGTTATACCAGCATACGTGAATTATCCCATCACATTTATTAATTTATTTATTAACTAACGGACTATTGTCCAATTACAAAAAAAAATACATAACACGAAATGAGAAAAGAACAACAGAGAAAGAACAACACATACATAATATTATATGAAGCAATGAAAAAATAGGAAAAAAACACAAAAAAGAACATTCAAATCAAAACCAAGGTCAAGCCAAAGTTTTGGTAGAGTCGTAAAGAATGACAAAAATCATTTAGACCAAAACCATAGCTGGACAGTGAAGAATGATACCCATGATTAGTAGAGTGATGATTAAGGAACAACAATTCATTATTTCTGAGTCTACGGCAAAGACTGTTGAACTGGATGAGTTGCAACAAAGAAGGTGAGTCAATTATACAATTAATCTTTTTTTCTTGTTTTATCACATTGTTTGTAATATAATTTTTATAAACATTTTTTTTTGTACTAATAACAATCATCTCTTAAGAGTCAGCACTCAAAAATGACGCTAACCGTTACTTTTTTGCATTCTAATACAAGCAATACTACAACTGATTTATCTGCAAATTTTCTATGGGGAGTTAGAAAGCCGTCTAAGGTTCCCAGTGAATACATTTTTTTACTGTAATCCTTTTAATTTTATTAAAATCAAACTCAAATGTCAGTAAAACGGTACAGTTTAAAAACCAGCAATAGTATTTTGAATCGTTTTACCTGAAACTGTTGTATGAATTTCATAAATAATTTAAAAGAATATTGCTTAAGGTTCACCACCAAAAGTTACACACTTTTTGGCTTTCTAATACAAGCAATACTACAAATTATATATATATATTTGAATTCTACAAGAGTAATTATGAAAATGTCTAGGTTTTCCATTGAATTCAACTCTCGAACATTAGAATTTTAAATTCTTTATGAAATCCAAACAAAAATTATAAAACGTTCAAAATATTTTCGCTGGTTTTCGAACTACACCTTTTACTGACATCCAAGTATATTTTTCTTTAAATTAAAAAAAAAAACTGCTTAAAAATGTTATTCACAATAAACCCTAGACATTTTTCTAACTACCTATATAAAATTTATAGATATAATATCAATTTGCAGTATTGCTGATATTAAAATGATACAAAGTGATGTTTACTACATTTTTTTAGTGCCAAGGCTTAAAAATTGTATTCACTAGACACCTACAACATTTTTCTAATTACTCGTATGGATATATATTTTTTTTAAACAAAGGCAAACATTCCCGGGTTAAGAATAACCTGACAACATTTGAAAAACTCCTACTGCCATCATAAGAAGCGGAAAATGTTGCTTGTGCAATGATGGAGGACTTAGCCAGCAGGGGAATTGAACGCACGACGCCCGGGTGGGAATCTGACGCGTTCGTCCACTCAGCCACCGACCGGTCCAGAAAAAAATATTTATAGTCTTGCTTGTACAAAAGACGTGTATTTTTGGGTGCTGACTCTTAAATCGTTTAGTGAATAGCTGCATTTTATTATGAATTATGGAATATACATGGAATCCCGTCAGATCCCGAATTCAGGCAGAGAAGCGCATTGGAGGGAATTATTGGTCCCATCAATCCTAACGCTGTCAGGATGGACTTTCTCTTGATGGCGTTTTGCAGAAATGAGGCCTAATATCCTCCATTAAAATTTTGTACTTTTATTATTTCAATTTTTTTTTTAAAATTTTTTATAAATTTTTGTTCCTTTTTATTTTTCTTTTATATTATTACTGTATGTATTACAAATTTATGTTAATATTATTATTACTATGTATAAGTTTCAATTATGGAAGGTATTGCATTGCACTACTCCTGCATACCTTCTGGAATAACTCTTTATTGTATTAATGTTTTAAAATAAATAATCTGTCTTGGCACAGACTTGTTGTTTATTCACATTCTCTTATGTCATTTTGAGTCTTGACACAACCCTACTCAAGTGTTTTTATTTAGTCGGGTCTTCGTAGAGCGTCCTCGACTTCTTCTACGATTCACATTCGCGTTATATAATCCCCTTTCTCCGTCCATCCGCCCGATTTGTCCGATCCATCTAAGCGTCCCCTTTAAGAAATGGAAAAACAGCAGAATCATTTATGTAGGTAAGACCACTATGTTTATTGAGCGCACAGTTAGTCAGAACCCCCCGTTACTTACAATATCGAAAAGCATCGGAAATAATACCGAATGTGAATTACGTTTGCGAATGCTTCCTTGAAATCGCTTTAAATTGCCGTCGATTTTGGTAAGGAAGAAATACGGTTATTATATGGCCTGGCGGGGGGTTGGGGGGGGGGGAGGAGTGGGTGGGCTACTAAAGATTGTTCGGTTAGAGATTATCACACGACGTTTTGTTCCGATGGTTGTAATGGCGCCCGACGTAAGCTGGTCAAAGGAAAGATTGCCCGCTCTGCCGCAGTATTCAGTTACAGGATGAAGGGGTTCATTTTTCCTGCGATAAATTTCTGCTGGAACACGAATTAAAAAATACATATGTACACCATCCATTTTAAAGGTAATATTAAAGATTTAAAAAAAAAATTGATGTCGATTCTATAAGCTATATTATTATACAATAATAATATTTGGATGATTTGTATAGCGCCGTTTTTGTGAAAAATCACCGAAAGGGCGCTGTACAGATTTCATTCTCTGTTATGAGATATTAATTCCTAGTTTAAATGAGAAAATTTACAAGAACATACTTACCTAGGCCGGTTCCAGCGTTTGAGCGACGGCCTCCATAGTCGAGTGGTAAGACTCTAGACTACGAATCCAAAGGTCGCGGATTAAAACCCGGCCTGCACCAATATTTTATATTTAATCAATATGTGTCATAACACATTTAATTCATACAAAATAACAGAACGTTTATTTGCGGCATCTTCCGGAGTGGTAGATACTTTTTGCATCGCCCTGGTGAAAGACCACCATTCAGAATCGAAACGTTGCTTGAAATGGCTTTTGGGCGTGTTTGGTGGCCAGATCTGAATAGCCAACAGTTCAGCCTCACAACATACCCTATGTGGAGATGCCGTAGTCTCATTGGCTCCAGGCGGTTGGGAGCAGTCGGGACTATTGTGCGGTCACTATATAAAAAAGAACGAATTGCAATCAGTTGATAACAGTTTCTAAAAACGCTGAAATGGACCGACAATCGGTGACTAACGGAGACTGGAAAAAAATGGCGCTGATAATTGATTTGTGACGATGTCGAATGTGACTATGTCAAATTTGACGAAATAATTGATTTGTGACGATGTCGAATGTGACTATGTCAAATTTGACGAAATAATTGATTTGTGACGATGTCGAATGTGACTATGTCAAATTTGACGAAAGTTTGAGACACACCAACCTAAGTCTGCAAGTCTTTAGGAGGAAGATCAACATGGAAGCAAAGATAAGGGTGAACATTTTGACAACCTAAATAAATATTTATTTTGTTCACTATTTTTTTATGGTTAATTCCGCACAAGATTCCCAACTGCTCCTTGGAGCCAGTGAGACTATGGCATCCAAATCGGAGTATGTTGTGAGGCTGAAGGTAGTGGGAAGCAAAAGGAGATGGTTAAGAGGAAGGTTGGAAAGTACCTGGCTATTCAAATCTTGTCACAAAATACGGCTAAAGCCATTTCAAGTAACGTTTTAATACTGTGTCAATGAGTGGTGGTTATTTACCAGGTCGATACTCAGAGTATCTACCACTTCTTCGTCTTATCCGGAGGTTCGCTATCACCTGGACAAGTTTTTACCCGCAGGCTGTAGTCCGAAACAACTCGAGTCTAGTAACAGTTGAAGTGTTCATTTTTCTACTGGTTCACTCACTCATCGAAGGTTCGCTATCACCATGACTACCCCTGGAGGCTACAGCCAGAAATGCACTCGTATCAGTCACTCTTTAAAACAGTTCTTCCCATCTGCGTATTTGCCCCTTTTCATAATTTGATTAAGAAATTGTAGTTTTTGTATTTTTATATTTATTATTACACTTTTTTTTTACTTTTGGCCATTCGATGAAAAACATCCACATTTCTCATAATTTAGAATTAATTCATGGTGTTTGTGTTTGATTTAAAGAACTCCATAAAAAAAAAATATATGATAAATTTAATATCATCATTATAAGGTTCTGCTATTTTAGGTTTTTATTTTTTTATTTTTTAGTGACAGCCGCTTCGGTGTTCAAAGCCAAACAGTGTTACATAGTCCTTAAATGCCGAGACAGCTGTCACTAAAAAATAGCTTCTAATGGTAGAACTTTATAAAAATAATGTCAAATTTGATAAAATCAATTATAAACATTTACTATCTACAGTAATCTATTTAATAATGGAATAAAGAGTTTTTGCAGACAATAAGGTATATCTATTTATTAGGTTTGTTCATCACAGCAATAATATACCAGGAGGGAGCGCTAGTGTAGTCAGTATTGTCGATTTTCGCCTGACTGGGGCGTGGCTAGGGTTGAGGCTAGAGTATTTATACATCCATTTATAGCACATGACGAAATAATATTTTTGTTTATTTGAATAATCACTTTTTCACAATATAGTTATGAACAAAAATTTAGGATATTACCTGAAAAACCGTTGAGTTCTGTCCTGTTATGTCGCATAACAAAACATAGTGGGCGGAGTCGCTGAAAACGCGGGAGACGTAGAACATGCTTACATACCTAAAAGCGGAGCTACATTGTGTAAGAACTTGTCTTATCTTATTTTCTCTCACGGTTTATGACGTGAAAACCCGGAGAAAGTGATTTATCGTAAATTTATATAGGTTGAGTAAAAATTTTAAGCTCTCTCTCCATATATTTTCTTACTCTGAGGTCACAACTTATGTAGTTTTCAGAATTTTTGTAAGGTTTTTCGATACATCAAAGAAGAAAAAACCTACCTCATCCGAAAACTACCTCCATCGTAAATATCTACATTTTTTATTGTTCATTTACCATATAATTTCGCTGTGCGCCGCAGTTACGATGGCAAATATTTGGCAACGTTCTACATTCCTGACACTTCTCCTTGCTTTGCTCACATTCACAAAGCACAGCCTTAATATTATTTGACATTGAACAAACGACACTTCATTATTGAAATTCAGATACCTCTTAGTACCCTTTTAGGTTCTCGACATAGTTTTTTGTTATGTGCTAGTAAGTCTAACTGGCTGAAACTTCCTGAATTTTCCACAATAATGAAAATGAACAATTAAACATAATGTTTGGATATGTGGAGGGTGGTATGTGAGCGAGAAATACTTAAGTAATACTATTTTTAAACACCTTCTGATAACTGAAAGGGTACCAGGGTATACTCATATGTTTTATATGGAATTTGTACCTTGTCCATATTTATTTATCATTTTATCTTATTTTAAATGATAAACATGATGTACTGTTGTGTTTAAAGTACATCACCTGTATCTTTAATACTATTTTTAATCACCTACTGAATTGAAAAGCCCAAGAAAAAATGGTACTGGGTAAAATTTCTATCCACTTCCCCACGTCTTAAACTGAGTCAAAATGTATTTCGTCATAAAAGTGGTCCAGCAAACTTCAGAAAATTTTAAACTGTAAAAGAAACCTTTATATCAATATGAAAAGGATGTAGTTTTCTTTAGTGACTTGAGATTCTTTTTTAAGGTTTATGAACATTTTTGTGTCGGACGTACAGTGTCCTCGATAATGTGTAGTCGATAAGCTAGATCTAAGATTGTTTATATTATTATTCATAGGGAAATATTATAAAGGCGAATTCCGCCTGCGGCTCGTTACGTCACAATGACACAGAGAGATAGCCCTTCGGGCTGGGACAACCTCGACTAGGGAGAATTCCAGCGCGATGACGGGGACTGAGCGCGGACCGACCACGGCCGCGCCCGGCAAGTCTAGAGCCTTTCCACGCGGGTGGAATTGACCTGTCTGGCTTTATCGCGAGAGCCGGGTCAATCACACGACAAAATAAATTATACCATCGTGATGACTCAACTCTCGGCTACACAATCATCATAGAATTAAGTATATAAATGTTAGAATAAGACAGTTATAGGCATAAATCCCGCAAAATCGGGCACCATTTTTGTAAACTATATTTTTAAATTGCAATTGAGAACTTAATAAAAATGATAGAGAGGCGAATTGAAATTAAAGTGAAAGCTGGTAGCAAGGAAAAGGGGATAGGTACAAATCAAACTGTCCCCAAAAATTTACGAGGAATTAATTTTAAGAGGAAAAGAGAATGCTGAATTTCCCCCTACAAATTTCCTCAAACCCGGCTGCGCGTTCTCAAGGCAATGCGCAAATTGCGCAATAATGAGAGGAAAAGCAGATCACCAGCATCCTCCGCCAGTACCACTCACCTTGACTTCTCTTCGCTTCGACATCGCCTTCAAACTTGACTCCCGACTTTCTCTGACCATCGCCTACCCCCCTGGACCGCCTGACTACACCTCTCTCTGGACCAGACCTGCAGCATCTTCACTTGGAAGCCGAGGCCCTACAATTTTGATCCCGTCGTCTCCTATACATCAGGACCGACTGCTTGGAGCACTTCATAGATTGGGACCGCTACCCTATACAGTTTACTTGTGTGCCTTGTTACGTCGGGTGCAATTTTCCTTCAATAATATTATATTTGACTGACCATATTGTCATAAAGTATGATGAAGAAGAATTGTTTTGTATGTTATTTCATGTTCGTGTTGGTTTTAATATTGATAATTGAAGACATGCTAGGTTTTGAAATTGTTTCAAAAAAATAATGTGATAATTAAAGCAAAATATAAATTAGTAAGTACTATTGTGTTTGGAAGAACGTAGGCAAAGCGCGAATCTGTTTTTTGGCCTTCCTGAACATTTTCTGTTAAAGCATTTACTAGGTTTTGAAATTGGATAGCCTACATCTCGACGCGGTGCGATATTTATGTGACATCTTGTTTTGTCTCACGCTTTCTCATGGTATACGAAGTCAAGATGGCAACGGACGATAATAATAATTGCATACTGGTTGATATTCAAGGTAAATATTTAATTAATTTACTAAGTCTGTTAAAAAATACTTCTAAGAGGTTTGGAGGTATAAGATTAAAAGTATATTTTTATAAATATTATTATTGTTGTCAACACCGCCACACCCAATATGTTCAGAAAGGAGTATGGAAAAATAACGAAAAATTGTTTACACTACGTACATAATTTATTATAATTATTATTTTCATAGAATCAGTAGGTATGCAATATTAAAATGTGCATAAATAAAACAGTGAAAATAAGAGTATTACCTTTACACAAAAACTTGGAATACGCATTTTTTTAATGCATATTACGATAGGCATGCACATCACTAGCGCGCCACTGCCAAAACTAACAACATTCGTAGAAAAACATAAAATGCATATACCTTAGAATTTGGAGAACTTTTTTTGCCAGGAATTACTTTATTATTTATTGTGGAATACTCTTTGCCACTTCTTTGTAGCTTTTTTTCGCATTTTGAACCCTTTCTTCACCTTTTTGACGACATTTTCTAAGCGAGCTCGCAAGTGCCAACACAACGTCGCCAGCCATTTTATATGGAATGTCGCCGGGCACTACAGTGGCACTTAGAGCCTTATATAAGATTATACACCAACGGACTTTAAAAAATGCCAGATTTCATTAATTTTTCATATTTTTTATGGACTGCCTTAGACACTTTAATCTTGTTAAAAGATATTCACATCGTTAGATAGAATAAATACGTTTCTATGAATGTGTCAGTTTTTATTTTTTTTGGACTTAGAGCCTCAATTGATTCCAGTATTCATTTGTTTATCAGTAAACAGAGGTTTTTCCTTCGACCCACAAAAATATGATCACGGTACCTTTCATTGTTCACCTATTTTTCCCTGCTTTGTTGTGCTTTTCTTGAGGCTCATATTTCAGTAGGGAATTAAAAATAGTATTAAGGATACTCTGAACACAAAAGTACATCATATTTATCACTTGGAACAAAATAAAATGATGATGAAATATGCACGAGCTTAAAATTCCATACAAAACACTTGCGGGTACCTGGGTACCCTTTCAGTCATGTAAAGGTGTAGTTTTATTCAGTCACATAAGGGTTGAATAAACACTCCACAAGAAAAATGTTTATGGAGGTGTTCAAGTGTCTTTATTAAAAATACATATTTAAAAAAATTTTTTTTGAAGGCCAACTTTTCGGAGTGGAAAGTTAGGAGTTCTTCCCTGCTTGTCGTTTCTAGGTTTATTTGTGGAAATGAAAAATATTTATTTTGGGTAAATGATTTGTTTTTGTTTAATCAGCGTTCAAAAGCTTTAGACAGCTATTTTTTTGGTACTGGTTTTCACTAAAATAATATGGTTAGTGGATAGTGAATAAAACAGTGAAATATGTATTAATACTACTCTTATCAGACCCTTACAGCTGAGCCCACGCTTATACCTGACATATATCTTACTAAATGTGACCGACAGTGTGGTTGAAGTTGTGCCAAGGACTTTGACTCGGACTCTTTCTCTTAAACAACATATTTCGAAAACCTTTAAACAAATCACTCAAGTGACTTTTTCAACAAACTCTTCAGACAACATCCACCCATTCTTGTAACTAAAACTTCATTACCCTTTTGTTGTCTTCGTCCTGAAAACAGAATCCCGCAGGCTAATCCTTCTTGACTTTTGTAATTCATATATTTGTTGCAACGTCTTCAGGCTCTGATAGCCGTAGCCACTACATGATCGCTGTCGGAATGGCAGCAAACCTTTTTCGTCGAAAACATCCCCCGTCAATCAACTAGCAGCTTCAATAATAACCTTTAATGCTAAGTGCAATGAACCAGTGTAAGCAATCGTCGCTGTATTTCCATATTACTGTTGTCCGCCTGCTAGCTGGTCCTTGACGTGTTGCTCCAAGTGTGGTGAAAGTCACTCCTATGAATAAAGTTTATACTCATCCTTGCCTCTTTCTATTATCAAACGTGAAATTATTAGAGTATTTTTTATTTATTCTTGTTAAAATATAAATTAAAAAAAACGTGGGTTTAGTCCATGTGTGTCTCACTAGAATATTGCTGTGTCGAGATAGACGTAAACATTACACCCCAGTGAACGGTGGCGTGCACAGTTTCGTTTTTTTTTTTATCAGGGAAGGCAGTAGGAAAAACATCGGATTAATTGATAATAGAGATGGGTACCAACAGATGTCACCGATTGCTATTGCATTTGTTCTGTGAAAGCACTGCCTGGACACCAACACAAACGAGCCACTAATATTTTGTGTGGCCTAGTAAACATAGAATAATCTACTATGACGTTAGCGATATTTGGGCATATGTTGTGACTGCTTTTGACAAGTTATAGTAAGACAATCGGTGGAGCGCTCGCGACGGTGCTATTAGATGAACATCGCGCGTATTTTTGAAAGTGTAATTTTTTTTTTATATTTTTTTACCTATTTAATCCAATATAATTCAGATATTAAAGCAAGTACAGCAGGGTAGGCAGTACTTATATGCAAGTCAATAATTCTTGTTCTATTTTTCTTTACAACACAGACATACCAAAAGAAAATGGTACGTATATTTATTTTTAAAACGCGATTTTATTTCTTTTGATTATTTCAAACCATTTCTTTCTCCAAAAAGCTTTTTTCTGATGTTTTATTGTTAGTGTTCTTGAACCAGAAGCAGAGGTTAAATTTTTTGCCGAATGCGCATATTTCTAGATTCCCGTTCGATTTTCCTAGTCCAGTTGTCTCCGGCACACTACTTGCCTGTAACTGATTACATTGCATCAAAGGCCAAATCTTTACCGGAATTTATCGGTGCTCCAAAATCCCTCGCAAATCTCTCAGAGGTTCTAAGGCTGGCTGCGATAAATACGACTTGGGAAAAACGTAAAACGGCGTTTTTCGTCTAAACAAGAAAACACAAAGTAAAAATAAATGATGGAATCTTTTTGCTTTCGGCGACTCCGACATTAATACGAAGGTTCAAAGACAGCTTTCCATTTCCAGAAAAACTCCACAAAGAGGTGTCGCATTATAGCGAGAGACTTTTCTGGGGGATTTGTGAAAAGATTTTATTTATTTTATAAAGAAAATTCACTTACAAATAAAACAATATGGTAAACTAATGCGAATTGTTTAGATATTGTATTACCTGAGAGTCATTTATTACCTTTTGAAGCTAAATAATCTACGAAGATTTTAGTTTTCAGGAGTTTGTGGGTTTGAATCCCATCGTAACCCAATGTCATGTCATGCAATATATGGGTGCTAATAGTCGTTGTATTTTGATGACGATTGCCATGTATGGCTGGCCTGACACACACGACTTTGCAGTTGTCGTAAAACAGTTTGATAATTCCATTGTATCTACTGTTTTTATCCGAGAAAGAATTTTTCCATGAACGTGTGTCCGTTTTCTGATGGTCGTTTTTCCTTGTGCTATTATCGAAATAATTTAATCGAATAATAGATAACAATAATTTTACATAATTTTTTAAACCAGACGGGCGCAAATAAATTTGATTTAATTAAAAT